>QUSE01000031.1:851605-1328014 GCA_006508115.1 Apiospora malaysiana
TTATTTTTATTGTGGGTGTTTTTTTTAATTTTTTTTTTTTTTTTTAAATTTTTTTTTTTTTTTTTTTTTTTAAAAAAAAAAAAATCTTTCTCGTTCTTTATCTTTTGCAGGCACTCCAATGTTAGATCGTACCCCGATGTAGGTTGGGACTCCAATACGGATGAAAAAAAGAAAAGCAAGAAAAAGCAGAGATGCAAAGATTGCCCCTATAGCCACCCGTCAATATACATAATGTATGCACCAAAGTGTGCTCTGAGGGACATGCATACATGCAATAATCCCCCATACACCATGTAACCCAACTTTCACGCCGCGTGCATTTGTCTTTTCCACACGGGAACAACGGAGGCTTGCGGTTCGACTTTTGTCTGTCAAGCTGTCTCGTAAAAGACACGCGTCTGCACAGTTGCATACTTAACACGACATTTCCTATGCAGTCGATACGAAGGGCCTTCCTTGCAGAGGCGACACTTTACCGGAAAGCGTAAGTCCATTGGCATACAGTCCTCAAGATCATCACTTATTATAGGATGTCGTTCTGTTCTCTGGCTGCTGCGGTCAAGTGCATGCTTGATGCCGGATTTTTTGGTGGCCGGCCTACAACACCTGCAGCCCCTGCCAGGATGGCAAGTTTCTGGGCGAGTCAAATCGACAAGATCGTCAGACTGGGCAGGTAACTTTAGCCTGCTGTCTTGCTCTGCCTCAAGTGATTTCGTGCTCAACCAACCACAGGTATCATAGCACTCAGCTCATGCCTCCCTGCCATGGTTCCTCGCTGCATTCTGCGTGAACTAGCCAGCTAGCCAGCAGGACTAGCCAGCAAATAGACTTTGCCCATGGGCGCCGAATGTCTTGTGCATCTTGACAATTGATTGACAGGCAGGCAGGCCGGCGAACTTGAGATGGTTATTCTACCCGGCCTGGTGAAGAAAGCTTATCAGACGACACCACCAACGGCTTCTGCTACTGTATTCATTTGCAGTACGATCCTTCAAAGCCGTGCGCTGTAATATTCCATTCAGCTATGCATATGCTACCCACTCTTTTGAGCAACCCACCACCACCACAGCCTCCCTCCGAGATGAGCATGATCTCGCTTCCGTCGAGTCTGAGGATCTCTCCAAGCTAAACACTCCCACTCCCGTAGCGGATCATGAACCTCTGGAGAACACCTGGTGCTTCTCCGGGCGGGCTGCCACCTACCCACCCCAAGCAACCAGCACCACGCAGGAATATGAACCCACATTGAGGACCTCATACGGGTACCCGGGCCACGGTGAATTCTCTGGTTTATTGCAGTGGACGACTTTCCGGACTCATGTGTCGGTGCTACCACTACTGCTACTACTATTATATCGTCAGTTGGGATGAGTTGGGTATGTTCCCCAGTGATACGAGTAAGAGGTTTTACCCCCTACCTCCTATTCCGGTAGCAAATCGAACAACTTTATTCCATACCTCCAGCCACAGGGGTATGTGGTATCGTTTTTGTAAACACCTGCATCTGGGGAGCAACCTGCAAGGGAGGTCCATTTGAGTTGATCGACAGGATGGCATCGCTGGTCAAATCGCGCCACGTCTGAACCTCGAGAAACAAAACGCGCATGTGCCTTGCCTGCTTTCCTAGGTTTGTGGAAAGATTGCTCTAAAACGTCAACTTTTGACAACCGGCATATACACATACATACATACATACAGTCCAGACAGACACATTGACAACTTGTTGATACAGGTCTGACGTTTGAATTGGTTGTGGCACAGGACCGAGCATCGAACGGACATACTGTACATGTACTGTATGCTATATATGCCATATACTACCATCACCTGCGATATGTACATGCACGCACATGCATATCGAACTCGGCTATCCCCCCCTTGAATCTACACCACGATTACAACATACAGTCCACGGTCAGAATCACAGCCAGCGTCCCAGGTCTGTTACTGGCAACAACATGGGGATTCATGTAGTTAGTGTAAGTATGTGTGTTGGGCACATGCCACCGTGCTGAGTCGCCCCGTATCCGGTCAAGACATCGACAGGCCAGTGCCGCGTCTACCTTTTATAAGCCCGGCTTAAGGGGTTCAAACTCTAATAAGGGTTTGTTTTGCACTGGAACGGAACGTCTTCCGACTCATTCTCTTCAAGATGCAACCCATCTCCCAAGCCTTGACGGCAGACTATATGTTCTAGGCAGCCTGATTATTAAAGCTTATAAGGATGCATGCCTTTTTGAGGTAGGTATCCGCGGGGTTTCCCAGTACCATCCCCATCCCCATCCCCCATCTCATGCTCGCATGCTCGCATGCACCTATTCGAATTTGCTCGCAGCCAATTCTCCAGACAAACTCCGTAGGCTAGTAGGCAAGTAGACAGGTATCCAAGGCGCACTCAGAAAACTACATATTACGTGAGTATACTACTGCATCTCTTGGCGTTCCCAGAGGAGCCATCGATAGCAGTGCGACATAAAATCGGTTATACTCCATTTCGATACCAACTTGGACCATGCAGTTTACGGGTTTCTTTACAGTAAGGACAGCGCAATCTTGTCTTTTGCGACGACTACAGTGGGTGGTTCACTGTTCCTTAGTGGACCTGCCTGAAGTACTTTCTGCACCTCCTAACAAAAACCAAGGACGGACGAGCGAGCATTTGTTTTAGCCGCGCCGCTTACGTTTGTCCGTCCCATAGCCTTTTGACCCCTGGCTCTGGCGCTGGTCCTCTCTGGCTTTCTCTGGCTTTGGCTTTCATTGTTGGCGTCCTGGCAGCCGGGGATTACAGTAAGTAGTCGGTAAAGTACATTGGGTACGTGGGCGCTCTGTGGCTTCCAGTACCGCACCTCGCCCTGTCGCGGGTTCAATTGATGGTATCTGCTTTGCCCTGGACCCCCCTGGCTTCGGCTTGATTTTCCTGGCACTTCCTGGCACTTCCTGGCACTTCCTGGATCATTTCGGGCGACTAAAATAGCTGTGGCGGGTCTAACCTTCTCTGGCTAATTGAACTGGATCGTAGTCTTTCCCCATTTCGTCAGAATCACGATCGCTCAGTACCAGCAACCCTCTTTTCTTCCATGGAAGCTTGCCTCCTTAGGTGACAGTCAGCCTCAGCTTGTCTGATGCTGCTACGCTACAGTATAGCACTATATACTCTGGACTCCGAGCTTTTCTGGCTCCAAGTACTCGCAATGGCGCTCGGCTAGAAACACTGTGCAGCGCAATGAAAGGAGACTCGGAGACCCGAAGTGGGAGGAGGAGAAAAGGAAGAGAAGAAAGAGACAGCGCATGCCACACGTCATCCAGACTGAAAAGTAACCGTTTCGGGCAGGATGGGACTGGTGAAGGATCCCATCAAATGGTACCTATGAATTGATGTTTTTTCTCCTCCCAGTCAGGCGGTGCCGGTGCATTGTCTCGAATAACGCCCCTCCCGCAGACAGGCGGCTTACATCAATTGACCACCCATCCATTCTCTGGAGGTCTGGAGGTACATCCCGATACTTCCCTTACTGTACCGATTCCTAGGCAATAGGTTATCTCATCATCCCATCCCATCCGCCCATCCACCATCCAGCCATCAATCAATCAATACCCGTCCCCGTCCCCCGGCCCCGTCCCTCAGTTCATCTGTCTTCCAAGAGTCTGTGTCTATCCACGGAGCGCCAGGCTGCTACATACCAATCTACCTTTGATGGGAGTGGCTAATTGGTACATCCATACCTCTTTATCTCACTTTTAACCTCTTTCTTCTTCTCCCCCTGTCATAGGTAGCCTCTTAGTCTCTGGCCTGTGCTAGTATCTTCTGCTGCGCCCCCCTGGCTCTGACCTACGTATTTACCATACCGCACACACACGAACACACGCGCGCACACGTCCTTAGCCCCCCTCCCTCTATCATACCTATTCAAAAGTGTACCTACATGCATGCAGGTCTTTTGGTTCGGTCAGCGACCTCTGGTCCCACGACTACCAGGTACTCACTCACCTCTGTGAAAGTATAGTCGCAGGTGAAGCGTATATGAATATATATATATATTCATATACAATCAATTATGTATGTTGGCAGTGGCTCAAGACACTTGATCTGTCAGAAGGAGTCGAACTGCGTAGCCAAGGTTGTACATATCATCTGTCTGCACAAGTCTCTAGGTACTTGTCGGCGACCCTGGTAGTGGTGTATGCTGGTGTTAGGTAGTGCCTTGTCCATCAACGTCTAATAAAGACCCGCTTCTTTGAGGAGACGCCGACCGACTCAACCAGCTTACCTGATTTTACCCACCCTGGTACTGGATTCCTCGCAACTTGATTACGGTAGAGAAGAGAAAGCAGGCCGACCGGACTTGACACTTGACTTGACCAGAGAGGCCTGTGTTGACCCAGCTAGGCTCCGGGGCTGCTGTCGAAAAAAAAGAGTACTACATACAGTACTTCTTCTACATACCTCTCTTACTTACATACTCGCAGGCAGAGACCACCACTATCCACTGCCCATTGCCCATTGCCCACTGCCCACTGCCCAGCACACTCTAACCCAACAAGGTCGGGCCTACACTACTAACCACGACCTCTTACTTCATTCCACCCCCCGTTGAAACCACCACACGCAACTCTCTTCTTCTTCTCAACCCACTGTCTGTCAAAGAAAGAGACCAAACCCTGGACTCAACCTTTGTATGCGCGTGGCTTCGTGTGGTCTTGGTTCTTGTGTTTCCTAAACCCATTTACGCTCGTTACACTTTTTCTTTCCAACTCTCGCTTCTGCATCGTGTTGCACCTGCATTGGGGGTGGGAAGTTAGGTACAACAGCACATCCGTCCGGGCCTTTTTTGGTTTGATCTACCTATCTACCTACAGCTAGTCACCGCAGCTTTCTTGTGACCTCCCTACTCCGTCGAAGAAAAAGAAGATTCGTCTCATCTCATCCAACCGTCACCAATCTCCTGCATTCCAGCAACAAGACGCACCTACTGGCTCCTCCGAATGGACCTGTAACCTGCTTCGCCGAAACGTCCAAAGTCTATCCTATCTCTCTCCCCGATCTGCAGCAGCTCCCGCTTCTCTTAGCTCGACTGGGTCTGGTAGCTCCTGGGACTTCCCTCCCGTTGCGAAAGAAAGTGTGAATAGGAAAAGAGAGTTTCGAGGAAGAGGAAGGAAAGAACAAGCAGCAGCAGCAGAAGAAGGATAGCTGCATGCTGGCTTGCCGGTACTAGAGACGCGAAGAAAACCGAAGTACTCGCTTCTGGACAGTTACCGTGAGACAGACTGCGCATCGATAAGGCGTCGCTCACTTTCGCGCCTGTCCGTCGTGACCTGCGGCCTCCACAAGACTACTCTCGATCGGAGTACAAGGCTACATCTCAGATCAATCTTCATTCCGACAGCATCGCCGTCGTGGTATAGCGGCCGGCGCTTTTTTACACATTTCGCCCTCGACCCGAACGCTCGAAAACCCATCAATCGCTTGGCCAGGCATTTGGCTCCACCGTCATCATGGCGCCTACAACACCACGACTCAAGATTCTCTCAGGTTCGTTGCTGCTCTTCTACCGTTCTGTCACTGTTCCGCATGGCACTATTTGGATATACGTCTTGCATGCAGCAGCTGCCAGCTGTTTGGTAGCGTACTACGCGAGTTTGTGAACGGTCCCGACCCTGTTCACGTTCTCATCCTTGCCGACAGCTGCTTGTATACATGACCCTCCCTGACGCGCGCTCTTGCTTATCTGTCCAACCTTCTGTACCACCGTTCTGGGGGGCAAGGGCAAAAGCGCCTGCCTTCGTTTCCTTGTCAAATCTCACCCGTCGCCCGCCGCCCTCCGAGGTTTCTCTTCCGTTGAACCCTCACACTCTCGTTTACTATACCCCAGCTCTCCCTCGTGGAGACGAACCCCCCCTATATGTGTCGCTTCTCTCGTTCGATTTCGCCATGGCAGAGTTTGATGAACTAATGAATATATGTGCAGTCGGCGGCAATGCGGTTTCGGCTTTTCTGTCATGGAGACTGCAAGCCACTAACGCCTGCGACGTAACGTTGGTGTGGAAGTCTGGGTTCGACAGTGTATATCAATACGGCATCTCCTTCAAGTAAGTCATTCGTCTAAACGCCCGGGGAGTGGAGAGCCGAAGCCCAGGACGTACTAACTCCTTGGTCTTAGATCCGACTCATTTGGCAACGAACGCTTCAAGCCACGACAAGGTACGTCCTCCGAACCTATTTGACATTACGGGAACGAGTTATGATCATATCGCTAATATCATGTAGTTGTACGAACCCCCGAAGAAGCCGCGCAGTTGAAGGAGGGTGCCTTTGACTACGTCATTCTCTGTATCAAGGCTCTCCCGGATGTCTACGACATTGCTTCAGTAATTGATTCCGTTGTCACACCGCAACACACATGTATTCTCATCAACACGACACACACGCTGGGCATCGAGAAGGCCATTGAGGATAGGTTCCCGACCAACGTTGTCCTGTCGCTGGTGTCAAACGCCCAAATCACCCAGCTCGGAGCTAGTGAGTTCGAGCACAGGGGATCAACAGAAATCTGGGTTGGACCCGCCAACCAGAACACCAACATCCCGGCGTCGATACAAGAAGACATGGCACAGGCTCTAGCGATGACCTTAAGTACGGGACAAGTAGACTGCAAAGTGTCTCCCAACATCCGCCAACAGCAGTATGAGCGAGTCATCGGGTAAGCTATGGCCATTCTGCTTCCTTCGGCGGTATTTCATTAACTAATGCTCTGTAGACCTATCGCTTTCCACCCCGCCAGTGTCATTTTTGATACGGCGTCACACGCGGCCCTGCTTGAGAAAAAAGGGGTTCGCGAGTTGGTTTATGGTGTGATCGACGAACTCATGCAACTTGCTATCGCTCAAGGTTGCAGCTTTACACCTAATTTTAAAGACAGCACCGTTAAGGAACAGTGCCAGCCTTCAGAAAGCGGCAGTATTATGTGGCAAGACTATATCGCTCGACGCCCAATGGAGGTGGAGACGTATCTGGGCTCCCCGCGCGATCTTGCTCGGGCGGCAGGTGTTAAGGTTCCAACCATTGATACACTATATGCTATCTTCCACCACGCGAACATCACAAACCAACAGAGGCCCAAGGATGCCCCGGCTGCTTACCCTGCTCCTTCTGGTTCACCATCGGCAGGAAATGGGCCAATGCCGCGCATGTCATCTAATGGCCCCCCACCTCAGCGTGTGATGGGCAATGGTATGCCGAACGGAAACGGTATGGGCCGAGCTGGCCCGCGACCCAGAAACTCGTCCAACTTCACCGGCCCGCCCCCTGGCATGCGTCGCGGACCTCCGCCGAGCATGGGCAATGGCGGTCCGCCTAATGGTTACCGTGGCCCCCCTAACGGCTATGCAGGATCAAGGCAGCCTTCTAGACGCGGATCGATGGAAGAGACGGATTTGAACGAATTCAGTCATTTAATGCTTTACGACGATATCGCCGACGCTGGCCCGGATGGAACATACCCTGGCGACAACTCAGAAATGGCACTGCGAGAGAGGGAACTTCAACTTCGCCAGCGTGAGCTTGCCCTCAAGGAACAGGAAATGCGCATGCGACGAGGTCCTCCCGGCCCACCTGGTCCTCCCGGCCCCCGGCGACGCCCTGGTCCCCCGCCATCCGTTCGTGGTGGCGCGTACGACGATGAGGATGAAGAGTTGGATGACTTTTTCGACCCTAACGCCGTGCCGATGACGCCGATGATCGACCCAGACAATTTCGACATGATGAGCGTTACCTCGAGAAAGGCCCGCATGAACGCCCCCAACCAGAAGCAGATCCGACAAGATCCCGAGATGGGGAATGGAGGTGCTAACATGCCCGCCCGGAATAGCCGTTTCCGCCCCAATTTTGGCCGAAACCGATCTAGTCAAATCGGTATGGCTTCCATTCCCGGCCTGCACGAAAACTTTCTCGATGACACACTCATGTCATCAACGTCGAACCGATATGCCGGCGTAGATCGAGGTCAAATGCAACAAAACTCCAGGGCCAACTCTCTCACGGCTCAACATTTGGATCAAATATCCGGACCAGGCGGCATGAGCGGCATGAATGGCCCATTCCCCCGACGGGTTAGTCACTCGCCCGGAGGCCCTTACAGCCCTTCGATCCGCGGCGGCAACGGGCGGCCTTCGCCACCTAATGGAATGATGGGAGGACCTGGTATGAACGGCCGCCCGTCTCCCCCAGATGGGATGCGCCAGCCGGTTCCACGATACCCCCCGGGTCACGGGAACGCGGTTGCGCCTCAGAAAGTGGAACAACGTGTCGGGGTGAGCGCCCTCCAACCACCGAAGCCCAAAAATGTACGGAGTCTGACCGGCAGTGCGAGCGCCAGCGCGGGGAGTGGTGATTCCATCAACCTCGAGTCCGAACCCTCTGCGCACAGTAGCCAGAGTAGTCTTGGCCCCCGGCCGGCCGTTGGAGTCCGTTAAAAGGTGCGCTGCGCTGTCTCGTACATCGCCACCGGCCTGTGACGTGACTCCTCCCGAACCCGACCGTTCCAACGAGACGAATTTGGCGAGTGACGATGCTCGCGCACAGTCCGCGGTATGATTCGATTTTGGCTCTTGTCATCAACACCCTCGCACTTTCAAAGCGCGAGGTACGCACAGCGCCTCCCTAGACCTACACGATCGGGTATGATCTTCCACAGCATACACACGGCTCGTTTGAAGATTATTATCTCTCAAGGGGTGGCATTCCCCAAACCACATACGGCATCATTTTCCTTTTTTCTTTTTGGCACGACGAAGCAGCAGCTTTCCGTTTCTGGTGATATGCATTGGGTTGCGGGGTTTCGTGTTAGCAGTACACATCATTTTCCCATTGCCAACATGGGCACACATTTCTTATTTTACCTCGGATCACGATGACACACGAACTAGAGGCATTTAAGGCAATTAATGTCTAGTTTGCCGGACCCCCGAATTCTGGAGATACTCGGACGTGCTTCAGTATTCTTTGTTCATGGACGGACCTAATACTTAGTGATGGGACCTAATTCCGTCTCATGAAGATTGGGCACACGAAAGGGGATGGGACTGTATAAAATTCTGGTCACGAAACCGATCTTTGGGTGCGTCTTGTCGACTCTTTGCATCGTGTTGTTTTGGCCAAGTCGCACGTTTTTCTAGGCGTATTTGTTTCCGCGAAGGGAGTTGTGGCAGAAGGCATGTTTACGATTAGATCTGGATTCTAGCCAGCCAGCCTGCTCACCTCGGCTACTTGTCCCACTGGACGTGGGCTGTTGTGGGTATGGAGGGGGCTTGAGCAACTGCACATGGGCAGCGAGAGTTGAGGGGAGAGAGAAGAAGACGAAGAAGAGTGTAGCAGTGGAGCAGCTTGGCTTTTCATGACTATGGCACACACGCAGCGGCCCGACACCCGCGACATTTTCCCTTGTTTCTACACACTTTTACTTCTATTTGAGTTCTAATATTGCACAAAAGCCTGCCAAGGGGAAATGATGGGGGCGAAAAGAAAGACCATGGGTTGGTGATACAACATGGCACGTGGGGAGGGAGAGCAAGGAAGAGGGAGAGCGGCTGGGGAAGAGCCGGCTTTGTGCAGAGAAACCAAGGAGTTTTGTTTCAACGACAGCAAGACGGTGCCGGATTGCAACACACGCAAAAGAGAGGACAAGACGTACTTAGGGCGAGCGAGGCTTAATGAAGGTCGCTTTATGGCGGCACACAGTAGGAAAAGGCAAATACAATGAATTCAGAGTGTGGGAAATAATTTATGACCAGAAAACTGCAGCATTAAGTGATATGATGGATACCTTGATACTGGATGCGCTTCTGCTTGTTCGTTGGCCTACGTACAGATTGACTTTAATGTCACATGTGTTTTCTAAAATAAGGGGGATGGGTTCGTTAGAAAATATCAGCTTCGCATTCTGACCGCCGTCTTTCTTATCCTTCGGGTTGGGTGGGCTACGGCAATGTTGCACAGCATGCGTTTCATACTGAGTTTTCTTCCATGCCCATCTAATTACCTGCATTCAGTACCGGGAAACGTCCTCGTCGAGGACGAGGACGAGGACGAGGAGCTCGGCGTCAGCCATCAGCCTTCTCCCCCTCCTCCCCCTCCTCCCTTGCTTACTGCCGCTGACAAGTCCTCGCGGCCCCAGGAAGCGAGATGAGGGTTAGTGGCTTCTTGGCTGCGCCTTTCATATGTTTATGTGTATGTGCGTGTGGCTTGGTCATTCCCCCTGTTGGGATTCCTCGGGTAGGCAGATGTCACGGGAATATATTGAATGTATTGACGGGCGTGTTAATCAATTTGATGTCTGAATCAAATTGATGGATAAGTAGGTAAATGACTATAGATAGACATTAAAATGATTCTTGAAGGGTACCTGTGTACATGTCGTGTGCCCATATTGATACCTTGGTGTCGGGCGACTTCCAATTGGCCGAATAACGCAGCCTGTCAGTGGAACCCCCGCATAACAAGTTCAATTTCCATGTTGGGCCGGAACATCCACCACCACCACAACAACAACATTCTCCGACGACCCTGCACCTGACACAACATTACATAGTAGTAGAGGCAACAAACATACATGTATCAACGGGGACGGGGATTCTGAAAGTCAGTCAAACCCCGGCCAGTTCCTGAACTCAGCCGCAATTCAGAGAGGAAAGCCCCAACCCTTGCACCCGGTCAGTTTTCCCGCTTCTTCTTCAATTTCTCGCTCGCTATCGCTATGGCCTCGAGAAACTTCAACACGGCCAGCGGCATGACCACCCGGCCCTCGATAGCGCCGCAGAGTTCGGGAAACGCGGTCAAGGCGCGACAACTGGTGAGTGGAACCAACCCCCCCTCCCTTTCTGTTATTTCTATCTTTATCCTTTCGGAACATCCGCACAAGGCACAGCTGACGCCTTCGGAATCAAAAGTCCCATCTCCATTCTCAGCTCGAGCAGCTCTCGTCCAACCTGGCCGACACCGAGAACCTGCTGCGTATGACAGCCGTGCAGGCCGAGGCCATGCGTGGGTTAGGGAGTTGGCATGGCGGCATGTAAGTGATAGTTCTTTGACCCTCTTATTGTCGTGTTCACCTCTTAATGTCGATTCGTTAGAGACGTTGCGAGGGTGAGGGGGTAGTTCATTTCGCTTATCTAACATGTCACAGGTTCATGGCTGCAAGTAAGGTGCTGGGCGAGGAATCAGTCAAGGATGCGCCGCAACCAAAATGATGACAATGATGATGATGATGATGATGAGGGGGGTGTCGACGAAATGCGGCTACGGTTTGTGGCTGGGCAAATATTGCTCCATGTTCCATGTTTGTTCCTAGAGTTGACTGCACGCCTTGCGGGACCGATCTGCGCGAGGCCCGATCCGACGAAGGGTGCCCGAGTGGTATCGCCGGGGGACATTGGACAGCATCAGAAAGCCCAGCTTGGCCCCACGAGAGCCTGACACTGTAATGCAACTGGGACAAAACCATTATGAATGACAACGAATTCTGACAGTAATTCGAATCGAGTACAGGTAATCCGGTCTTGAGGTTCTAAAGATACCACGTGTCTTGGCAGCCCCTATTTACCAGAGTGCCTTCTGATCCCCATCATTCTTGACCAATACCACCTCTCCGCTTTAACCTTTTCACCTCTTCGTCTCTTGGATTGTCTTGTTCATCCATCCATCAGAAACTGATATCGGCGGAGCTCGTCCTGCTCAACAGCATCCGCAGTTCATCGACCCAGAGCCGCGCGCTGATGTACGACGAGTGGCCGAATGTGGCGTTGCTAATGGGCAGCGTGACGGCCCGTCCCAGCCCCGGTTGCATCTTGTCAGTGACGGCCCTCTCCAGGATGGGCACCCCGAGCTCGGGCGGGTTGACCCGGTCGTCGGCCGTGTTGACGGCGGTGAGGGGCACCCTGATGTTGCCCAGCCGGGGCTCCGGGTCGTAGGTCCGCGACGCGTTCCAGGCGTAGATCTGGTCGTTGGCGTCGAAGATACCCCTGTCTAAGTCGCGGTTTAGTTCGTCGACAAACCCGTCTACGGCCGTCTGCGTCGGGTACTGCTGCGCCATGGAGACAGGGGCCGAGAATAGGAGTCGCGCTAGGTAGTAGCCGGCGCGCAGCGCCATGGGTGGTTGTTGGTCCGGCTTGTAGTTGCCTCCTTTCCATGCTGGGTCTGCCGTTACTAGGTCCTATTCCGGCATCTCTTGTATGAGTATTTGCTATCCACAAGGGGAGGAGTCATCCCCTATCTATTATAATAAAGAAAGGGGTGAACGACTGCCAAAAAGCTCGCTTGGCTCTCTTGTATCACTTACCATGATCATCTTGCGGTACAGCCAGTTCTGCCCTCCCACGGCCACGGGCAGCGACGCCACGGGCATCAGCGCGTCGGCGAAATCCGGATACTCCTCGCCGAACATCCAAGCGTGCATGCCGCCCATGGAGACCCCAAGCACGAGCCGCACGTGTGGGACGTTCAAGTGCTCCGTGAGCAAGCCGTGGTACGCGCGCACCATGTCCGAGTACTGGTACTTGGGGAACGCCATCCCCCCCGCCCTATCAGTCTTGTTGGAATTGCTGCTGCTGCTGCTGCTGTTGTTGTGGCTACTGGTACGACTGGGCTTGCTGGACTTTCCGTGGCCGATGCCGTCCGGGAGCACGAGGAAATACTTGGAGGCGTCGAGGGCCTGGCCCGGGTTGAAGAGCTGGGCCGCGAAGAGCTCCGAGAAGAACTGGTCGCTCGACTGCGTGGTCCCGTGCAGAATCAGCACGGCGTTGGTGCGCCCGTTGCCCTCGGGGGCGGTGCGGAGCTGGCCCAGGGTTTGGTAGTGCAGCTCGAGCGGGCCGTCAAGCTTCTCGCCCGAGTCGAAGGTGAAGTCCGTCATGTTGTACTGGCCGCGGCTTGGGGTTGGCCAGGTCGTGGAGGCGTTGATGGGCGATGCCATCATCACCAGGGCTTGGATAGCCAAAGGAAGGCAGCCGTTCGTCCTCATCTTGGAACAAAGCTTCTTCTTCTTCTTCTCCTTCCTAAAGTCAATCAAGCTTGAGTGTGCGGGCTCAGTGAGGGGTTATGGGTGTGAGATGAGTGTTTCTGGAGACAAAGGTATTATATTCTATCCTGTATCGACGTTTGTTCTGGTGATGCCTCTTTGTATTCCAGACTCGTGAACCCCATGGCCCTTTATATATCTGTCATACAACCCAGCGTCATCCTGGCGATGAGGCCAACTCCAAGACTTCAAGAGCGGCATAGCCCATTGCAACTTCTGCTTCTTTGCCTTCATCCTCGAAAGATCATACTGTTCTGGTACTCATATTTGACGTGTTAAGCATGGCGATATTCGCCTTCGAGGCCGCAGTTCGCAGACTTAGAAATCGAACGGTTAAACGGTCGAGTTCCACACCGATCGCTCTACGCCAAGACGACGAGGCTGCCAAAAAGACTCCCACGAGTCGTTTTTAATAGAGCACGAATAGAGTCGCGGCCGACAGGTACGGATCAGAGAAAGAGTGACACGGCAGCTGAGATCATGGCATCCTGGAATAGCCGCAGCCCCGCCCTTCGCACTCGCTTAATGCGGCTCTACAAACATGGACACATCAGCAATCAAATATATTCGGAAGAGGATGTGACTGCCGACGCCAGTAAGCCACTACGCCTGGAGAGAAAGAGGCTCGGCATACCGATTCGCCAATGTGTAAGCGACTATACGAATAATGCAGGCTGGGCGTCGATGACGCGTATTCGTCGTCGTAGGATGGGTTCAGGCTGTCAACTGACAGTAAGCATCTTAAATCGGCACGGATTATATGCTATATGTGTAATTATCTTCGGGAAGCAAATAATTCGGCCTAACGGGAAGCCACTCCTGGACCGTGTCGAGGCATATTAGCATACCATCTTGGGCGACTAACATATAATGGCCACAAAAGGGCCATGGGAAGGAAGGTCTTTGTGATTCAGAAGTCGAAGCGGGAAAGATGTGCAGATTGTTTGAAATGAAGAGAAATCAATAGAAAAAGAAAATGACCCGAAAGGGGTTCGAAAAAGTGACCGCAGAAGGAGTCGAACCTTCTTGCCTTTAAGGATATCCTAATGATACTACCGCTAGGCTATACCGACCCGGTCAAGGAAAGATCAGGTAATCTAGGTATATGAAGCCTTCGAAGGGAGCAGGTGCTGTACTGGTGACCTTCTGGGTGACCTGGATATGCATGAACTTAAACTAACACGATAAGAGTTGCCTCCGTTTCTGATATCCTGCGGCCTCGGGTAGTGGCCAAATTTTTAGAGATGAGCAACCGTGCTCCGTAGTAGATGAGGGATTCATCCGTAGGATTCATAACTGCTCCGGCAGCCTGCTGGGCAAGAGCCTGAGGTAATGATGGCCATATCTGAGCCAGACCGCTGGCATTCGCAGAATACCAAGGTGCCATTGAAGGCCTGCCGTAGATTCCGACAAAGCTAACCCACAGCAAGGGGTTCTTTCTGCTGCATGCCCAGCAAAGGGCCTAAATGCAGAGATAAAGGATAAAGGCAGCATTGTCAAACGACAAATGGATTATGCACCTCATTCTTTATCCGACCTATATATACCAGGGTCAGGCTCCTCGTGTAATGATCCCAGTGGTCACGCATACTAGACAAGCAAAAACATTCGAAACAAGTCGGGACTGGTCCCTAGACATCACACCATGTGCAAACGTTACCACTACGCCTATGTCTGCCTGCCTTGCAGCAAAACATACAAACGACTGCCACCAGGCGCCAGAGACGAGACAACGGGCAAGCGTAACACAGCCGGGTCGACTTGTTCTGCAGTGGCCTTCGATCTCAGACTGGCGGCCGGCATCGAGGAAGAGCTAACACTTGACAGAGTGCACCGGGCAAGAGAGCTGTGCTCAATCCGTTCCGGTAAAACGCCACCAGAAGTCGTCATCATGCCTGGATGGTGCAGTAGAGCGTGCCGAGATAAGCAGACAATCTGCCGGAAGCCATTCAGATCGTCGCCGCTGAGTTCGTCGATGGTGTTGACTCATTAATACGAGGCGCCAGGGATGCCATGAAAGATGTACATAGGGAATATTCGTCAGTCATGATAGAAGAGCAGTGCTTTCAGTGATATAAATTTATCATACTACCAGAAAGTAATAGTAGAAATGCAAAATCAGCAGGATTCATAGCCGAGATTGATTCCACTAGGAAACAATACCAACAATCGTGAAGCGTGCCCCATGATATCGACCGACTCGGCCATATACAAAGGAGTGTTTTCGGGATGCCCTCAAATAAGCTCTTCCACTTCTCATGGACAACCATAAACCGCGTGTAGGCGCGGAAGAGGCTGCCTGCAAATTTGGCTTTTTGGATACTTTGTCATCATCGGGCATCTTGTTTTTGTATCGTACCAACAAGAAGGTACTCTCCTACTTCACCTCGGTTCCACGTATGCGACACCCTAACCCAGACCACTCGGCCGAGGCGGTTTCGCCAATCATCACCCTCGGCTCCGATTGAAAACTAATTTGAAGCCTCACAAGACGAAAACTGCGTTTACAGCTCATCCTCGACCAATTGCTGTATGTCGTCTTTGCCGCAGGCTGGCCACAAAAGCCCGATGAAGTGAACCCGGATGGTTGAGATGGAAAGGGAAAAGGTATCTGCGCACTGGTACGTCAGTTTGGGAGGATATAGATGGACCATTTGGACCGCCTCGCTCAGATTTCTGTTCTTTGCATATTTTCGTCATGCACTGAAGACCAGAGTCAACAGCTCCATGTAGCTCGCAATTGAGGTTTTCTTCCCTGCAAGGCCCATATCAAAGGTTGATATCCAGAAAAGGAGAGGAAAGGAAAAGTGTGGTAGAGAGACAATGAATGCTGTGTCGCAAATGTCAGTAGGACAAGCCGAACGTGAACATGTCAGCTCTTCGGCATTTTCGTTGATAATGACCCTAAAACTGTTTGTGACAGTAGAGGGCAACGTGTAGAGATCGCCACCATTCTAAAAGGTATGCTTGGTGGGCGCAAGTCATCGTTTAAACGATGCCTGGGAGCAGTCCATGCTATCAACCAGTGCATCCCAAGACTGTAATCAGATGGTGTAGTGCGTACATCACAGATGTAGCAAGTCAATACACGTTTAAACCTGTTTCGAAGAAATCGGGTATCGTCGAACATGCATGGTTTGTTTCGTTTTTTCCCCCTTCGAGTTGAAAGAGAGAGAAATAAAAGATGATGAGAGACTGAAAGGTAGGAAGGAGTGTTGCTGCTGGTTGGGTTGGGCGCGTTCATCTGGCAGTAAGCGCGTTTCTTGCTCCGACGGTTCTGGTGAATGTTCTGTCCAGCAGCGCTAAGCCACCTTGCACCTTTCGCCCCACCTTTAAGTTAACAGTTGACGAGGCTGAGCTGGGACTTTTCCCATCTCGAAACCCAGAGCTCCAAGCGCCAGTCAACATTGCCGGACGCAAACAGCCCAGCAAAACACTCTCGCCTTCTCATTTCTGTTTTGCAAATAATCTGAGGCCAGAGCCTCTCTTAAACCAGCAAAATGGTAAGCAATCCCGCTCCTCTCGGCTGGAAAACGGTGTCCCCGTTCCCTCTCAAGCTAACCTAACCCCCTCTCATAGGCGCGAAACAGTGAGAAGGCCCAGTCGATGCTGTTTCGCTTCCGCGAAGCACAAGCGGCAGACCTAGGCATCATCGACGCTGGCCGCACGCGCCGACCCAAGGTCATCACCGAGGTGGACTCGATCCCGTTGTGCGAAAAATGGCGAGGCCAGACTCTCAAGGAGATCTCGCGCAAGGTGTCCAAAATCCAGGACCCGGCGCTGAGCGACTACCAAATCCGCGATGTCAACGACGAGATAAATAAATTGATGCGCGAGAAGCACATGTGGGAGGTCCAGATCCGGAACTTAGGGGGTCCAAACTACATGCGCGGCGGCGGCAAAGTCTACGACGAAACCGGACGAGAAATACCGGGCGGTGGAAAAGGGTACCGGTATTTTGGCCGCGCCAAAGAACTTCCGGGAGTCAAGGAGCTCTTCGAGGCTGCGGCGCAGAAGAACCAACGGGATGAGAAGCCCCTGGAGACCCGCGATGATCTGAGGAAGGCGGTCGATGCCAAATACTACGGATACGCACCCGACGAGGAGGATGAAGCGCTGCTGCGGTATGAAGCCGAGAAGGAGAAGGAGGCCTTCGACACATTACTCAACCAAGGCGGCGCGAAGGGGGAGGTGCCCAAAGGATGGGAGTCGCTACCCGGTGATAGTGGCGATGGGAAGGGCTGGGAACTGCCCACCCTACAAGAAGTCCAGGACGAGCTGATGGATAGGAGGCGGAAGAGACTTCTGGATCAGCTTGATTAGGGCCGGGAGAGGAGCATATCCAGGCGCGGTACCGAGAGGCATTCGTATGAGGTTTTACACAGCGGGCTAAATTTAAGGGTCATCACGTTCGGTTGGGTGGCACTTCCTGTACTTGACAATTTTTGTTGGGAGGTATAAGGAGTTGGTGGGCGTTTTGGGGTGATTTGCAAATGGTTTTGGTACATCGCATCGTGGTGCATTTCTTTTCCGTGGTATAGTGATATTCTGGCGACCCTGGAAACCCAGACGAAAAGGAGGTCTGGATTAATGGAACTTCTGACTTTGATGAACATATTTTATCACTGCTGGAAAAATGCCGCGTTATCTGCAATATATTACATACAATGGTCTACATTCTGGTCTGGGTGCTTTGCGGTTCTCCATAAAGTCTTCCCTGTTCATGCCTGATGCTCTTCAGTTGCCGCGAACATCTGGCTGCAGAAAAGGACATTGTTTGATTACTAATAAGGCGTTGGGACCTACAAAGTAAGAACTCTGTCTATATAAGAGCGACAGGAAGCATCACTGGTGACACCCGTCAAATGTCATGGATGTCAAGTACATTGAAGTATGAATGAAGTATGCACCTGGGCCTCTAACGACTTGAGCCTCCAAGAAGCAGGGAGGTGGCGGGGCTGTAGGGCTGATGGACCTGAAATGGCCTGAACTGGCTTTGCTTTAGGCCTGAGCTCTCAGCTGCCCCACCATAAAGTCCCTATCGATTAGAGAGCTCCTGTAGCTTTCGGCATTGGAAGCCAGTCCTCTAACAATCACGTCGTCGTCGTCGTCGTCGTCGTCGCATTGCCAACCTGCTCGCCGTCCTCTCAACCAAGACTCCTTTCTACAGCCAAACTCTCCACCCCCTCATCCGATAGGGCGATAATACGACATTGTAGCCATACCAACCTTTTATACATCGGGAACGAAAAGAAAGAAAGAAAGAAAGCACAATGGCCACTCACCGCGCCGACGCGCGCCAGTTCCTCGACGAGCGCGGCTCGGCCAATATCGCCCTGACCCCCAACGGCCTGAACCCGGCCACGGTCCTCGAAAAGGCCGTGCGCGAGCGCATCATCGAGTCCTTCTTCTTCAAAGACCAGTGCTTCGGCGTCAACGAGGCCGACATCGTGGACCGGGTCGTGCGCCACGTCCGCTTCGTGGGCGGCACGTACGGCTCCTCGCAGAAGCCGACCCCGTTCCTCTGCCTGGCGTTCAAGCTGCTGCAGCTGGCGCCCTCGGACGCCGTCCTGCAGGAGTACCTCGGCTTCGGCGGCGACAAGTTCAAGTACCTGCGCGCCCTCGCCCTCTTCTACGTGCGCATGACGCGCACGGGGCCCGAGGTCTACAAGACGCTGGAGCCGTACCTCGAGGACCGCCGGAAGCTGCGGCGCAAGGCCCGCGCCGGCACGAGTCTGACGTACGTCGACCAGTTCGTCGACGACCTGCTCACCAAGGACCGCGTGTGCGCCACGAGCCTGTGGCAGATGGGCAAGCGCGAGATGTACGAGGACCTGGACCAGCTCGAGCCTCGGGTCAGCCCCCTGGGTGATATCGAGGATTTGTTGGACGACGATGAAGATGCCGACGAAAACAAAGACAACAACGAGGACGACGAGGACAACGTCGAGATGCTGAATAATAATGGTGGCAACGATAGTGATGATGCGCGAAACAGCGACGATGATGAAGGGGAAGTTAGGGAGGACGATCACGAGAGGAGGGACAGGAGAAGGAGCAGCAGTGATGATCGGCGGAGAAGCGAAGATCGGGAAGGATCAGAGTCACGGAGTCGACAGAGATCGGGGAGTCGAGACCGAGATTCATAGAGATCTTGAAAGGAATGCAATTCTTAAGTTCTCCTGTACACTCCAAGCCCCCATTCAGGGGGGCAATATGATACCCCATAAATCAACCAGCCCTGTATAAATGATCAAGTCAGAGACTGCCGAGAAGAATTCTGAACGCTTTACAGTATTACAATTGATGTTCAATTTCTTTAAAAGCCCTGGCCGTGTTCTATAACCTATCTCACTCCAGGCATTGAAGCCGGTCTGAACAAATATGCAATTTCCATCCCAATAAGCTCACGAAATGTCTGAATCGCCCTTTGTACTTCATTGTTGGGCACACTAAACTCTTCGACTCGTCCTACTTGTGATCTAGCATTTACCTTTCCAATTCTCGCTAATCCATTTAACCATCATGTCCGTCATGCTGAGGTCCGAGTATGGTTTGACATCGTCCGTCTTGTAATCGCCGCCACTGTAGCGCAGCGCCGCCAAGACGTAGGGCTGGGTGTAGTCGACGAAAACGAGGTCGACCGTTGCAGGTTCACTGCCATCAGTAGGGAAACCAATGGGAGTTTGGATGCAGTTGGGCACCGCATAGAACTTGAGCGGCGAGTGTTCTGTATCATCACCATCGGTTCCAAGGTCATCCTGTGTGGTGTAGCCGCCAATCAAAGCAGGCTTATTGTCGCTGTCAGCCAGAGGCTTCTGGCCCGCATCTTCCTCAACGCTCATGCTAGCTTCATCGTTACGAGAAGCTCCTGCTTCAAACTGCGGACGATTCCGGAAAGACCACTGCTCGGGGCTGACAAGGTACTTGGTATCCAAGGCAGGGTCTGCGTCAAAGGCGGCGACTTGGCCACCACGGTTGAGCAGGTCAATGACTTGCTTGGCGACGATATAAGGCACGTCGGGGATGTAGTTCCATCGACTCAGGAACGGCGACACTAGAAATGTAGAGTCGGTAGTGAAGGCGCCCTTGAAGATATCGAAGCGAACCATTCCAGTATTCGCAATAGCCAACCTTGGAACGTTCTTCCTATCCTTATTGGTGACCATGTCAGGGATGACCTGGTCCTGAAGCCAGGTGAAGACACTGGCATTGCTGGGAAACTCGGCACGGCTCATCCACAAATCCTGCGGAGCACAGCCATATGCGTTATCCAATTTCAAGGACTTTCGACTATCGGTGATCAGCTTCGTAACGTTTCGACCAGTTTCGGTGGGAAATGTAGTCTCGTTCAAGCCGGTATGGTAGTGAAGTCCATAGAGGTTGTTGTCGATATAGCGTCTCTTCCAGGACACAGATGCTGCCGTCGTCGACACGTCATCGGCGGCGAGCGCTGGAGACTTCTTCTTGATACCATCCATAGACACCCAGCCGATCGTCTCCATGTAGCGACCGCTAGCAATGGCGTATGCTTTGTCGTCAAACTTTCGCGCATCTCTGACGTGGGCATGGCCGCCAAAGAAGGCGATAGGGGTGTACCAGTTCTGGTCTCGGATGACTTTAAAAATCAACTCGAACTCTTTCATGCGAAGCCCCACGTGGCCGGCGACGACGAAAAGGTCGGGCTTCTCTCGAATTGCCTGCAAGAACCAATCCTGCTTGACCGTCTCTTCCACCTGTTGTACCACGCTGTTGTTGGCGCCTCGGTCGAAGTCGAAGATGAAGCCGAATGCTACGACGGTGAGCCCCTGATTCTTGGTGGTGAACTTGCGATACCGTTGCGCCTGTGGGATCTGGTTGCCCGTCTCGGGTTCTATGTAGTCTAGGTTGGATGCGAGATACGATTCTCTGTAGTTAGGCACAGTGGTCTCGTGCTCGCGTTTAACGGACGAGGCCTGGTACAGCTCGTGGTTACCGGTGCAGATAACGTCGAGGGGCTGCTGGCGAAAGACGTCGGAGGTGTATTTGCCCTTGGGGTCTGAAGCATCGTACAAGCCGTTGCCCTCTATCCGGTCGCCCGTGTCTATGAGGAGGAGATCGACGCCCTGATCATCGGCCTTCTTCTTCATGTGCTCGGCGAAAGAGATGTAATCACCCCAGTCGGCCGAATACTGCGGCCTGTCGATGCGATAGTAAGCAACATGTCACATGGGAGGGAGGGAGCACGGGAGAACGAAGCACTATCAGTAAATAGTCTTACTCTTGTAGATGACCGCCATGCCAGCCATGTGTATCTGTGGTGTGTAAGAAGTTGATCTGACCCCATTCGAGGTCTCGCATGGGCGCGGCGACAGGCTTGGGAGCTCCAGGCTGGGCAGCTCTGGCTACCGTCGCCAGCGACGCAGCTACTAGTGCGGTGTCGATGAACATGATGGACGATGAAGGATGATGGGGATGAATACAGTATGTCTAAGCCATCGAACTTTAAAAACCAACGTTGAAGGCTTCAACAAGCAAGATGCGCCGTTTTACTATTAATGAACAGTACAGTACCTAAGGTTCTAGGGTTAAAGTGATGGGTTATTAGAGAAAGCAAGAGACAAGCCGCGTGTCAGGGTGTATGGGATCTGTAGCTCGGTGTTTGGGATCTGGATGGTCTGGATGACCTGGATGACCTGGATGACCTTGAGGGACTCCTTCTCTGCCTTCCTTCCCTTGATCAGCGATCAGCTGCCTCCATGTCAGCCGGCAACGGTTCCTGCGTCATTCACCTGCAGCGAGATAAGCTGCCGCTTCCAATCAAATACCCGATAAGTCTAGTGGACCAAGCCCTGTTGGCAGGGGCTGGCAGGGGCTAGCAGCTAGACTATTGGCTAATGACAGCACCTAAGGTTACCTAGGTAGCGTACCAACTGGCAAGTGGTACTGTACCTGGTAGGTTGCTAGGCTAGGTTAGTGGGATGCTCAATTCAATTGCGAATTCTACGCCCGCGATTCCATAAAGGCATTCCAGAAGCTCTTATACTTTTAGAGCGACAACGAGATCTGAGAGGGCTACATGTCTGCACATGTCAGGCATCTCCGCTCCAAGATCCCCTCAGGGGTCTTACCCTCCCTGAGCTTGCGAAGGCTATCTCAGGTACGATTGGCCTCATCGAGTCTGCCGTCCAAGACAAATGCCTTCATCGCCGGAGGTAGGTACCATTTGACTGCGAAGACAACGAACCCCCCTTTCGTCCAGGACCTAACAATGAGATTATAGTTGACGATGCAAACCCGCCCCCGCCCCCGCCGCCGGGAGCGGATGCGCCCCGAATAAGACTTGCCGTGAAAGACAACATCGCCGCCCAGGGCCTGCCGACAACATGCGCCTCGCACATCCTGAGGGGCCACGAGGTTCCTTTCACCGCGACCATCGTCCAGCAGATCGAGCAGCGCCTCGGCGCCGAGCTCTGGGGCAAGACCAACATGGACGAGTTCGGCATGGGCACTCACTCGACCAACACTCCGTACGGCGCCGTCTCCAACTCCAATACTCTGCCGCTGGAAGACCGTTCCGCGGGCGGTAGTTCGGGTGGCAGCGCTGTGGCCGTCAGCCTGGGACATGCGACGGTCGCCCTGGGCACTGACACGGGCGGCTCGATCCGCATGCCGGCCGCATACACGGGCACGGTGGGCTTCAAGCCGTCATACGGCATGCTCTCGCGCTGGGGCGTCGTGCCCTACGCCAACTCGCTCGACACCGTTGGGCTCATCGCCAAAGAGGTGGCGCCCATCCAGGAGATCATACACACGGTTTGCATGGAGCACGACCCCAAGGACCCAACATCCCTCCCGGCCACGGTACGAGAGAGGTGCGTCTTAGAGCGCCAATATTTTCCTTCTTCCCGAAGCACGCCACCAGATCTCCAATTGCAAGGTCTACGCGGGTTGACCTTCGGCCTGCCTATCGAGTACAATATCGAGGAGCTCAGCCCTCGCATCAAGGAGGGCTGGATGCAGGTTGCCGATAAGATCAAGGAGCATGGAGGCCGCGTCGTCCCTGTGTCTCTTCCCTCGACCAAGAGTGCGCTCTCGGCATACTATGTCATCGCGCCTGCCGAGGCAGCCTCGAACCTGTCCAAGTACGATGGCATCCGCTACGGAAAGCGAGCTTCGTCGGCTGAGGCAGACACTACCAGCGACGCTCTCAACGGCATTCTGTACGCCAAGACGCGAGGTGAAGGGTTCGGCGCCGAGGTGAAGCGGCGCATCCTCCTGGGCTCCTACACGCTCAGCTCTGAGGCCGTTGATAACTACTTCAAGCAGGCGCAGCGAGTGCGTCGGCTCGTTCGCCGCGACTTTGACCAGGTCTTCAAACTTAACAATCCCTTACTGGAGAACAAGCACGAACACGATGAAGGAAGCAACGAACAACAGCAGTTTGACCTCAGTGACATGGACGAGTCAGTCCCGCTTGAATCCAAGCTTGGCCCTACCCAGATCGACTTCCTGCTCTGCCCGACGGCGCCCACAACGCCGCCCAAACTGAGCGACATCGCGGAACAGACCCCGTTTGACTCATACATGAATGATGTCTTTACAGTGCCGGCCAGTCTGGCGGGACTCCCTGCCATTAGCATCCCCATGGCCCTTCCCAAGAGCGAAGAGGATCCAGTGGATTTCGGAGGTGTGCAGCTCATCGGACAGTTCTGGGATGATGCGAGATTGTTGGCCGTGGCAGGGCACATCCGGTCTAAACAGTAAAGTGGTAACTTGGTATATACATGCATATACGGATGTGTACCCTGTCGTTGGGAGATGCTACACAAATGCGGTCACATAGAGAGATACGAGTGCATAGACCTTAAAAGTATACAAAGTCACACCACACCCACTCGACATCAAGTACAATCTTGTCCATAGTGACATATGTCCCTTCATATCTTCGCTGCTCAAGTCAAGTCCGACGGGCAACGTCAAGGGAGCTCTACTCGCACACATCTTGTGGAGAGCATCGTCGTTTACTCACTGAAGCGCGATCCATCAAGATTAGATATATGTTTTCGGATTCAATGCTCGCTCTATCAAACAGGTATGACTGAAGACAGAGAAGGAGAGACTGGATTAACCAAATGAAACAAAGCCCCCTGAAAATGTAGTACTCCGACAAACACCAGAAACAACACAACAGCGCAGCACATCTAGTCTTGCAACCAATATGCCCGCCTGTCACACCCCATACACCGGAGTGCTTGCTACTACTACATAATAACACCAACAATATGCAGCAACCCCTTAGCTCTCTCTCGCTCACACATCTCCGCCAGCCAAACGCTATTCGCCATGTTTTGCGTGCAGACATTCATTGAACAATGCACCGCAACGCAAAATGCAGAGTGAAAAATAAAGTAAAAATGAAACCCAACAACAGGGGCAACAACCTTATCCAGTTGAAGGCCCCCCAAAAATACCGACAAAATGTTAAAACGCCTTTTGTTCTACTACCCCTTGTAGAACAAGCCGATCCGCCTCCTGAGAAACATGTCGTCGTTATAGTCAAGTACCCTTTCCTTATTCCATTCTCCAGTCCAGATGAATGATCCGCAATGATGATGAAGAGCACCTAAAACTCTCTTCCTCCAAAGCCAGGTCAGAAACGCGTCCGTCTCCTTTCCTTGTCTTTTCATGCAACCAAACCGGTGGTACAAATGAAAAATGCGCAAGTCCGTGGGCAGGTATTATGCCGAAACAGTCGTTCCGGTGGTATCTTGTATGTGAATTTGCCTTTGTACAGTGAAAAAAAGAAAAATCCGATGATGCAATGAGTGAGAAATGATGCAAAAATGCAAATCACTTTGGTAGTTATGCGTGCTGCTGCTTGCTTGCTTGCTTTCCAAGCAAGGCAGCAGCAACTTGCTGATTTAAAGGGGAAGTTTTCGCCGAGAAGCCTAGACCCGGAGAATGGGCTTCCTACGCACCAGAAACGGGCTGGGCATCTCGTCGCGCTCCGGATCCCAGATGGCGGGGGGCTCGAGGACGCTGTCTTGACTTCGGTTGCCAATGCGGTCCTTAAACGCGCGCTTGGGGCTGATGTTCATGTTGCCGTTCTCGATGCCGCGGCCGCCGGCGCGCGCCTGCTGCAGCTCCACCAGAGTGCGGCCCTTGAGGTTGTTCTTAGCTGTGACCTTGCTCAGGGCCGACTCGGACTGCTGCTGGTCCTTCAGCGAGTTCTTGCGCTGGAGGCCGTTCTCCCCGCTGTTGTTGTTGTTGAGCGAGTTCAAGTTCGCAGCGGAGGGGATCTTGCTGAGACGACGGTTCGGTGAGTTGCCGCGGTCACGCAGAGCACCGAGGCTGGGCTTGGGCTGCAGTTCGGGAATGTTCGAGGTCGCGCCCAATGCAGGACCGGGCTTGTTGCTGGTGAAACCAGGCGCTGTCCGCAGGCGACCCATAGGGGCCGTCTTAGTAGCAGGAAGGATAGGGCGCTTGGGGCCAAATGGGTTCTTGTTAGAACGGACATTGCGTGTCGGAGACGGCGCCAACGGTTCATCGTCATCTTCAGACTCGGAAAGAACCGGGTCGACATCTCGGTACTTTTCGTTATCGGCTTCAGCAAAAATGGCCGGTACGTTGGACGAAGGCACCTTTGTGGCGGCGTTGCGGCGCGGTGATAGAGACAGGGCGGCAAGAGGAATAGGTGATGGAGAAGCCATCTCGATATCCATGGGTGTTCCGAGGGGACCAGCAAACATGGTCTGGGCGCGGCCGAAAGGAGTTCGATTGGTCTTCTTGGGAGGCATAGGCTCGGGGGAGTCGATGGAGAGTTCGGTAATGTCGGTAGTCGAAGGGAATTCGCCGTCCAGATCTGTGCTCGCTCCGCCAATCGAATGCGGGTAGTCGGACTTGGATGAGGTGAATTCTTGGGACTGTTGGACGTTGGCGAAGCTGACAGCCTTCTTTTGCAGGTCCTCCTGGACTCGTGCTGCTACTTCGGCTTCAAATCTTTGTCGGAGCTGCTCCATCTCTTCACTGACCAGACGGTCGATTTCCAAGCGAGCCTTCACCTCCCACTCTCTCCGTAAAGAGTTCTCGATTTCTTGTCTTGCGAAAGCCTTCTCATTCTCCAGCTTGCGCTCGGCCTCCTTGAGTTTCTTCTCCAGCACGTCTTCCTTAATCTTCACCAACTTGCCCATCTCTACTATTTCACGCTCCTTGCGCATCAAACGCACCACCGGCATGTTTAGCAAGGAGGCTGTGTCCGGCCGACGGTCGGGGTTCGTCTTCAAGCAATCCCGGATCACTCCCATGAGCTCAGCTGAGTAGATGGAAGGCAGAGGCGCTATCTTTCCTTCCTTGATCTTCTGGACCAGCTGGAAGTGGGATTTCGCGTTAAAAGGAGGCTCCTTTGTGCACAGCTCGTACATGATGCAGCCTAACGACCAGATATCCGACTTGAGGGTATACCGCTCGGCGGCACAGATTTCGGGTGACATGTAAAACGGGGTGCCGACGTATGTTGAGGCGAAGTCGTGTGACTGCATCACTTTGGATAGACCGAAATCACCCAACTTGACCGAGTTATCCTCTCCCAGGAAGACTATGGATGTATCAGCAAAAGAGTCCGTCGGCTACGGCATCCTATAGTGGACGATTTTGTTGACTTACCATTTTCCGGCTTCAGGTCACGGTGAAGGATAGTCACTCCTCCTGGCGGTAGTTTGGGCTTCGCGGTCGCACCAAGTCCCAAAACATGCTTACCAACATCCGGAGGGTCGATGCCGTAATGACATCTGTACAGGGCGGTGACGAGTTGGGAGAAGATGCTCCAGACGAAGGCCTCCTCGGCGTATTTGTTTTGTTGTGTGAGCTCGCGAATGACACGACCGAGATCGCCGTTGCCGCAATACTCCATGTAGAGGTGGAGGTCCTGGGATATCTTCAAGTGTTCGCGGTGGTAGTATCCGACGATGTTGGGGTGTCGCAGGGACGAGAGGATTTGAAATTCGGCGTGTAACTGTTCCCGTTCCTTCTGGGACATCTTGAGGTAGCTGATCTCTTTCCGGCAGAGGACCATGCCGTCGGCCTTCCTCCTGACTTTGCGGATGACACCAAAGGAGCCATGGCCTGTGGGGTGGAGAGCAGCAGCGATTAGCCCAGGTCATGTCGTCGGCGGGTGGCAAGTAGGTAGAGGAGATGGCGGTGAGGATGTTCTCTTACCTATCTTCTCCAGGCACTCATATTTGTCTGATTCAGTCATGATGAACGGGCAACTTCACAAATGGGACGGGGGATGTAGCTGCTGTGATTGCTGTGCCATAAGCTACCCTAAGGATACAAGCCAGGGCAAGCGGGTTAGTAATGTCGTCGTCGAGTCGACGTTGGAAGGGGGTTTTGCTAATAGCAAGAAGGTTTTTTCGGGGTTGGACAGTTAGATGATTGAATAGGATGTGCAACGAGAAAAGAAGTTGGTGGTTGCTGCCGGCAAGTTAAAGAAAGTACCATGTACACAAGCCCAGAAGAAATGTATGTCTCTGCTGCAGAGCGGTTTCTGTTTCTGCGGTTTCTGCGGTTTCTGCGGTTTCTGCACAGCGTGAAAGCCAGGGCCGGAGTTGCGCTGAACGATTCACGAGCGGTCCCCCAGTGTCAACATGGGGCGGTTGGTTGATACGGCAACACAGCAGTTTTCCCTCTTTGGGCCACTTTTGGGCCAGCAGCGGCCAGGGGTTTGGAGAGCTAGGGAGCTATGCCAGCTCCGTCATGCTCCTAGGCCCAGTGCTAGGCCGTGTTTGGGCGGGTCCAATTGGGTATCACCCCCTCTGGGCCTCTGACCCTATTCGCCCTATTCGCCCTATTCCCTCGTCCCGAACCTCCGGCCAACCAACTGCCACTAACCTTAAAGGCTGGGCAGAGGTAACAGGCCAGAGCAGCCAGAGCAGCCAGAGCAGCCAGAGCAGCCAGAGCAGCCAGAGCAGCCAGAGCAAGCTTGGGCCAGTTTGGGCCAGTTTTGGCTGGGTTACCTGCATCATCACATCAAAGCAATACCACGCAGTCTGACGTAGAGAAGGACCCCTTCTTCCAGGTTGACCTGCAAAAAACTCATCGCACGTATCAAGAATGTATCATGATCGCTGATTGCGCAAAGCGGATCCTGCTCCGTCAACACACGATCGCAAGATGTCCCGTTCCAGGTATTTCCATACTGTCGATTTTGCTCGGGTATACTCCCTAGGAAATGTAGGCGCAAGATTGAATTGACGGTTCCACGGAGCTGAGTGAGCAGTGAGCTCCGTCTTCGACCGACTTGGCTGGCCTAAAAGCTATCACTCACTGCTAATTGATCATCAATTCATTCAAGCCAACTAGCGACTAACTGACTGACTAACCCCACCATGCGATCGCCACACAGCCAGCGACTATGAGAGCTATGCAGTGGTAGGAAGGAGGTAGTGGTAGTTATCACCGAAGTCAGGCTTCATACCAATCTGAGGTTAAGTAACTTGACAAGCCGTCAAAACGTCCCCTCTTATTTCTCCAGAGTGAATATTACCACACATGTTTCAGCCCCAATCTTCTTCCGGCTTGCCCTGTATTACCTGTATTATACCATCATTTGTTTGCAACCATGGTCCTCCACAAGCACGAGCTCGAGACCAAGCTTAAAGATGATATGCAGCTCGTCAAAAGCGGTGTCCTCCGGGACGATAACCCGCTCGACGACAGCGACGGCTTCAAAGAGCTACTCCTGGCCTGCCGGAGAGGTGATCTCAAGCGCACCCAGGAGCTCGTCTCCGCCGGTGTTAATATCAACGGCAAGGATAAGTTTGATTACACCCCGCTCATCATAGTATGTCACCTACAGAATACTGTGTATTTGCCTATTTGCACTTCGTCGGAGTTAAGGGGGGATAAGGAAAAAACCGCTGACTCGTTCGTCATCATCACGACCAACAGGCCAGTCTTTGCGGCCATTTCGAATTGGTGCAGCTGCTGTTAGAGTCTGGCGCTCTCGCTGAGCGAGATACCTTTCAAGGCGAGCGCTGTATATATAACGCCCTCAATGATAAGATACGAAACTTGCTGCTGCGATATGACTACTCTAAATCTACAGATCCCTTGCAACCATGGGCCGCTCATCTCACCTCCCTTTTGACCAAGGAGTCCCCCAAAACCTCGGATATCGAGGTGACGGCGCCCACCGAGTCGATCCAGCTGCACAAGTTCATCCTCTCGGCCCGGTCCCCCTATTTCCAGCGGAAACTGGCCGACGCGCCCGAGACAACTACATGGAAGCTGCCGCAGACCATCCCCGTGGAATCCTTCCATGTTGTCATGCGCTATGTGTACCTCGGCGACGTCCCGCGTGATGTAGTCCGACCCTGGAGCTCACACAGCGAGGAAGAGATTTTGACGGGCATCGACAAGATCAGCAAACAACTCGAGGTTACCCAGCTTTGGGCGGCCATCCTCGAGGCTAACGATCGGCGGCTCGCGCGTCAGCGGCACCAGGATGAGGTGGCACGGGCGGCAAGCCAGGTCGAGGGTTTCTTCTACGACAAAATTATCAAGCACAAAATGGTTGTCGACGTCTCCAAGGTGCAAGACGTCAAGTGGCAGCACGATAACTCCATTTTCGCCGACTGCTTACTCCGTGCTGATGAGGGCGGCTCTGATACGGAGGAAGACAAACAGGAAGGTGAGCCGGAGCATGAGGCGGGCCTCTCGGACGGTCTCCCCATCGGACTCCCCGGAGCAACGGCGCCTGAGGCACACCAGAACGGCGAGAAGAAGCGGAAGACAAAAGCTACGCTGTATCCTGTGCACAAGGCCATGCTCATCCGGTCCCCCTATTTCGAGACCATGTTTTCCTCGCAGTTCATGGAAGCGCAGAAGTCGGAGAACCTGCACGTTATCAAAATTGACTGCTCACCCGAGGTGCTCGAGCTCATCCTAGCCTTCCTCTACACCGAAAAAGCCGAGTGCCCGCTCGAGCTCGGCCTGGACCTGCTGTATGCCGCGGACATGCTCTTCCTGGACAAACTGAAAACAAAGGCCGCCGTCGCCATCAGCGCCCTAGGCAGTGGCAACAACAATGCCTGGGTTGACCGGACTCGCGACGAAGAAGCCGCACTCCAAACTGAAAACGGTGCAGAACATGCCGGAGAGCCCGAGATGGAGCCCATCAATGTCTATGACGTAATCCACGCCGCGTGGGACCTGAAGGTGCAACGCCTCGAGGAGTTCGCGGCGCGCTACATCGCATACCGCCTCGAGGACTACATCGACGAGGAAGAGTTCGCCGAGCTGATCCAGGAGTCGGCCGCGCGCCTCACGCGCCGCGAGGAGACCGATACCATTGAGCTGCTCGACGACATCCGGTACTATTTGTCGGAGCGCTTCCGTCTGCGCTTCGAGGACGCCGGGCTTGACGAGATGCTCGACGACGAAGGCGAGATCGACGCAGCGCGGGCGGAGTCGCTGGCTGATGCCGCTGCTGCATCCCAAGAGGAACACAAAACCCAGCAGCCACAGGAGAACGGCAATCTCCCAGCCGCTACCAACGGTGTCGACGCTGAGAAGACGGAAGACGACGCCGGGGTCAATGGGGTTGTGCGGACACTCGATGGAGAGCTGGTCGATGACGAATTCGCATCGGACGCGGTCAACTACCAGCTCCTGTTACAGAAGATCGATGGCATGTTAGACAAACTCAAGCTTGACGCATAGAGAAGACCAAAATTCAAAACGAGAAAGACTATCATTAGATCATACAAGGCAGGTACCTTTTTAAAAAGAATGGCACTTTTACTCGTAGAACCAATCAGGGACGAGACCAACACTTTGGATGGTGTGTACATCTGTTATTCGCTTTTTACTATATATAACGGCGCATGGCAGACTTCTCTAGCCAAAGTAGTAGTGGGAATAGGATGAGGGTATCGAATTTTTCTTTGTTCTCTCATTTATATAGAGGCTAAATATATACAGTTTTGAATCGAGGTTGTGATGCAACATATGGGCGAGCAGCCTCCAATCATGAGGGCAACGTTGCATTGCGCTTCCCCCTGTTCAGGGGGCGGGGCGCCCGGGGGGGGGGGGGGGGGGGGGGGGGGGGGGCGGGGGGGGGGGGGGGGGGGGGGGGGGGGGGGGGGGGGGGGGGGGNCCTCCAATCATTCCGGCAACTTTGCATTGCGCTTCCCCCCTTTCAGGGGGCTCTTCAACAAGCCCCCCCCCCCCCCCTGAGCACATCACAACACTCTTGATGTTTTGGTTCACAGGCAGACGAACACAAGTGTGCTCATAGTCTATGAGTACCAGCCGTTCTGTTGCCAGTTGACCACATCCGCGTCAATCTTCTTCAGATCCGGCACGCCGAGGTTGGCCGAGTCGCCCGTGAGCTCGTGCTTGAGGATCGCGGCGACCTTCTCGACACCCGGCTGGCCGAAGGCGTTGGCGTACATGAAGGGCCGGCCGACGCCGACGGCGCGCACGCCCAGAGCCAGCAGGCGCAGGGCGTCGGTGCCGTAGCGCACGCCACCGTCGGCGTACACCTCGATCTTCTGGAACATGGTGGGGTCCTCCTGGTACATCTCGATGGCGACCTCGAGGGCCGAGGGGCTGCCGTCCAGGTTGCGGCCGCCGTGGTTGGACAGGACGATGGCGGGGACCTTGTGCTCGATGGCGGCCTTGGCGACGGCGGCCGTTTGGACGCCCTTGAGCATTATGGGCAGCTTGGTCATCTTGCGGAACTTCTCGAGGTCGTCCCAGGTGTTGCGCGTCAGCTCGACGTTTCTGTTGGAACGTCTTGATTAGTCTGTGGTCATGCCATGGGTCAGAGCAAGTACTTACGATGAACCGACGTCGAAGCGAGCGGCGCGCTGGCGGCTGGCATCGCCAGGAGAGTCGATGGTCCAGACGATGGCCTTGTAGCCGGCCTTCTCAGCACGGTCGAATAAGGTTTGCGTCTGGGTGTCGTTGTTGGGGATGTACAGCTGGGCGAAAAGAGTCTGGCCCGGAGCAGCGTTTTGGGCGATGGTCTCCATCGACAGTGTCGAGTAGAGGGAGGGCTATGATGGCCAATGATCAGCAACGATAATCCCATCAGATGTCGGACACACGGTCACTCACGATGTAAAGAATGCCAGCGGCGGCAGCTCCCTTGACCAGGTTCACCTCAGCGTTGGGGTGAGCATAATCAGCCCTCGCGCAGGGGCTAATATAGAAAGGGGCTGAAAAGTTGTGGCCGAGGATTGAGGTGCTAAGATTGAGTTAGCTCTGATGTGCTCTAAGACAGGGAGTCATATATCCTGTAAGTTTGGAGCTTAAAGATCACTTACGGCAAGCTGTCTTGGACCTTGGTGATATCGACCATCATCCGCGGCTTGAAGCGGTAGCGGTTGAACACCTCGAGGTTATTCCTGTACGACCATTCGCCGCCGGCTCCGTTGCGGTAGTAGGTGTAGTTCTTGATGGGCAGGCCATTCCGGGCCGCCCACTCGAAGTCGTTCAGGGCGACCATGTTCTTGATGTCTGGCAGGGAGCCGACGGGGAAGTTTGCGCCGAGGGCATCGACAATGCCCGTATCGGGCTCGTTGATGAAGGGTCTGGCAGCGAAGACGCCCGACGACGCCAGAGTGGCGGTGATCAGGGAGTAGCGCATCGTGTAAGGTACTTGCGTAGATGAGGCAGTTGATATGGATGTAAGTTTAGCGAAGGGATAAGGTTAAGATTGAACGACGGCGTGTGTACAACCGGAAAGGACGGGTAGCCGAGTATAGGCGAATATAAAGAATGACAGCGGTGGGAGTCCCGGAGTTGCGAGTGCAGATCGTTGGGCAGGCATGGAAAGCAACGGATGTCTTCCTTCTTATACAAGAGTATACAAGAGGGTAAGAGGGTGGGCAATAGTCACACACTTGCCCTCTTTCCGCATCCCCCAATTTCCTGGGAGGGGGGGCTGTATAGTTGTCACCGGCATCCACTCTTGAACCAGTATCGTATCTTATGCCGCTTTCGTCATAAACATGGTCACGATGACGGGCGTACCAAGATGACAAGGCCGATAAGCACCGGAGCAGGCAGCCTACCTTAGCTAAGCCCCCCTGCCAGTATGTGTCGGGGCCGAAACCGTCCTCTTGCCCGCATGCATATGTATATATCTACATGCAGATATGACAAGGGATGACAAGGGATGACCAGGAGGTAGTGGCAGTAACCATCGCAGCAACTTAGTACGTACAGCGTGCTACTTGTCATTGTGTATCATCCACCTCGTCTGGCCCCGCGGCAGAAGGTAATAGAACAAGTCAATATGCATGCTCTGAAACCCGGTCAATCTTACTGTCGCGATTCCACCTATAAGGCGGTTTTACACGTTCTTGGATGACAGCTGCCAGACGAACGAACCTCCTGGTTGGGTCGGTGGATTGGAATAGCCAGAAATCAACATATTCTTGGCCTTCAAATTTCCCAGGGCACGGGACGCAACAGAGAGAAGGCAAGGAACATGAGTCGCGCCAGGCCGAGTTAGGAAAATCAAAGAATAAGCGAATCGCCCCAGCCGTTTTTCCTGTTCCTGGTGGTTGTTCATCGATGCCCGCACCTGCACCTGTAGGCTGCAGGCTGCAGGCCGCATGCCGTATGCCGCATGTCAAAATATCAGGGCGGGTACGGAGGCGGACGAACACGCACACGCGAGACGCCAACGACCCATGCCAAACCAAAGCCCTGGGCAGGACTGGGCAGTCTGGGCAGTCTGGGCAATGCTGGGCAATGCTGGGCAGTAAGGATCATTTGCCTCATCTAGATAAAATGCCAAGAGTATGACATTTTTTTCCTTTCTTTTGGCGACCTTTTTCGATCGCACAATCCTTGGAAGGGTTGCAACCGGCAGCTTTCAAATCTCTGACCCTGCACGAAACCTTGCACCGATCCATATCCTCCGTATCGCAATGCCAATGCCAATGCGGCCCAGGCCAAGCCTTCTCTTCGACACATCACGGCCGAGGATAGATTGCACGTGGTCTGAAAAGCTGTTCGCCGCCATGGCGGAGCAGGACGCAGGGCTTGTGAAGTTGTGAGACGCTTACCACGCTTGCCATAAGGTTTTGGCTACCGGCAAGCTAATGCAGCAAATAGAGAGGCTAGAACATTGAACAGAGCCTCTCTCGGTAACGTCATATTATGCGCTCCATGGCTCCGACAAGTCTGGTTCGTCTCGTCGAAGCGACGAGGAACACTCGATGCTACTTACTCGATGCTACCCTGGTATCTATCTATGGAATCTCGGACGAACAAATTTAGGTATGTATCCTTGAGCCCTCGATCAAGTCTAGGCGCGTAGACGCAGTAGGAATAAAGTCCTACCTTCCATATTGGGTGACGTCCTCTTTCCTTTTAGGGTACAGTAACTCGGCGGTTCTCAACGCTCATGGATCTCGCATCGGTTACTCAGTAGGTCTGCCATCTTATAAACCACCGTCACTTTGCAGAATAACGCCGAGCGCAATGTGTGCCCAGCGCCGCTAAAACCTATTAAAGCCGGTCGCCCATGGGGAAACTGGGTGTCTCCTCCTTATTTCCCAAGGTTTCATGATTATTACGCGAACACTGCACGCCGCAGCGGTCGTGCTAACAAAAAGAAAGGAAAAAAAAAATCGAATCGTGGTCGAGACCACCGCCGTGGGACCGGGTCCTCATGTGGGTTGCTGTTGCATCCCAAACCGTTTTCCAACCATCGAGGCGAGATTATCTACTGGCCGTGCAATGCCAGGTTCTGTTATCAATCGGATCAGTACATACCTACATGTACACTACTTAAGTATACTTGCATGCACGGAATATCCCACTCCGTAGTACTTCCCACCGATTACATAACCACTAATAGTCGAGCATGGAAAGGCTTGCTGGCCTCACTTCTCACTCCATCACTGATCTACCAGTATTCGGCTTTTCAGAGGCATGCAAGATTGTTCACACATCACAAGGAAGAAACGGTTCCACCAACCCATCTACCACTCCTCATCCTCTCCCAATCGAATGACTTCCAAGACATCTAAGCCCCATGTGAACTTGCTTGACCGCCAGTCCATTTGTGACACCCTTCACCTCGTTGACACAAAAGACATCGTGACCCGTGTGACCCGAGCAGTTTTCATCAGATCGGACCCATAGCCGGTAAAGTCATCATTACGCTCCCACCACCACTACTACTACCACCTGCAAGGAACCCTGGAGCAGCCAGTGCTGAGCGTTTCTCATTGCGCCACCACAGCAGGCTTCCGCAACTGGTGTAGAAACTACGATGGGACACCGGCGAGTGTCATGAAGTTGTCTGCTGTCTTAAGGTTGCCGGGGGCCGTGGTAGTGGACGAAGAATCAGGCGATGGCGGTGATGGATAGGTATGCTAGGCAGCGCTGTGGCACTGTGTTCCAAGTACACAAAAGGATACCTAATGTAGCGCACTTCTGCCGCCGGCATCGGGTCCATCGGAAGCTACCGCCGACATACGTCGGTGATGTTCCTGGGTTTCGGGAAAGTTCGCAAGAGTTGGCGCCGCTTTCATTGCACTTGACAGGGCAGGGCAGGACAGGACAGAACAGGGGTAAGATCTTGCTTGCTTCAGTGGATGCACCACAAATGCTCGCGAAATTTGTTCTTCCTTGCGTTCGTTGAGAGCATATGACTGACTAGCAATTTCTTCAACTTATACATTGTGTCTATTATTGTTTACGGCTAACCCCCAACCTGCTTGTCCAATGATTCGGTGTATGACTGCATGCGAGTCACCCCTGCGAACGACTTCTGATAAGTGCTTACCGACGTCACTGGCATATGGTGTCACCCAATGGGAAGAAGCGTCACGTCCATTTTAGGACAATGGCTTGGGCATGCAAGTAACCTTCTTCATAATTACCAGGCATCCATTCCCTAGGGTCGCGGGCTTCTTGGAACTCGAGGTCCATTTGTAGGCTATTTACTTACTTGTTGCCTCACGGCGAGCATGTTGCTCTTCATTTGATGAAAGTGACGACCACGGACGGAAGTTCTACAGTTTTCTGCACATACAAATCGACGGCCAGATGCTTGATTTCAACCGTCTCAGCTATCCAATAGGGGGGATAGGGCAATATTGGAACCAGCTTGTCAAACAGGTAAACAACACATATTCATGAGTCTCCTTACGCATAACGGCAACTTGTTTTAGACCTTGGATTTGTTGCCTTGTACATATCTCATTTTCTCTACTTATTCGTCGGGGCCTTATTTTGGCCGTATGGTCTACCTATTGATTGCCCTGCTGTTCCGGTCATCAGACTTTACCTGTCAAAGTTGTTGAACATGTAGACTGGCCTAAACTTGATAGGACCTAGGAACATCGACCGCATCTCCTGACTCCGCCGCTTCTTCCCCTCGCTTTTCCCGGCCACCTCGGCCACGTACTCGCGCCGCGCCTCGATCAGTGTCTTCTCCAGCAGTGTCTTCGTGCTCGCCCACCACTTGGCGCTGTATTCCTCGACGAACTTCTCGAACTCGCGGCAGAGAAAGCGCATGAAGATGCTCGCCTGCCCATCGTAGTGCGTCCATTTACCCGCCGCGCGCGGGCGGGTGTTCAGGATGGCCTTGACCCTCTCAACCTCGGCCTCGTCTTCGAGTTGTATCACGAGCACCTTGTGGCCACGAAACAGCTGGGCGGAAAGGTTGGGATCCCACGACCGGTTGAACCCGGGCGTTGGTGAGGGGCTCACGGCGATGTCGACGTAATGCAGGTTCGGCCAGCGCTTGGTGTCGGCGAGTACCTCCTGCATCATCTTTTGCAGCTGCTCCTTTCGCGGCAGGGCCGCGATCTCCTGTTCATCCCATAGAATGAGCCGATTCATGGGGTGTAGGCCATTCGGACGGTGCTCGAACTGCTGGATCCGCTGGTGCATGGCCTGGGTCTCTTTGGTGTCCTTGAGCGCGTGAGACGGGTGCGGGTACGGCCAACGCATGGGCGATCCCAACAGCTCGCGGGCCGTAAGCTCGACGATGTAGTAGTCGGAGTCGTGATTGAACCAAGTTCTATGTAGCGCGGTGCTTGCCGTCGTCGAGCTCGCCGATGACTGATCCGGGGACGTAGCAACAGCAATTACGGGCCTGAAGAGGAATGATCCATATCGGAGTGCGACGGCCAACGACTCCTTGCATACGCAGCCAATAGCCGGGAGACCATAGCGAGCTGCGATCCAGCCTTTGTTGCCTCCTTGAGTGTGGCATCTGGGCGTGATGGGCCGGAGGGCATAGTCCCAGATGAGTTCGCGTACATTGGTAGGCAAGTCAGAGAACTGTACCCTCCCCATAGGTGATGGGAGTAGTGTAGTAGCGATACTCATGTTGCTTTTTGAGGACAGACGGTTTTCCATCCTAGCTGGGTAGCTGGGAGGTTCTGCCAGTGCCTCCAGGTCGGAGACGATTAGCCGGTAGGTTAAGGCAAAGTAAATGGGTGAAGGGAGACGATGAGACACAAAATGACAGCAGACAGCGCCGTGTGACTTCTATGTCTTCGGGTGGATGCAAGGGAGACTTAGCTTGCGATTCTGCACTTTGATATCGGTTGTGCTACCAGAGCTGCAGTACCGGCTGGTGAGATTTAATTGACCAACATGCTCTCTGCGGACTTGGTGATTATATTCAAGTTCATTGAAAATTGCTTCTCTACGGAAGGGCCGGCTCATTGACGGATGCGAATTCCCCGTCACAATGGACCTCGATTGTCTCTTACCTCCCATTGTTCTTTTTCGAGTACCTAAGTCGGTAGGCATTTGTGCTTGGCCTAAAGTGCGTGGAATTATTGGGCGCATGATGATGCAACTTGAGACATAGATGGACAAAGAATGCAGGCTTCACTTACCTCTTCGCAAGCACAAAGAAGACGCCTTCCTGTTTTGTGCTTTTGCGGTCAACAGAGCTGCCTGCCTGACTTTCCATAACAGACGATAAATATGCCATCTTGCCAATTGTTTTGCAAGTACCTAGGGACTGAAGGCCTTACTATTTGTGATAGCTGCGTATGGTCATGCAATATTCATACTTCCTCCGATACAAAGCCACCCTTGTATGCCACCAGGAAGGGACGTTTCTACCACTGCTCACAGAGGCGTCAGGCTGACAGATCTTGAGCTTCGTCAGCTACAATGTGAATCTGGAGTAGACTGAGCCTGCTAACATCTCGTACATTGACCCATGCGTGATTCCACCCTATTCCCCCTCGTCAAAGGAGACACAGGCTTCAGTCGTATCGTCCTCCATCTTTGGTTGAGCAGTGGCAAACATCGGCGGCTGTTTCTCAATAGACCTCCAGGACTGGGGCGTGCTATTTATCCTCTGGAGCAATTTCAAGCTGGATACCGTATATCAGCCCACTCAACCACGTCATAACTCTCGGCTGCCTTCTTTGCTGCCCTATCGGCAACACCGTTCCACTCTCTGGGAATTCTCCAGAACTGAATGCCCAGCCCCGTTTCTTCCCATCTCTCCACTTCACCTAGGAGCATTTCCCACAGGTCCGAGTTCTTGACGGGGGTGCGGCCCCTGGTCATCCATCCATTCCGGACCCAATTCTTCGCCCAGACAGTAGAGCCCTCGACCACGTATTCGGAGTCGGTGGCGATGACCACCGTATGGAAGCGTTCGCGTGCCCAATCCCGGAAACGCAGAGCGGCGATTACGGCGCGAAGCTCGGCGCGGTTGCTGCTCTGAATAGCGTCGTCGCCGAATGGGCCTTTGCTTTCCAGACGGCCTAGTGCAACTCTATCTGGGACAAAGCCAGTTGCTTCGTGAACGAAGGCCCAGCCGGCTCTGGGGTTGGACTGGCCATTGTTGAGACACGCGCCATCGGTGAGGAGTAGGAGCATGCCGGGGTCATTGGGATGGGTGAATCTGATTCATCATGTCAGCCCAACTCACATATAGCTGGCTCATAAATCCTCACAAGCTGGGAAGAGGGAGGGGCAACTGACCGATTAACCCGCATCTGAGTACGTCTGCCACTGAAGAGTTCTTCTGGGGTGATTGTCGGAGACGGAGGACAAAACTTGGTCGGGAATACGCGGCCGGTGCCTCTCTTCTTCTCCGCGTTGCGAAAGGGGAAGTCGGAACTATTTGCATCGCGCTCGTCCTCGTAGTCCTCGGAGTCCACGTCCTCGTCCACGAAACTGTAATCGCTGCAGCACTTCCAACAAACAACGAGGCCGTGTGGACCGCAGACGAGTCGACCGTTGGGAAGCTCACAAGGACCCTCCTCGTCATCGCTGCTAGAAGGACCCAGAGGGGACAGACCCTGGGCCAAATACCATCCAAGAGGCATGTTGGCTGGTTGGTTTGGTCGTGATGTCGATGAGCAAACGGCGGCAGTGATGCCAAGGAGGAAGGCGTGTCTGTGGAAAGGTTGTACCTAGGAAAGGAACGGATCATCCAATTGGTCAGTCTATATTGGAGAACCACCCCGCAGTGCTCAGTGTCAACTGTCAACCTAGATAGTGGGTAACGTTTTGATCCAATCAAATTGCGTACAGACAGCTACTTAGTAGCAGATACCCTGAACGTTCAACGCTCCCCATGATGACCCACAGATTGATGCACCCAATCAAACTACACGGTTTTTGGACTACCGATACCATGTACCATACATAGCCCACTGCTTGCTTGAGCTGCACAACAACCAACCGTCTTAGAAGGCCAAATAGGTAAAACGATGAAGCTACGTCTCTTGTGGTCTGCATGTAATATAACTCTCCGCTGCTTAGATTTGAAAGAGCGAGCGAGATCACTGGAATTCAGTCGGGTGTGGTCGTATTTGAAAGAGGCAGATGCTTTGGGAGGCTCTATTGGGTGTTTGGTATCCAGGCCAGATGAGAAGGAGTCACCCAGCGACGGCCTGAAATCCAGTTGCACACGGGATTTTCCAAAAACCATAACCATCCTATCCTCACAACACCTGTCATACTAACCCCCCAAAGTATCCCTGGGTCTAGAAAATAATATATTTGGAAAGAGTGGCGATCGTATGCAAGTATACCGGACTTAAGCCTGTGTACTTTTGTGTGATTGGCCCGGCGGAATTAAGCACGGTGATAAAGCTGTTTTTGGCTGACTTCGAGTCAGGAACCTCTTTTTTGAGTGCTGCAGCACGCGTAAAACCAGACGAAGCAAATTAGTGAATGAGATATTTGTAAGTATCCATAAGGGGATATTAATAATTGAGATGGAAATGTTGGGAATAATAAGAAACGAGTTACAGATATATAAGTAAACGTTGCCGAGCTTTTTTACCCTCTCTACTGAAGTTAAGCAAGACAGCAGTTGCCTAGACGCACTCTCCCATACCTCTAACCCTCGAAATCACCCTTCCACTTGAGAATTCCTTTACATACCTATAATCAGTCCAGTTGGAGCTGTAGCCATGTCCCAAGTCTCACAGGACCCCTACCCGCTCACCGGCCGCTATGCTAAGCGCAACCGCTGGGAGAACCTAGCAGGGCCAGGGGACTCGCGTCCGACAGGCCTGCAAGTGATCGAGGACGAGGGCCTCCTCGACGGCTCGTGGGGAGCCGACAAAGTCTGTCTGGTGACGGGCGTGTCCGCCGGCATCGGGCCAGAGACGGTGCGGGCCCTGGCCGCGACGGGAGCTACCGTCTACGGCACCGCCCGCGACTTAGACAAGGCCCGGGCAGCCTTGGGGCCGGACCTGCTGGCTACCGGCCGCGTCCATGTCCTGCTCATGGACCAGGCGGACTTGGCCAGCGTGCGGAGCTGCGCCGCCGAGTTCCGGAAGCGCAGCAACAAGTTGAATGTGATGGTGAACAATGCTGCTGTGAGAAGCCGTTTCCTCCCACTCGCCCCTCCACCCCTATTTCTGCCTTTCCCGGACCCGTTTTCTCCTCCCCAACCCTGGACTACACCTATTTATACCATTTTGGCAGAGCAAAAAAACTAACATAGAGTACTTCAGGTCATGAACACGCCCCAGAGCTACACCAAAGACGGCTTCGAGCTCCAGTTCGGCACGAACCACCTCTCACACTTCTTGCTCTTCCACGAGCTACACGACCTGCTCCTCGCAAGCTCGACTCCCGCCTTCCATTCGCGCGTCGTCAACGTCAGCTCCGCGGCGCACAAGTACAGCCCCCTGGACCTCGACGACGTCAACTTCACCGCGTCCCCGTCGACCCGGCCCTACGACGGCTGGGCCGCGTACGGCGCGTCCAAGACGGCCAACATCTACATGACGACGCAGATCGAGCGACTTTTCGGAGGAGGCGGCAGTGGTGGTGGTTCTCCTTCGTCGGCATCAGACCGCCCACGAAGAAGAGAGATCCACGGCTACGCGGTCCACCCGGGCTCCTTCGTGAGCCCCAACCTGCAGAAACACAGCGCCGCGGAGATGGCCGCAGCGCACGCGGACCCGCGCTTCCAGAAGATCTTTGCCAGCGTCCAGCAGGGCTGCGCCACCAGCGTGTACGCGGCCGTGTCGGCGGACCTGGAAGGGCGGGGCGGCCTGTATCTGGAGGGGTGCTCTGTGGCCGGGCCCTCTCCCACGGGCGACGGGATGGAGAATGCGGTGGACTACGGGCACGGGAGCTGGGCATTCGACGAGGGGCTCGAGAAGCGGCTGTGGGAGAAGAGTCTGGAGTGGGTTGGGGTGACAGCGGATCACAATGTCACTTCAGGGGGTCATCAGTAGAGAGGGGTTAGCTACTCTTGACATGTAAGTTAACATGTAGCAATTCTGGCAGACAGCATTCACCGCTCTTCGAAGGACCAAATGTAGGATATTACTACATCCAGTCGCGTAAGCCTCCTCCGAGGTCTAATTCGTGATGTCAAGCCTCATTAGTATATCAACCGCCGGGAACTGGAGAACTATTGCATCTCGCTATTGTGCTGTGTACTCAAGTATGCAGCAGTACTTGGGATCGCGATCGTATGATGATGATGAGGGTGGATAACAATAGTTGGTATGACTGATGGACAGAATCTGTTTCGCTCAATATAGTGGGTTTCTCCAGCTAAACCCGCATAAGCGCAGCAGAATATTGCGGCACTTGACGCAGGCCTACTGCAACTATCGTGGGGTTGAACCCCCAAGGGCCAAAGCAACAGGCCAACATGGCACGATACGATACCATCATGCCACATTGTATAAGAGGCCACCTCCGAAATGATAAGATGTCAAAAAAGTAGGAAAAAATAGTCCCCGAAGGTATACGATGGACGAGACCATCATGCCTTACTCGTTGAATGGCCAGTAAGCGAAGGCGTGGAAGGCAAGGGTAGGCATGATCAACAAGAGCTGCGAAAACTGCGAAAATTACAACTGTAAAGTAAGATAATGATGTTGATTGATCATTTCATATATCATAATGGAGCTATTCAAGTGCTCATCGTAATGACCGACACAATCAGTATTGGTCTCCCAGTGACCAACCCGTGGTGTGTTTTGCTTCCGAGAAAAACGAATGGACTGATTACAAGCAATATAACCAATGCGGTCACCAGTTCAGTCTCGCTGTTTTTGGTTTTTCTCTCCTGAAAACCCCCTGAAGCCGCTTTGCTCAGAATTGTCATCCTCGCACCATGGATGGATGGACAAGAGCCAGAAGAAAACAATTGCCCCTTGGAAAAACACCCTCGCACAAAAATTCAAACAACGCTTTATCCCTGGCTACCCATTGCACTTCCCCTGCAAACTCTAGCGTCTTTGCTAGTTGTTTCTCAGGAATGCCTTGAGAGCCGAGAGCTTCTTCGACCCCTAGACGGCAAGCTTGTTTTTTTGCTTACTACTTTCGCTGAAGACGTCGTCCAGTAAGCCATTCCACATACCCTTGATCATACCGTTGCCCTGTTCTGAGTACGACGTCTCGGTCGAAGCCTGGTTCTCGTGGGCGAACTTGAGCTCGATGCCGTCCATGGTCATGCCCTCGACCTCGGTCAGGGCCGAGGGGGAGACGGTCTCCGGGTTGGCGGCGACGACGTTGATCTGCGGGAATGCGATGGGCTCATCGGCCGCCTCCGGGGCGTACACGACCGAGTGGTTGTCAGGCAGGAGGGGCATGCGCGGGTGGCTATCCGCGGCGGGCATCTCCATGAAGTTGAAGCTGGGGAGCACCGTCGCGTCCACGGTGGCGTTGGCCGCAGCAGCTTGCGAGGAGTAAGAGGAGTTCAAGGTCTGCATCAGACGCATCTTCTTGGGGGGCGGGTGAGGCCGGTTGGCAGAGCGCGTGGTGAATTCACGGCTGCGTCCCTGTTTAGGTAAATTACGTGTTAGTCTATTGACCTATACAAACATATACTTGATATCGAGTACGACATTTCGTCCCATGGTTGCTCATCTGACTAAACACTTCCACACTAGGAGGAAAGTGATTGGATCATAGATGGTCGGGAGTAACATCAAGCAGTTCTACTTACTTCCGACTCCAGATTCCTCTCCTTAAGAAGGTCTGCATATTTGCGCATCAACGGCGTCGTCGTCTTGGAGGATGTTATCAATGTCGTCGACTTGGGCACAGCTTGAGCGTTGGTGGTGGTGCTGATGGAGCGCACAAGCTGTCGCGCAACCGGAGCAGTCAGGCGGGGGCCAGCCATTTTCGGTTAGATGGACCAGTGTATAAGGTAGCTTATAGTTTCTAGGGATACCTCGGCGACTTTGTATGCCTTGGAGAGTAACTTCGGAATATAGCGAGTCCGAAGAATAAGCCCAAAAATGCTGGATTCCTTTTGTTTCCAATGGAGACGGCACAGAAGGAGGAAGGAGGATGAATAAAGGTAGACAATGGTCTTTGGAGGAGAGAGAGGGGGGGCGGGAAAGTAAGAGGTGGTAAAATGGATGAAGAGTGTTGGGGCGTCCGGAGGTCCGGGGACGGGGAGAGAAGGGTGAAGTATAAGTAGTAGGTAGGAGGTAGGCAAAGTACAGTACACCTACTTGTATAGGTAGCTCAGTTCAGTTGCGCCTGCACCTGCACCTGCCACTGTACCAAGCCAGACGGCCAGACTCCAGCTCCAGAAGAAGTGATACTAATACAAAGCACACAATATTACCCGAACGACGCCGGGGTTGTCTCGTCCAAGTCGGGTCCTAGGTACTAGGTTTCCTAGGTTATCTAGATGGGTGGATGGATCAATGGATGATGTGTGGATGGCAGGATGGTTGGATGGATACCACCACTCCTACAGTGCTGACTATGAACTGTACATAGCAGATGGAGCAATGGATAATGGATGCTGGCTGGATACTGGATGCTTATCCCTTCCCGTTCCTCACAACCTAATTGATATTCCCGCCAAACGGCAGATCCCAGTCCTGCCCTGTTGGCGCACCATTCGATCATGGAGCCATCTTATGCAGCGGCTCAGAGCAAGTGAGAAGCATAGCGACACCTAGACCCGCGGTATTGCATCCATCGCTCCCATTAAGCTTCAAGACCAACCCTCCTTGCCTGTATCATTTCCAAGTCATTGTGCACGTGGAAAAGCAAGTACACTTTGCACTGTTTGTACCAGCGGCAGTTGTGCATGTTGGCATCTGGAGTTGGGGTACATAAGTCTATTTGCTTAGGTACTTGGAGCTAGTATGTACAGTATGTCTCGTGCGAATACCTACATCTTAGCTTCAAGTTGAGGCAAGCGTTGTTCACCGGAAGGCGGCGTCCGACCCCCGATCATCAAAGCCCCTCCCCTCTACCAGTGCATATAACTCAGACTCTTCGCAATAATTCGGCATTGGGTTATCTATTTTTATGTAAGAAGGCCCAGTTGTTATGAAGATCCATGTCGAATATGCGCGCGGATGATGAAATGCGAGCAAGAATAACCGATATATGGAGGAGTCAGTCTCAGGAAACGTCTGAGGACTCCAACCAGCGCAAGACTGGATGATTGCTGGTTGACGACGACAGCAAGCGATCTACTGCTAGTTGAATTGGGTGGGGTATTGAATCAACGCCTTGTTCTGTTCTGGTTTCTAACTTCTGGGGGCATTACTGGGTGCTGTACTGGGGGGGCCTGTTTCGCACCGCCAGAGTTGCCAATTCGTTGAGTTCGACCCTGCTGGCCCAATACAGTAAAGCACCCAGCACCCCCCTAATAGCTTCAGCGGTCACCTGCCATCTCGGCCGGGGCCTGCACAGTATGCGTTCCAAGTACTCAGCAGGCGTCACCCAAACCCGCCAAACACGCTCCAATTGCGCTCATCGTAATTGTCACTTCGCCCTGGAAATTCGATGCGCCTTGATGTTGTTTTTTGGTTTGGCGGTCAAGTCAACAAAAAGGAACCAAGGAAGGGCCAGCCTTTGAACCCTGTAGATTCCCTGACCGCCCGCCCCAGATCCACCAACAAGCGCCTCGTCATTGTTTTATTTATCATCTTCGCGGCATTCGATTTGTTCTTCCGGTGGCACAAATGACCATGTTAACCCTGAAAGCCCTCAATGATTTTGCCTTCCTGGCTACCTCGAGCCCGCCCTTGCCTGCCAAAAGGCTTCCAGAAGCTTTCCATCCCGTCTGCTGTCCCACCACAGTGCCACAGTAGCAATCGTTTGTGCTGGTGGCGTCGATCGCGGGTCTTCTTGGCCCGTTTGCCAGACTTGTTTTTGTTACAAGTGAATGGAGCGAGGCTGTTGAGTTGCTACGATTGCTGTTCCATGCGTGGACTTGTCTGTCTGCTTGTTTCTCTTTCCGCTGCCGCTCGCGCTTGGTTAGTGAGGGCCGTAGCCAATGTGCTGGTGGCACGAGACACACCCCTTTCATGCAAAACGGCTGAGGAGTCAACATAGGATTCGCGGTCATCGTTGACGCGCAACCTCCAGCATGCAACATGGCAACCCTTAGGCGATCTGATCGACCTCACGGCCCCGAGTAGTTATGCTTCTAGCTGTTCATTTGGTTGCCTCCGACAGCCTTGGTAGCATTTGACTGGAGTATCTGAGTCCATCAATCAGACGTGGTGGACATTCTCGGAACATCCAAGATTCCACACTGAACTGCCATGGCGTTACCGCTATCTACCTTCAACGAGTCATGCTGCGCAAACAATATTGTTTATTGGCGCCGGCCCCAGCAATTTCTTGGAGACCACCAGACATCATGAGCTCGGCCACTTCTTAACAGCTGCAAATCTGATATCAACACCGACCTCGGTTCAGAGTAAGTGTTAGACTCGGTCGCAAACCATCAAGGACCAATCCTGTCCCGCCAAGTGCCTGCTGCAGTATATCTAGTGCGATATGCTGCAGCATTGTCATATGGCATTCTGGCGTAATCTTAGACATTTGCTCAAGTCAAAAGGGTTACACGTGACGGCGAATAACTCTGTGCTAGAGCGAGAGAGAGAGAGAGAGAGAGAGAGAGAGAGAGAGAGAGAGGCATAAAGAAGAAGAAAAGAATTCGATATAAATAGGATGCATATACCGCCAATATATATTTGAAAAGGCTGCCTACCTGCTTTGCACCAGTGTCTCCATCGCCGGATCTGTTATGCATTATAACCTAAGAAAGTAAGCTTACATACTCCAGACGTTAATCCAGGAACCAGGAGTACGTCGTAAATAACCTAGCGGAGTTGGACCCTTATTTTCCAACGGGGTGGGATGGATGATAAGGATAGATAGCTGGATAACGATAGGGATAGGGATAGGGATAGGGGAATTAAGCTGGAGTTCCAGGAATCCAGGAACCCAGGCAGCCAGGAATCCAGACCGCTCAATTGGGACTCTCTTATTACTCGCTGTTCAGCGTGCTAAGGTTAGCAGCTACTAGTAGAAGGAAACAGATTGACGGCCAAGACACGACAAACTCCACCCGCTGCCAAATCGCCTGGAATTGCATTGAAACATGGCCCGACCATCTTCTGATGAATCTGATCAGATTGTCGCCACTCACCACTGATAATTCCATCCCCCCTCCTTTGATTTCTAGCAGCAAGACTAGATTGAAGAAATAAAACCACCAATTCGTTTCGTTTCGGGTGTTACCAAAGTCTTTTCCAAACCAAGAAAAGAACACCACTCACTCGCTCTTCATTCTTTTCACTCCCTATGCGTGTGCCTGTCTGTCCCTAATGAGTATCTAAAGTAATTGCCTCGACCAATCATCGACCTGAGCGTCGCAAAGAACCTAGAATTCTCAACCCCTCCTCCCCCTGGGCAGCTCTGATCAATCACCACAATGGCGCCTCCCTCGTCCTCATCCACGGTGACGGCCGCCTCTACCGCTAGAGGCCCGACCGCCGAGCCGGTCCTGAAGCTCAATGCCAAAGAAGCGCCCGCCACTCCCGACCTGCCCCCGATCGAGAACAAGGAGTACCGCGACTTCTTCTGGACCTACACCGAGGAGCCGCACCGGACCCGGCGCCTGGCCATCATCAAGGCGCACCCAGAGGTCACGAAGCTGTGCGGGCCGGAGCCGCTGACCAAGTGGGTGGTGCTCGGCGTCGTGGCGCTGCAGGTCTTCTGCGCGTACCTGTTGCGCAACAAGCCCTTCTTCTCGCTGCCCTTCTGGGCGCTCGCTTACGTCGTCGGCGCCACGGCCAACCAGAACTTGTTCCTTGCCATCCACGAGATCAGCCACAACCTGGCCTTCCGCAACGCGACGGCGAACCGCCTGCTGGCCATGGTGGCCAACCTGCCCATCGGCATCCCATACTCGGCTTCGTTCCGCCCGTACCACCTGACCCACCACAAGTCGCTGGGCGTCGACGGCCTCGACACGGATCTGCCCACCGCCCTCGAGGCCATGTTCCTCGACTCCATTCTCGGCAAGGCCTTCTTCTGCACCTTCCAGATCTTCTTCTACGCCGTCCGGCCCATGACCGTCTACGCCGTGCCCTTTACCTGGGTGACGGCCCTCAACGTGGCCGTGCAGGTGACGTTCGACATCATCATCTACTCGACCATGGGCGGCTACTCCCTGCTGTACTTCCTGCTCTCGAGCTTCCTCGCCGGGTCTCTGCACCCGCTCGCCGGCCACTTCATCGCCGAGCACTACGTCTACAGCACCGTGACGCCGACGCAAAAGGACCCGAACAACCACCTGCCGATCCCCGAGACCTTCTCCTACTACGGCATCGGCAATTTCTTTACTTACAACGTCGGCCTGCACAACGAGCACCACGACTTCCCCGCCGTGCCCTGGACCCGCCTGCCCAAGCTGCACGCCCTCGCCCGCGAGTTCTACGCCGACCTGCCCCAACACCGCTCCTGGTCCTACGTGCTCTGGCAGTTCATCTTTGACGAGAACGTCGGCATCCGCTGCCGCGTCAAGCGCAAGGAGGGCGGCCGCCTCGTTGGCGTCCACGGGACCAAGAAGACGGACGACTGGAAAGACAACGAGATGGAGCCGTAAAGAATTCAAACAGAATCATCTCTATTGGGAATCCCTCGGTGTTTTGGAGAGAAAATAAAAGGGGGGGGAGGGGGGTTGGGGGTTTCCAGAAATAAGATGGGCAAGGGCCTGTTGAAGCAGGTAGGACGATGATGATGATGTATATAAAAAGAGAGTAATAAAAGATGCTACTACTCTCGCCATAGATAAGCGAGACAGGGGCTGGCTTGCCTGCTCTATCGGAATCATGCCCGTGGGGTATATACCCAGAGCATCAAAAACCTAAGCCCATGCATGTAGGCAGCATACGGTCATGGGTCTCTGTAAATACAAAACTACTGGAATATTGATACAGGTCAGGCTACTTAAAGTCCAAGAACGATTATCACTTCCAAGGGGTTCCCGTGTACGTCACAGGAAGAAATGAAAGAGCTCTGAATCGTGTCATATATACGTTATGTCTGGATACTAGTTTTCAAGCGCTGTGCCCGTTTACCATTCATAGCGGTAGATCATATTCTGATTTTGCCCGAAAAGCAAGGAACAATAAAAAAAGGGAATACATGCTATATTTACACAAATGCTGACTTGTTGCACCAGGAGGGGGTTCCGCAAAAGGGCCAGTGACAGTAGAAGCAGCAGCAAAGGGATAACACGAGGAGCACTGCTTCAAGGCGGACGCCCACTGTCATGGTGCCGTGGGGGCGTCCAAATTCAATACATCCTCGGAAGCCGTCGTCGAAAACAAGGCGCATGGCTAACGCATTTCAAACGGCTCCAAGTCACCTTGCTCCTTATAACTCCAGTCTGACCCACCCGCCAGTCCGGCCCCTATTCCTCTATCTCACAACTGCATATCCATCCTGCGACTATCGTCCTCGAGTGACCTTGCTGCCAACAGCCTTGTTGGTTTCACCTAGTACGATACGGGCGAGTGCGTTCTCATTCTATTCTGCGCCTTGGCCCAAACCCTATTTTCTTACAACCCGCAAGCCATACTGCACCCTAAGTGGTTGATCTAAGATCTAGAAGAACAGGTAGGCGAGCAGGAAGCTGAGAAGGCAAAGGATGGCCGTCATCTGGATTGGAACACCCTCGGTGCCTTGCCTCACTTGCTGGCCAAGCTGTGCAGGGGCCGACTTCTCCTCGCCAGCGCCAGTCTTGCGCTGTCGGAGACCGCCCTGATCTTGCTTGAGCTGGGAGATGGTCTGTTGTGCCTTCTCCAGCTGCACCTTCAGCTCTTCGTAAGTGGCGGTAGCGGCAGTCGATGCGGCAGCAGCGGCATTAGCGAGCACCGAAGGGCTGCCGGCTTCTTCCTTGATGTCCTCTGACTTGTCATCTTGGCGGTAATCGCTGGGCGAAGAGTAAGCGGGGGGAGCAACGTCAGGAGTGGCGTCGGTCTGAAAGTAACCTCATGTTAGCTAGGCAGGTCGCCAAGAAGAAGGGAGTATGGGGATGACAAACTCCGTTGACCGTAGAGTTACGCTTAGGGGTCTCCAGCTGAGAAGGGACGGCGCCTGCGGTACCACGGGGAGACAGGAAGACGACGCGAATCTTCTTCTCCACAACTTGCGACTTGTCGATCGAATCCCACTATCACATGCCATCAGTCAGTCTGCAGTGCTTAATTTCGCCTCCCATGTGACGACTTACGATGGCCGTCAAGTTGCTGAACTCCTTATCGCTGGTGATCGGAACAGACTGGACCAGGAACTTGTCTCGGCATCTCGTGTCCAGCGGAGGCTCCGTCTTCATGGCCTGAAGAATGACTTGAGGCCAGTTAGCTGTGGTCTAGTATTGCCCGCAAGTGCGAGGCAGGATGAAGGCTTTCCTACCTTGTACTTCGACCTCCTTGCCGGGCTCGACCCGTCCGGAGTTGGGTCGCACGCAGTACCTAATGGTAGGAGTAATCAGCAAAAGGAACAATGGCCACTACAGTATGGGAGGTGTGGTGGATCGAGCCGTACTGTTTAGGTGCAGTGGTTTTGACCTGCGATATGATATGTCAGCAACGTGTAGCCAAGAGCAAGCGGTCCACCAGGGTCACGCGATGTCGCACACATACCTTGAAAGCCACAGGCTGGGTGTTTGGGTTCCTGATCTTCAGCGTCTCCGACACCTCGACAGTGAAGGGCCCTGTGGAATATTGTTAGCTACCAGGTTTTTGTCGCGTGCCCCTTATGTCGGCGATTGGATGGCAGGTGGCTCGAAATAGCACCTAAGTAAATGACGTACGGTGGAAGCCGAGCTCCTGGGGGTCGATTTCGACAGACATGGTGGGCGGCTTGGAAGAAGCAGGAGTTTCTCTCGTTTAAACGAACAGGTAGCGAAATTCGCAATCTGGTATATATCGAACCGCGGGCAGTTGAAGAAGTCAGATAAGCGGGAGGAGCAACTTGTTGCGCAGGTAATCGCTAAGGTTTCTCTGGTGTCGCAAGCTCGGGATTGTGCAAGATTGCGGTTTTGTCAGCTGTCTGTTTCGATTCGATGTGAACAACGAGGAGGTTGCGTTGGTTCGTTTCTAGTTTGGGTTGGGTTGGCGGCAGGAAGTCGCGGACAAGAGGGTGGTGAGTATTAAAAGGAGGTTCGGGTCCGGTATTGGGACAAGAATCGAGTATGGAGTATGGATAAATGAATTCAATGAGGCGAGCGCAAGGTGAAGCCAGCAAATTCACAGTTTAGTTCCAAGTAGGTTGGCAATGGATAAGTAATCCCTTGCCGTGGGAAATGGGAGGAAAAAGAAGTTGGCTCAGGCCAAGTTTGTTACGACATAGCACGACCCGAGCGAGTGTCAAGCGTAGGTACCCTATCTCTCAACTCTTCTCTCCTAATCTGCCAGTATGGGTTCTTTGGTCCCGTCGGCTTGTTCATCTACGACTAGACCTTAGACTGGACTGGACATCTGGTCTAATTCCATCCATCTGAGGGAGGGAGGTACCTTGCGTGGGATTGGATGCTGCCAGGGCCTCCCAGCAGTACCCAGGGACCCCCCCAAGGACCCAAAGAGGGCCCCAGCTGGTCCTGCTGGGTGGCTTTCATTAGTGCAAGCGTGTCTTTAAGAGTCTAAGTCGTACCTACCTACATACCTCTGTACATTACATTACTTATTAACATAGCCAATTGGGGTTTGCCCGTGGAGGAGCCCCTCGCATCATCTCATCACCGACCAAAAAAGACCCCAAGTCCAAGACAAGACCCAGAAGCACAGTGCGCTGGCTGCTGAAGATAAAGATCGTGGTTGGTTATTAGTCAATTCAAGCTGGGTCAGGTCAGGCCATTCATTCAAGATTCTCGCAACAACCATAGGCAATCGAGTGGTGTCTGGAATATAGTGCATACATGTAGCTACATCATAGACAAATAGAGGTGACTGTTACAGGTGTGCAAGCAGCTTTCAGACATGTGGTGGTCGTTAATAAGGCCATCTGTACTCCGTTAAGTACCTTAGCCTTTCTTTCCTTTGACAGGGACAGGGTGACAGGTTCAAGCCAATTTTATGTAAGTCCAGATGTTCGTTATGACCAGTCAGTAGGTTTAGCATCCAGGTTCTAGAGTGTGCCAGAGTGTAGTAGTAGCGAGACGGCCAGAGTAGCTCCATTCTCCATTACCCTCAGGCTGCATAGCGATACCTGCACGGCCCATTCAACTTCCGCTCTACCAGGCCCGCCCGCCTACCGCCCATGGAACTCCACAGACGTCCGTTGGAGGCAACTGTGCTGATGACGTTCCTTGGTGCCCTGAAAGCTGGAAACCAAAGCCTGTGAATCGCTTCAGCATACCTACTCCATTCCTCGGATTTCTGGTGCACCTCAAACCAAACTGCTTGATATTCTCAGAGTGCATCCGATAAAACCCGATTGCTCATTCCAAACTCAATTTGTAATCCCCCATTCTTCCACCTGCCAAGCATCCTTTGCCTAGCAAACACCATCAGGATCTTGCCCAACATGTCGTCAGATCTGGATACACTGTTGGAGATGGGCTTTGACAAATCACGTGCTGAAATGGCAGTGAAGAGAACTGGAGGCCGTAAGAGATCCAACCCCCCCTTCACAAGTGCTCATTTGAGGAGCTAGAGCGGTGATTACTGACTACGTGCCTTAATAGTCGAAGGAGCTATCAACTGGCTGGAGAAGCACCAAGATACTCCGATCGACGAGCTTCAGGCCGAGGAGGCAACTGGCCCCTCAGTCAATGCCGAGGCTCTTGGCGAGGGTCAAGTTGCGCAGTCCATAGTCTGCAACGACTGCGGCAAGAAGTTCAGAACCCAGGAGCTCGCTGGTTTCCATGCAGAAAAGACGTACGTTGCTTTCCCGTCTCACCGGCTTGTTTGGCCCATGGGTGTCACATGTGTACGGCCATCATCATTTTACTGACTGCTTCACAACCAGTGGCCATGATGACTTCGCCGAGTCAACCGAGGAGCTGGCCCCCTTGACAGAGGAGGAGAAAGCACAACGGCTGCAGGATATGCGCGCAGCTCTCGCGGAGAAACGCGCCAAGCAGGCCATCATCGACAAGGAGGAGCAGAAGCGCAACGAGGTAAGGCCCCAAGATCGTTATGGATCTCTCTGACCACCACGACCTACCATACCACGTATCTGAAGATAATACTATTTATCCACGAGGCTTTGTATTGACACCATACTACTAGGCAATCCGTATGAAGGCTACCAAGGAGTCGCAAGACCTGAAAGAGGAGATCGCCCGCAAGGAGCAGATCAAGGAGGCCGCCAAGAAGCGCGAGGAGAAGCTCGCCGATATCGAGGCCAAGAAGCGCATCAAGGCCAAGATCGAGGCTGACAAGGAGGAGCGTCGCCGTAAGGCCGAGGAGGCCAAGGCCGCCCGCGAAGGCCGCGCCCCTGCCGCCGCTCCCGCTTCCGTGGCCGCACCTGCACCCTCTCGCCCCGCCGCGACGCACAACGAGGCGCGGCTGCGGCTCCAGCTGCCGAGCGGCAACGTCATGAAGACACTGCCCGCCGAGACGACGCTGTTCGAGGTGGCCCAGATGCTGCAGTCGGAGAGCGGCACCACGGTCACCAAGTTCGTCATGAACTTCCCCCGCAAGACGTTTGAGGGCATCGACTTTGGCAAGACGTTGAAGGAGGCCGGGCTTGTCCCGAGTGCGGCTCTGATCGTCCAGTAAAGGCGGATGGATACATGGGTGACAGGGGTGGCAATGACAATAACGATTGCATTGGGAATGGCGTTTGGCTCTTATGGTGGCAAGCTCACTAAATGAGGAGGCATTTGGCATGTAGCCAGGTAGACGGCTCATCCATCCATGAAATATGGGTATCTCATACACGCGAAGGCATAGCAAATGCCATATCATCTAGCTTGTGCTCGTTCCAGTGTGAAGTTTCATCACCATACCAGGTAACTTGTAAAATGTGGTCTACGAGCAATGTATTCCAGTCAGGCGTCAAGTCCTTGATGGCACGTTTACTGATCGAAATGATGTCATCGCCGGAACTTCCTATCAACATGGGGACCGTACTGGTATGATCCTAAAGCACCAAGGGCGCGATAGGCGTCGCATGTCACGAGGGTTGGCAGACACCGAGCGTTACAGATTTGTTTGTCATTTCTCCCGAAGGCCATCATCAGATTGTGTCTATGCGAAGAGCCAACTTTTGTCTTATCGCCCGGGGCAAGCATCCAGGTATCATGCCCATTGCCTTCCCTTCACGCCGCACACCGAAGTTGGTGTGTTGTAAGTGAAAACCCCAGAACCATGCATGATGAATTGGTAACAAAAGGGAAGAGGAGGTGGTCGTTCTTTTCGTCGTGATCGTGGTAAACGGAAAGTTCATCGTAAAGAAACCGCTTAATCGAAGAGACCGAAGCCCATATCCTCGTCGGACTCCTCCTTCTCCTCCTCCTTCTCCTCGGCCTTGGCCTCCTCAGCAGCACCACCAGCGGCGGCAGGGCCACCGGCAGCGGGGCCAGCAGCGGCACCGCCACCGGAACCGATGTTGGAGAGGAGCTCCTTGATGTCCTTGCCCTCAAGAGCCTGTAGATTGCCACCAATTAGTATCGCTGAAAGACCAGAACACAAAAGCTTGCAGTTCGGATTTATTCGTAATGGGGGGTTGTTGTGTGCGTGGAGAATTGTATCGTACCTTGGCGAACAGAGAGGTCCAGATGGGCTCAATGTCGGCGACACCGGCAGCCTTGATCAGGGTCTGGAGCTTGTCGGCCTATGGAGTAAATCGATTGTCAGTTGCGCAGTTCCTCTCTACCGGGTCTCGAAGCCATAGCGATTTTTGTTTCCCTTGGTCGCAAATTCGGTGGGCGGATTTCGGCTTACAGTGACAGGGACATCCTCATCGGCGAGGATGAGCGCCGCGTAGGACGAAGCCAGCTCAGCGTTAGACATTGTGAAATGTGAGATGGTTGTTGGGTGGGCAGAAAGGTGTGTGTTGAGAGTTGCAATTCTGCTTGCTGGCGCTGATGGACTGGTTTTGCGATTTACGACTCCGATGTTCAGGTCACTTTTCGGGATGGAGACTAACACTGGACAATTTTGAGAAAGAGGGTCGAACAACCCTAAGCGGGCGTGAGCGAATTGGCCGGAGCTTCGGGCAAACAATTTTGCAGTCGGCGAGAGCTGTGGTGGGGCGACCTGTTCTTTTCTGCGAGGATTCAATTGGCTGCAGGCTGTCCAGATCTCGTGAGCGAATTAGAAGGCTCGGATGGGTTCACCAGACCCATGAGACGTGAGAAATGCCCCACGCGACCATGGCCATGATTAGCATTAGCACATTCCACGCCTTATCCTATGCAGCCTGGGCAATTCTGCATCTTTTGAATTCACTAATTGCCAGGCTTCCGACTAGGGTGTCGAGCGTGAGGCGTGAGAGCGAAGCTACCTGCTCTATCATCATCATCATCATCATCATTGCCCCACCCGATGGCTCAACTTCCCCGCCTTCTCATGCGATAAAGTACATATGTAATGATAAGTTGGGGCTCTCGCCTTGGAATCAATCCGAACTGGCCGAAGGGACATACGCCGGGCAACGGCAGCAGCGGCGGGAGCCAATGAACCAGAAAGATAGGAACAAGAGTGCATATGTCAAGTCGCAGAATCCAATACCAAGAACTCTTGCTACTTGCCTAGATGCCTAGAGACGGCCCAGACTATCGCTATCGTGAACACTCGTATTTCCATTGATCATGCAATTCCTTAGGCACTCCACCAAAAATATCCAGCCCGACACCTGGTCTCATAGTTCGTTCATAGCGACGACTTCCATATTTGGGGTATCTCTCAGCAGCTGCAAGTAGCATATAAATCTACATTAGGTACACCTGAATAAACAGAATACTCCTTTTGTCCATTTATTCATCCGTATACCCATCCCATAACTTTCTAGCGTCTGAAAGATTCACAATGCCATTCTGAATCAACCAGTGGTGCATATTGTCATAGCTGGTGCCAGACCCCTCTAGCTTCGAGTAGATTGGCTGCTTGATCCCCCACCACCTTACATACAACAACATCTCCCCAAGTCCACGTCATTGGACATTCTTACTTACTTTATGCACAAGCAGCTGATCTTCCCCCGAACCACCGCCATTACCAATATATCGGTATACCGCTTCTAGAGAAATTGACACGGCCCACGCGAGCTGCAAGCTACCTAATTAGTCCTGCATACTTGACTGCGCTACTGCGAAGAGGGGCTGTGAAACTTTCTCGGTCTGCGTTGCATGCTCGCTCTTTGTCGAGCTGTTGAAAGGATTCCACGGACAACAACTCGGTCCACGGTAGACTACCTCTCCCGTCCGTTGCCCGATACAGACCATGGAAACACCCAAAATCCCCGCGCCTAGGGACGAGGGCGAGAAGCGCATTCTCGCCGAGCTCATGTCCATCCGCGATCAACTACAGCTACGGAAGCTTGACCGGACAACCTACGTCCGCACCCAAGATGTCATGGTGTTGTATGAGAAGACGATCGAGCAAGTACGCCAGCTAAACGTACTGCGGACAGGCAAGAAGTCAGAAGAGAACCAGGGTAATAGCATTCCCCTCTCTACAGATACATGTCCCCTCCTTGGGCAATGGAGGATGCTAACCTGGGTTGTTTGTCACAGTCGATAGGGTGGTTGACAGCTGTTTCCAGCTTCTTTCCTTATTCTTCATGACCATTGGCCGCAACAACGAGGCACCAGCAGCATACTCCCTCACATCAACCATCAAGCGTTTACTCGACCACCTAGACGAAGCGAATCTCTTCTCAGCCAAAGACCTAGCGAGCATCGAGCACACACTGGAGCGACTTTCCAACATAGTCAACAATACCAAGACCAAGGAGCCAGCACCTTTCCTCGAGGCTCTCCTCGCGAGCCGCATCGATCGTTGCCGAACGACACTAGATACGCTGAAGCAGAGGTTAAAGGAGTATGACGAAGCCATCATACCAGCGCATGAGAGATTGGTTTCCATCTTACGCCAGATGGCTGCCATCAACACCAAACCTAGGGTATTTCAGCAATTTCGATCTTGTGCTAAAACACACTCTAACCCATATATGTGCAGTTCAAGCCTGAGGATATAAACAAGCTACGATCGCAACTGAAGGATATACGATCGCAAACGGTTGATGGTCAGTTTGTTAACGCAGAGGGCAAACCTTTGGCTGGAAACGACCCTGTCGTGGCTCTACTCGAACGCTGCCAAAAGTACAGCGATGTGGTATTGGACATGTGAGTATAGTCCCGCCGAGCTTGCGCTTTCAACAATGACTAACGGTATTCCAGGGGAGGTAAATTCCCGGAGAAATGGAAGTCGGTATATGACACCCTGACCGGCATACGCAATGAGCTCGACAAATTGTCTCTTACACAGGCCTGGTCTCTACGAGAAACCGACCTCTACGACTACCAGCGGCAGCTTGACAAGATCGACGAGAATCGCGTGGACGGAAATTGGGTCGACGCAAAGGGTGAACCTGCCGATCTCTACGTGCAACGTGTAAGTGGACTGGTTGTGAGGACGTAAACCGGTAGATTTACTGACTGGCCGCAGACCTTGCTCTATCTTATCCGGCGAAGCTACGGCTACATTTATCATTTGATGATTTCATCTGAGCCGGTTTCCGAGGCCTTGCTGCCCATATACAACCAACTCCAAACACTGAAGCGCTGTTTGATAGAAGTCCAGAACAACGGAGGTGTCTCAACAGTTCGAGAACTTTATCCATATAGCATGAAGGTATGTAGCATTCGTGAAGGATGCTGGGTTTCTGTGCTAACCTCGACTCGCTAGCTCAACTCTATCGACAACCTGCGAGTGGACGGGAAATTCATGGTCAGTGGAGATATCCCGGAAGGCCAAGGGAGTGTATCCGAGTTGCTTTCCCAGTGCTACGATCTGAACTACGAACTGCGCGTTGCAGCTGAAGAACTAGCCGACAATGAGCAACCGGAAGCCAAGAATGACACCGAGTAGAATAGGGACTAACGAAATCCTTGGGCGAGAGCGTGAACGACAGTATGCGGATTTCATGGTCGCTCACGAGTAGCCGTTACAGGATGCGCGCCTGCTTTCACGATACCAGTCAGTATCATCTGCGATAGAAGACAGTCGCTTCACGCTAGCATTTTGCATTTCAGATATCATGGGAGGTTGGGAGTCACTGGATGCACCTCACAAAAGCGAAGGGACATTCTAGGGAATGAACAGTGTTTCCCGGTATTATCAACAACATAATGATTATGTATCCATACCCCACAACACCGGTCTCGGCAGCGTGAACTTGTAGATAATAAACCATATTCAGATATGAAACCCAATGCCTCCTGTTTGTTATGGGTATCGGAATGCGAGTTTGACCTACGTGCAAAGGTTAGTTGCCGATTCTAACACTCCTGAAAGGCTCACCAAAATCGGGCTGCAAATGTTCAACAGGAGGGTGTATGTGGTTCTCATGTGGTTTACTCACCGGCCAAATCTGAGCCTATAAGCGCAAGGCGTTAGGTTAGCTACCACTATCTGCATGAAGATGAGTTTTGAAGTAGTGCATACCTTTTCCATATCCCACACACCACTCGTGGTGTATATATCCTTCTCTAGCAGAGCTCTGACTTCCTCCACGGACTCGGCGACCATTATCACGGTGCTGCCGGCGAAGTCCCATTTGGTGGGATCGTCGCCCTGGGGTACTGAGCCGAGGGCCGCGCCTGTTTTGTTATGATTTAGCCTTCTACGATTCCAACATCAGAGTATGGTTTGCATTGCATCTAGATGGAAAATGCGTCCTTCACTATCACATTGATAACTCACCTCCCATCTTGAAAGTGCCGTTCTCGACATGAGACGTGATACCCTCAAAGTGCTTGGGCCGCACCTCGAGCCGCTTGGCCTGTGACCCGGGCTTGTCAGGGACCACGACCAGGAACTCGAACTTGCCCGGCGGTGGGGCCGTGATGGCGGGCTTCGCGGGGGCGGACGAAGAAGACATGGCGCGGCGGGCAGTCACGTTGTTTGCGAAGCTGGGATGGAAGAAAGGGAGCAGAGAGAATGACGGGGTAAAGGTGCGGATGCTGCTAGACTGGAACGTCGATGCTGGGTAGAGCAGGCGGCGTGGGGTAATGCCGACAAGAGATCGGGGGGTGAAGAAACGGAGTGGTGCGGTTGCTGCAGACATCGCTGGACGAGGGGAGAGGGGGAATATAGCGGCGCTTTTAAAGGTATGCGATCATTGAGGAGGGGTTGCCCGATTGCGCGTATGTGCTAGGCAGTTGCATGAAAGTGTTACCTATAGGGCGTACGATTCGAGTTGTATACGTGTATATGCCGCTGTCGGTTGGGGTTTCCTTGGGGGAGGATCCATTTTCTAAACCGACCCGATCAACGAGACGCGGTAACGGCGGGCTTGCTACTGCCGAAAGACAGAATGGCCCACTATACTCGTTGTCTGTCCTCGGTTGGTTGCGCGCCCTTTACTTTTACCACTACGAGATGCCAAACACACCCCGCCATTGATCTATCCGCTTTGAGAGACGTAGGTTGCTCCCGATAGGCCCGAGACATTGACTTCCACATATGTGCTCCGTAAGTAGGCGGGAGGTAGGGATCAGGGCACAATCAGGAAAACGTAATCTTGAATTCAAATTCGACTCCTTTTTTCTTCTAGTAGCGTACGTATCTGTTAACTACATCTATACACTGGGCAATGTCCGCGAGTTCTGAACCAATGCTCGGTCGCGAGCAGCATTGCTACAGAGTAAGCAAACTAGTAGGACAGGGTATTGCATTTGCATATGAAATGTCACCAGTAGCGGCTGTATGTATTCCGTATGTGTGCATGTGCGTGTGCGTGTGAAACGGACTTTGTCAACCCACAATCATGCCGCGATCTTCTCAAGGACGGAAAAGAACAACGGTCCCCATCGTCCACCACTCGGGTGATCAGGTAACACGATCCAGCCGTGCTTTGTACGCTCCGCCCAGCTCTCTAACCACTTCTCCTCCCATTCCCCCTCCGTATTCGCACTCGCGCTTGTAGTTCTTCTCACGGCGACGTCCCACTTGATCCCGAGCTTCTTCCTGTCCTTCTGCACGAGCTCCTTGCCCCGCTCGATGACGCCGTCGTTCTCCTCGCGGCTGAGGGAGCACGTGGCGTAGACTACCCGCCCGCCGAGCTTGACGGCCCGGAGCGCGGTTAGGAGCAGCGCCGCCTGGACCTTGGCCGTCTTCTTGGACTGCCCGGAGCGCCAGAGCGCCATCTCGTCAGCCATCTTGCCCGCCTGCCGCGCTTTGGCATGCGCGTGTAGGACGTGTCGCTCGCTCGAGCAGGGGGCGTCGAGGAGTACCTTGTCGTATCCCCCGGCGCGGAGGGGGAGCGACATGATCGCGAGGGGATCAGCGCCGTCCAGTTTCAGGACTTTGACCTCGCCGCGTTGGATGAGGGTGGGGGGGAGGTAAGCTTCCAGATTCGCCGCTAGTCGCTTGTTGCGTGCATGGTCCATCTCGTTGCTGTGCAGACAGCCCGCTGCCAGCGTTGGGGTGTCGGGGTCATCGAAGGTAGCTGGGCGGAGGAGCTGCGCCAGCGCTATGCTCTTGCCGCCTGGTGCTGCGCAGAGGTCCAGTACCTTGTCGCCCGGAACTGGATTGAGTAAGCGGACAGGAAGGAGCGACGCGGCATCCAAGTTCCAATGTGTCATGAGCCCTCGAGAGCCATCTTGGGCCATAGTCACATGTGGAGCCGGGAAGGGCTCATCGACCGGTACGGGTTGGGAGGGGTCTATTGAGTCACCTCTCTTGTATGCCATCAGGCGTGGTTGTTGGAAATTCACTGTGGACTCGGCGGAGGACGATGACGGTATACCTTGGCCATTGGGAGGGGGGAAGAAGTCAATTGCTTGTAGGGTTTCCCTGTCCTCGTCGGTAAATACGCCGCTGCTAGGTATCTTAGCTGTCTCGTATTGGTTCACGAGCATGGCATATCGGGTGTTGTTCAACAGGGCAGGGCGAAGCGAGTTTCTCCAGCGTTCCTCGCCATACTGTGCGGTATAAGTACGATCAAAGGAATGTTCTGCGGCCTCGACCAGCTTGAGCTGGGCTTTGGTAAGGCCAGGCATGTTGTCAGTCGGAACGAACAGACAAACGACTGCCTTGTCACCGCCTGGCCGCCGGTTTCCTCAAAACTGGCCTAGATGTGAGCTGAAAGAAGAATATAATGAGTTGTCTGTCACACAGGACTACGATATCTGGGCGAGGTCAGATTAGCAGTACTTGAGTATACTTCAAGCTGAGGTCATGTTTTCTTGCGCTCACGCCTCTTAGGTAAGGTGTGGTGTGATCTGGCGTTGAGCAAATTGAATCGAACGTTGGATGTGGTGCCGAGCAGTTCGGTTGGCGGCGCGCAGCTGTCGCCGATCCGACAGCATGATAACCTGGCAACCTGGCTTCTGCCTTCTGCCTTCTGCTCGGTTCAATTAGATAGGCATTCCGTTAGATAATATATTCGTGTATCCGTTGGCAGCAAACAAACCCATCTTTTGCTCCTTCCTTGCTGCATGTTGCCCCCACGCGACGCGACCCTCCTTCCACGCGGAAATCGGACATAGAAAAGAGCTGGATACATGTACCTAGACCTTGTGTGTTTGACTGGGAATCCAATGCGCTCGACAACACCACCACTCATGCTAGAGAGATGGTTATATGCTACACGTATGGATGCTTGCGTGGGCATGTCACACCTTTGATTGATTCAGGTATTGTCAGAAACTCCGGCAGATGCACCGGACCTATTGGCACGGAGTATACTCGGAAAAGCAAGCAAGATAATAATAATATCTATGTAGATATGGAAAGTGCCAATCCGGCACGAGAAGCACTCAAAGTTCTGTCTGTATGTACTAGTGCATACATGTAGGTACATGACGGGCTCAATTATGCCCAAGCCAGTGATTCGTCCAATCTAGGCTACGTGGATGTTGACAAGTATTGGCGGTGCATAGAAACAAGGTTCTTTGACACCATGCACAGAGCCGCTGTTATCCAACTGCCGGACTGCTTATACTCCTTATTAGTAGTACACGAGGTGCGACCAGCATATAGGTTATATAGGTTTATAAACCTGTCATGATCCGTGACGGGTTCTTGTTCCGGGGGTGTCTGCCTCGGCGATGGTATCTAAGACCCGGGACCCAACCTCCACTACAGATGGGTATTATTCAACTCGATGTCCTGAACAGACATTCGACCGCTACGAAGTCTCCCTGGCCCGGCTTGGCGAACTGGTGTAATGAGCAATGACGCCTACATGGACAACGGCACATTCAATGTGACGATGTGTTGTGGATCTAAAAAGCAACCCTAGCGCACGGCTGGTACTGACTCCGAGCAGGGAGACATCGGCGCTTAGTTCCAATCCAACATACCTAACCTAAGGTAGGTAGTTTTTATTCAACTTAACCGACCTTGAAATCATGGCCGCGTCGAGCTATTGCGAACTGGCGGGCGAGTTTACCGGGTATGGGGGCACTCCCCGAGCCCTGGATCCATTCTGCATTCTGCAGAGAGGGGAGAGAGACTTAATATTATTGCTTTTCTTCTTTCTCTTCTTACACATGCTTCGTGATGCTGCTGGTTCATAGGATCGACTCGTGTCAAGTTCCAGTATAACTTGAAACACGGAACTGGTGGAACACCCTTAAAACGGCGTCTATCACTACGTCTCGAGTGCGACAGACCTACCTAGGAGCCTTTTTCTTCTTTGTGGCTTTCAAGAGTAGCTCATCTAGTTCACCCTTTATCATTATTTACCAATTAGCTTGAATTGAGAGAGCCGTTGGTCGCCGTGCTCTCTTTCTCGCGCCCAAGATGGCATCCACGATTTTGCTGCTGTTGCTTGCAGCTATAGGCTACGGTGTGTATCGCTACGTCACTGCCCTGGCAGGGAATGCCGCCAAAGCAAAGCGTACCGGGCTTCCCTACCATGTCGTTCGTAAGTGTTTCTCTCCCCCGCGCATGAACGTATGAAGTAGTGACACGGCTAATCATGTTTATAATATACAGCACTCAGCCCTCACAGCCCGATTGCGCAGATGTTTCCTTTCTGGAAGACCCTGTTCAAACTGCTGCCACGCAGGTACTGGGAAGATGTGATGCCGTAGGTTACATACGCACCATGCATACTTGGTTGTATACTTACCGTCATTATATACTGACTTCCGCAGGGTCTTGATGGCGGATTGGTACTTCCGTGATAACTACCAAGTGTTCGAGAAGCTGGGCGACGTATTCCTGGTCGCCTGCCCCGACACCATCATACTATACACCGCGAACGCCGAGGTGATCCACCAAGTCACATCCAAGCGTGAGGCCTTCCCGAAGCCGGTCGAGGTCTACAAGATCCTGTCTCTGTACGGCGAGAGCGTCCTGACGACCGAAGGCCACGTGTGGAAGAACCACCGGAAGGTCACGGCCGCCTCGTTCAACGAGAAGAACGCCGCGCTCGTATTCGCCGAGTCGATCAAGCAGACGGAGGGCATGTGCGACCAGTGGCTGGGGGCGAACGGGGAAGGAAACAAGACTATAAAGACGGTGGAACATGATACCATGTCCCTCATGTTGCACATCATCGGCTATGTCGGGTTTGGGCTCCGGCTGCTGTGGCCGGGGCAGTCGCTCCCATCGGATGCCGATGCCCGTCAAGCCAAATATGCCACCTTGAAACCGCCCGGAGGACACACTCTCAACTTCAAACAATCTTTGGAGATAACGCTGGAGAAGATATTGATGCTTCTCCTAACACCCAGGTGGCTGTTGAGTAAGTTGTTTCTGGTGATAAGTGTGTACGAATTAGGCTGACGTTTTGGCTACCAGAGCATCTCCCTTTCAAAACTACGAAGGATGCTGCTGAGGCAGAAAACAACTTTGTAAAGTATTTGGACGAATTTCTACATGACAAGATCGATGATGTCAAGAATGGCGACAAAGAGGTGGGCATGGACATTATGGGGCAGCTTGTCCGGACAAGCTATGGAGATGGCCAGGTCGGCAATGAAAAGAAGGGTAGCAAGCTTCCCAAGCTGACGGACAAGGAAATCACGGGTAACGCGTTCATCATGATTGTCGCGGGACACGAGACGACGGCCAACTGTATACACTTTATGCTGCTGGAGTTGGCAAACAACCCGGCCACGCAGAGGCTTTTACAGCGTGACATTGCCAACATCTTCGGCGACACCGACCCGCACTCGTGGGATTATGAGTCAAGCGTCAACACGCTGATGGCGTCCATGGCGGGGGCCTGCATGAACGAGATGCTGCGGCTGATGCCGCCGGTGGTCGATATCCCGAAGGAAGTAGCCAGCAATGACCAGGTCATCGTCCGGGATGGCGAAAAGTACCACCTGCCGAAGGGCATGCACGTCGGCCTGGTGACGACGGCGGTCCATCGCAACCCGCGCTATTGGCCTTCCAAACCGAGCAAGGTCGTGAGCGGCGACGAGAGCGACAGCGACCTCCACGACTTTGTGCCCGAGCGATGGTACCGGAAGGCGACCAACTTGGGCATCGATGAAACCACGGAAACGGTCGAGGGCGCGGACACGGAAAACTACGGCGGGTTCGAGGGCCCCGACACGAGCGCGCAGCTCTTCCGACCGGTGCGCGGGTCCTACATCCCCTTCTCGGACGGGGCGCGGTCCTGCTTGGGTAGGCGCATCGCGCAGGTCGAGCTCATCTCGGCGCTCAGCGTCATCTTCCAGAAGTACAGCCTCGAGCTCGCGGTGGACGAGTGGGCGAGCGACGCCGAAGTGGAGGCCATGGACCGGAAGCAGCGCGCCGAGGTCTATAGGAAGGCGCAAGAGGCGTCGCGGAAAGTGATTGGCAGCGCGAGCAGCATCCTGACGCTGAAGCTGCACGGCGACAAGTTCGTGCCCATCCGGCTTGTGCCGAAGGGGCAGGAGCGGTTTGTAGATTGGATGGATTCATCATGAGATGAGAAAGCTTTTCAAACTATACACACGGGTCGAGAAGAGAATATAGATATAACCTTAAAAGGTAATAGAGTGGAATATCGTATGGTAGCATTGATTTCATATACTTGATGTGACGCTACTATGGTGGTGCGTATTGGCCATGCAGAAGTGTGTGTCAACATGTCTCAGTCGCTACGGTGATTCCATGTTCATTCATTCAGCGCGAGATCCCCCTCATCGCTCCGTCTCGACACGCGCCTCTGTAAATCCAGATGAATTATCGCATAAGCTTAGGTAATTGTGTGTCTCTATGACAGTTATTGAAGTGCTCGTCAATGTTAAATTAAGTACATACTTATTACTGGAACAATACGTTATTTGGATTGCGAAATGTTGTGACAAGACGTCAGGGATTATTAGACTGCTGTAGGTTAACGAAAAGGTGCAGGCGGCCGCAAAGCTTCGCACCAAAGAAGGCCCCTCCTTGGTCCCTGCCCTGGCTCCCTGGCACCCTGGCAGTCCCTGGCAGTTGAAGGTGTGGAGGATCTGCGCTTGTTGCCGGTGCTAAAAAGAGCAAGAAAGTGGGAGAGGGTGAGCTGTCGTTGTCTGGCGGGAGCCACACTTAGGGACTTGGGGAGGGACTTGAACTCGGCGGATTTGCTGTCGGCGGGCCCTGCCAGCAATGCCAAGAGGCCAATAAGGCCAATTCCATCACCAAATCGGCGGACTAGGCCTGCTTGCCCCAAATCGACTGACACGCCAGCCCAGAAAAAACATAAACAACACCCCCCGTCCTCCCCTCCTCCCCTTAATTGCCTGCCTACCTTACCTATGTAGTCTCCCCCGTTCCTGTCGCTACGCACTGCGCACCCACCCCCCTTGATCAAGTATACACACCACCCACTCTCCATCCTTCATCCCTCTATACCCCCAGTTCATCACAAACACAGCTGCTATATCTCTTCAAGAACCATTGCATCTTGGTCGCCGTTGCAACGCGATCATACTTATACCCATTACTACCTACTTATCTCACTTCCTGACCTCTTCACCATGTCCGGCGCGAACAGCTGGCTGCAGCGGCAGCGAAAGGCCGACCTTGTAGAGCTCGCGCAACATTCGGGCCTCACAAAGTACGTATGCACGCGATAGCTTCTTTTGCGCCTTGCCTTGAAATCATATATTCTCGAGTTTTCAGGGCACTTTTGTCGCGTTTTGTCTGTATTTCTTGAATTATGACGCGATCTGAAGCTCTCCCGCCTTTGTCGTCATCAGAGCTATCCTGCACCGCACCTTCAATTCCCTCTGGAATGCGGGCCCGCAACACCACGAGGGAATCTCGTGGCCGCGCCACAGCCAGACGCCGACCCTCGCGACGCAAGGCATGCGCTGACTCACGTTTGTAATGTAGCTTCGAATCGTTTAAGAAAGCTGAGCTGGAGCTCGCCCTGGACGAATACCTCGCCGAAAACACGACCCGGTTCGTGGCTGACCCCAAGTTCGCGCCTTACTACTCGAGTCGCAACAGAGCGGCCGGATCGCCTATCAAGAGGGATACCGACGACAAGCTCCGCGTCAGTAAGCGAAGAATCACCAAGGCCATTGAAGATGCCCCTGCCCTTCCCGCCCCTGAGTAAGTCATCATCCCGCAAGTCGGCGCGTTGTCGTAACCTCTCTCTGTTGGAGGGAGGGGTATAGCACGCGTCGGGATCCGCATAGTACGCGCCCGCGTTTTTACTAACAACAAACGTCAGATCATCGGAAGAGGAGCCCATGGCCATCAGCACCTCCACGGCCGTCGCCCATACCCCAGCCCGTGCCCTCTCCCTTGCGAGCCGCATTCCCTTGCCCGCCACGCCGGCCGACGTCGCCGAGGCCGTTGACCGTTCCACCATTGCCGTGAGGAACCGCGTCTCGTCCATCTACAAGGAGTCTGGCGTCACAGAAGCTACGCACGCTACGCGCGAGTACCTGTCCTCTGTAAACGCTGTGCTTGCTCTCGTCTCCATTTTCGAGCTGTACTTCCTGCGACCCGAGGTTCTGCCCGATCGCTACGCATTCACCATCCCCGCCATCCAGCTTCTCGGGACCAAAGACCACCCTGTCATGGTTCCAGATCTGTTCCTGCTCTTGACTACATCCTTCTGGTCGCCTGCCTTCCTGTGGGCATGCACCAGCGCCATCCTCCCTACTCTGTTCGGCTACTTCTTCAACCTGTCCGTGGCTCACCAGTCTGGCCGTCGCACGTCCCGCAACTCGAACCCTTCCCCCGACTACACTGTTGACCCACTGACCTTCAGCATTGTGAAGGCCCTGCTTTCGTTCGTCGTCTATGGACAGAACGTCACCTTTGGTGGCTGGTTCAGCGAAGAGTCGATCGCGCGAGTCAACGGCGCAGTATATGGTGGCTGGAAGGGCGTCCTAGTCGGCACCGCTGTTACCGGCCTTTTCAGTGTCTACGATGCTGTGCTGAAGAAGTAAATGCGAGCGAGGTCCTCAAAGTCTGGGCAGACCGGTTGTACTATAAGTACGTTTGATGCACATGCCATCAAACGTTAACCCCTCTTCGCGGACTACCCCTCTCCCCGCAACATACTACAACTTATCCCATCATCTCTGTAATCCGGGCAGTCTGTTCAGCAAACTGGATGATGTCTTTGGCCTTTGCGCTATCCAATTCATGACCTTGAGGACGGCGTTGGGTGGCGTTTAATGGTGTTGGTGGTCTCTTTTGGCTTTCTTTTCACCCTGATACCAGCCTTTTTTCTCTGGCCCCCCCTATTTTTTGCACCCGCATTGGACTTCTCGATACACATAGCATCTTGTCTCATTGTACCTTCTCCCGAGGTTTGTGAAATCCATATGCTTTGTCCTATCGAGTTCCAAGCGGGGTTCCTTTGGTGTTTTTGTTTACAATTCAGACGTCAGGTAGATCATCTGGCAGCGTTGTGGTTATAGTGTGTGCTTGGGTTTGTTCTACTTTGACTGCAATATAAACATGCAAGTCTATGATCGGTGTTTTCTACAAGGGGCCATGGAAGGTGTTTGCCCCTTTCCAGCAGTGTTTATAGTAGCGATTGGGGGCCGCCCTGGCTCAAATGTTCAAGGGTCACCTTTTTCCTTTTCCAAGAGGGAAGCGGTTATATCACCCTCCTTCCAAACTTGAGATGACGGGTTAGGCAGGGTGTGTTTTCTAAGATGAATGGACGAATGGAACGATACCTTAAAGCGGCTCAGTTAAAATCAATTCTGCATTTCTCCTCCTTTCCAGTTTAGTGTTATGCGTGTTCAACTGCAGCTATCATGGCGATGTATAACTATTTGGCAAGACAACTTTTGGTCAATCAGAGGACAACATCATCCACACTTCTGGCGCATCATCGCGCAGCTGCTTGCTTTTACTTATCCTTCAACGAACCCAACCAGACGTCATCTGTATGAGTGATAGAAGACCAGTCAGTGGATACTTCCTCATTTTCCCGCCCCCTACTCTGTAGAAGAAGGGACCGAAAACTCCCATCTGGTCTCAGAACTTACCTTCCTGAGCCCGAGTCGACCGACCCGAGAGCGAGCTCTGGGCCACGGCCGACGCGTCTCGTCGCGCTAGCACAGTACGTCGTAATGGTACTACGTGCGTAGGGCTGGCTGACGGCAACTAATATAGGAGCCGTGGTTAGCACCCAACCTAGCGTACGGCTGCCAGTACAGAGGGGTTTGGCGACGGGTGTAGATAGATGCCCGGGTCAGGTCGCACAAGGATCAATGCCACAGATTTGCCGGAACTGGCGTTTGATAATAGTTAACCCGAAACTACAGCTTAACCTATATGATGGATGAATTCATTGGAGGTCGGGATAGGGATACATGAGTACCTAGGCGTAGTGCCAAAGTGGGGTTGAGGGCCGTCATCTGCTCCGCCATTCAGGTGACCAATCTCCAATCTGATGTCGATTGCTGACTGCGACTCTCTTCAGTGTTTCCAACTTCAACATTTTGATGGCCTGCTGGCAAGCCTGTTTCGCTCTTCTGTTTTTCTGTTTAGCCCTATGAACACCCGTTTGATATTACCCAGATATCAGCATGACGTTCACCGCCAGAATCCGGAGATTCCACCGCAATAATGTCTCGACTTTGCGCCGATCCCCGCTCTCCGAGATTTCGGGGGCCTTGGGTGACCTCGGGACCCTATTGCCGCTTATGATCGCCCTGGCCATCAACGGCTCTATATCTCTGTCTACTACTTTGGTGTTTTCTGGCATGTTTAACCTGATTACGGGTGTCATCTTTGGCATTCCTCTGCCCGTGCAGCCCATGAAGGTAAGATGGCCTAAATCGCGCGCCCTTGCTTCTTGGTAGCAGAATATAGCTGACTTATTCATCCATCCAGGCTATCGCCGCCGCAGCCATAGCCTCGCACACTTCCTTGCGTGAGACCATGGCAGCCGGCAGCGTCACCTCTATCATCGTGTTAATACTCAGCCTGACCGGCCTCCTGCAGTGGTTCACCCGCGTCATCCCGGTGCCAGTCATCAAGGGAATCCAGTTTGGTGCCGGCCTCTCCCTCATCATCTCCGCCGGCACTTCCCTGCTACGGCCCTTGCCTTGGTTCATCCCACAGCCCCTGGACAACCGAATATGGGCGCTGGCGGCTTTCATCTTGCTCATCGCGACGCTGCGAATGCCGCGCTTCCCGTACGCTCTGCTGGTCTTCGCCGCGGGCGTAGTCATGGCCTTCGTCATCATCCTCACCGATCACCTGGGTTATGAACATGACCCCCACCATCATGGCCTACCTTGGTTTGGCATCTGGCGGCCCTACTTCGTGCTGCCAAACTGGACCGAGGACGCTATCGGCATGGGCATAGCGCAGCTGCCCCTCACAACGCTCAACTCGGTCATCGCGGCCAGCGCCCTAGCCGCGGACCTGCTGCCCGACATATCCGTACTTGATGTCACGGCCCTCGGCACCAGCGTCGCGCTCATGAACCTGACGGGCTGCTGGTTCGGCGCCATGCCCGTGTGCCACGGTGCCGGTGGGCTGGCGGCCCAGTACCGCTTCGGCGCCCGCAGCGGCGCCAGCATCATCATGCTGGGCTTGCTGAAAGTGGTGCTCGGCCTTGTGTTCGGCGAGACCCTCTTCGACCTTCTGGGCGCGTTTCCCCACAGCCTGCTGGGAATCATGGTCGTGGCGGCGGGCTTGGAGCTCGCCAAGGTTGGCCAGAGCCTCAACCACGGCGCGTCGGACTTGTGGGATACCAGCACCGGCAGCAGCCGGCGACATCGCGATGTGTCGGACGAGGAGCGGTCGGAGCGGTGGGTTGTCATGCTGATGACGACGGCGGGCATCCTGGCGTTCAAGAACGATGCAGTGGGCTTCCTGGCGGGCATGTTCTGCCACTGGGCGTATAGGATCACCGAGTGGATGGAGGAGCGAAGGGAAAGGGGGCGTTCGCTGCGAGAGAGATCGCCGTTGCTGAGGTAGGTACGTGTGGGCTGTACTTCAATTTGATAGAGACAATACGGAAAATGTCAAACCCCGAAGATGAGATTCCGACACGATACGATACGGTATGATTGCAATAGATGAATTGACAGACCCCCAAGACCTTTATGTAAGTCTTGGCCTGGATCTTTGTTGTTACAAATTTCAAGTGGACGTTTGAGCATCAGAGTCGCGGCGGTGATGTTCTATATCCCACATCATCCAATCATCACGCCCATAGCCTGGTTGACTATGTCGGCATCAATGCCTCGAAACCGCTCTTACCTTCTCAGCCAGATGCTAGTCGATTATCCTTTAGCTAGCATAGTATCAAGCAGCGTCCTTCCCTTCCTCGCCGCGAGAAGATTTCTCGGCAGCGAACCCCATTCCAGGCATGTACGCATCTACTCGAAATTTAGGTGCCTTGGAGCTGGGTCACCATTTCTATACCAACTTTGCCCATATGGCTACTCCTTAGCTCATATAAACAACAACGCCAACAACAACGACGACGAGCGAGGGCTCGGCGAGAAAGAGCAACCGTAGTCCATAACGAGTAAGAAAATACGAGTGCCGAGTTGACGCCTGCCATACCGCACATACACACACACACACACGGCTATATCGGCAGAGGCGTAACTCAGTAACCCCAATGGAGCACGCAGCTTCCCTGTGATTGGCTCAACCCCGGCATGCCAAGGACGGGATACACCTTTGATAGAACCCCCTTCAAACCAGCAAGGGAGAGAGAAAGGGAAAGAGATCTGATCAGGGTCCATCTGTTGGGCTTTGACCTTCATGTTTCTTTGCTCCCTCGACCTTGCGATGCATGTAACTTTGATTGATCGTTCGGATCTATATAACAAGTCACAAGTAACCCAGATCGATCTGCAACCTACCTACCTACCTACCTACTTACACATTCATTACCTTTCTGCTTGCTCCGACGACATACCAACTCGTCTTTCTTTAGTGACCCTCCACCAACTTCTTTTTGCTTTACATACCGGGATTGGCATCTAGCCTTATCCTGCAGGCAACAGGTCTCCAACGGCAGGCATACCGTCACAGGCGAAAACCCCCCCCCAAAACCCCAAACTCCCAAAACCAATGTTGGATGAGCACTGGTCCTCCCAGTGGCAACATCAGCCTTCCTGTCACGACTAGAAGAGACAAGAATGTCCCCATGCATATTCACATCATCTGTTTTGAATCAGACCACGAGTTGTAGAGGTCGTTATACAGTTCAACCTGGCCTTTTGAATTTCGGTACGTACAGGCGTACACAGGCCTAGGGGTAAAAAAAGTGTACATCGATCTCATTCAAGAGATCGGTCTTCTAACAAAAAAATATATGAAAAGGAATAGGAGGAACCAAGAAAACAAACACAGAAAAAGAAAAAGCATAGATTTCCGTCCCGATGCTTTCGCTCTCTTCCAAGTCATTTCGATCCATCCTATCCGTCGATAGCGTATATCCCATCCCCATCGCTACCTCTCCCTCCATGTTCATTAATTCTTCTAACCCCCCTCTTTCTCACTTTTGATTAGGATCTGCTTGGCTGAGCCAGCTTTTCCCGATATGAGATAACAAATAAAGTCAGGCAGGTTTCTCCAAGATTCAAAAGGCGAACCCAACCTGCCGACTCCATTCTCCAACTCCTTAGACAAAGAAAAAGGACCAAAGACCAAACCCAATGCGATCCTCGCCTTCAACGCCACCAGTACCCTGTACTGGAAATGTGCTTCTGATGTGAATATGCCCGACATATCAAAGAAAAAACAACCGCGCCAGTAGTGTTGGTGTACCCTTCACGTTCCTCTGTGCGGGGAACATCGAGTATGTGCCATCCAATGCTGTCCTGTCTATACCCGGTTCATGCAAATAAATATTCGAAATCTGAAGGAAAGAGAGAAAGGAGTACCGAGGCCATCGACTAATTGTCTCGCTCACTCGGATTCTCCCATTTGATGGGATGGACAAGCATGCTGCGAAGGCACAATCGTCCCGAGTTGTTCGGGTCCGATTCCTCCTCACGTCCACCACGCAGGTCGCCCTCGCCGGATCGGCCGCCGTTCTTGCCACGGCCATCCATCTGGGCGTAACCCAACCACCGGCGCCACAAAAGACCGGCGAACTCGCTGTTGTAATACCACGAGGTACCCTTGTGGTTGTGCTCGTTTTGCAGATCGAAGGGGCTTCCGTGTCCACCAGAGGTGTGGTCGCGTCCACCGTTGAAGTGCTTCTCGATCTCCTCAGCGGGCCAGGCACGGTCGACGTAGACGGGATGAGGGGCGTATACGGCCTTCAGACCGTGGTGGAATGCTATCGAGGGAGGGAACATCTCGCTGAACATGCCGTGATGCATACGCCATGTCTCCTCGTGCATGGCAGATAGCAGGCGTCTTGATAGTCGAGATGCCGTGACAATGGCGCATCGGCGCGGGGGAATCGGGTACTGCTTGTCGTAGCCGGTAACATCGCTTGCGAAAACCCAGCCAGACTCGTTGGTATCGAACAGGGGGTTCAGGGTAATGAGATCAGCGTCTTCGCCAACACCGCATTGAGTCATGTCGGAGCCAGTGGCGCACGACTTGGGCATGAAGCCGCCCTCGCCCTCTTGAAGGTTGTTCTTGCCGGCAAAGATGACAGGTCCCATGATCGAGCGTCGGCCGGAAGCCTGGGTCTCGCGCTCGACAGTCTTGGTGAAGTTGGCCCAATCACCGTGGAGGGCGGGAATGTAGTACTTGCTGGCGCGCTCCCACATGCCCTGACGGCTTTGTTTGGCACCCCACTTACCCAATCTATCGAAAAGCTCGTAGTACGATCCGGTCCAGCGCATGTCCATCTCCCAGTTCCAGAAATGGGCATACTCAGGGTGCATCTGGGCGAAATGCTGAAGCGGCATATGAGCACTGCGGTAGACACCATGAATATCACCGTTGCTGGGGTTGTCGAACGCTTCGCCGAAATCTCCGGGATAGTAGAGGTTCATCTGAGCCTCAGACCACAAGGTGCAGATACCGTGGAATTCACGAGGGACATTCTCGTCCAAGATGTCTTGAGCGGTCTGCGGGTCGGCCCAGATAGGCATGTTGTTGTCGCGAACGTGGAGCAGGAAGTGCACATCATACTCACCGCCAGACTGCAGGTTGAGCTCCGAAATCATGGCGCGGAAATTGAGGAGCGAGTGAGCTGTCCACTTGAAGCCCACGTAAGTTCGGATGACAATAGCAGTACGGTCAATTCGCTTGGGTCGAAGCTTGGCGAATTCTCCATCTTGGGTGCTGTTGCCGGTGTAGAAGCGGTTCTCGTTTGCGACGAAGCATCGTTCTTGGGCTGCGGCCCAGTCCATGTTTTCCCAGTTGATCTTGCCATGCTTCTCCCAAATTGCTTCGTTGCCTTCGTGATCCGTGTCCAATGCTTCACCGGTACCGCCTTCCTTGGTGGTGTAACCCAAGCCATAAGCACCGTAGCGACCGAATCGATCGAAGCACACATCTTCGCGCATGCCGAGCAAATCGTAGGATCCCATAGCCGGCTTAGCCTGACCTTGAGGCACTCCCGAGTAAGCGTAGACTTCAGGCACTGGTGTCTTCTTGGCGGCGTCCAGGTAGCACGGCGAAACCTTTGCGTACTCGCTCTTGTACTCGCTGGAGTCGTAATCCGGGTGCGGGCTGTAGGGGGTGGGCGTAGGGAGCTTGGTGTGGTGTGGTGCAGATACAGGAATGGTGGGCTTGCTTCCGGTAGGTGCTGGGTATTCGGGGGTGTACTCGGTGAAAGGCACAATAGCTCTCAAGCCCTTGTAATATCCATCCATGCTATTTTCGATAATTAGCAGTTGTCAGATGAAAATCGGCTTTGTGGTGTACTCACTGCTTGTATCTCATCCAATGAGGGCCGTTTGAACCATCATCTTCGGGCTCCTCAACCTGCTCCTCCTTTTGCTCCTCGACATTCTCCTTCTTCTCCTCAACTACGGCTCCGTCCTGCTTTTGAAGAACAATCTCCTCGCCTTTGTCGGCTTGTGCCTCCCTAAGCTGGCCTTTGCCAAGCTGCACCAGGTCTAACACATCCTGGCGGGTTTTCGTTGTTAAACGAGGGTTGAAGAGGGTAAGCGACAGCAACAGAATGAGCACGAGTGTCCATATCACCACTCTCCGGTATAAGCAGTGGCCAAGTATTTGCCTTAGGCGGAACTTCTTGCTTTGCGGTTTTGTGTTGACTGGCAGGTATATTTCGTTTTTGGCGGAGATCATATTGCCGAATGAACTCGATTTGCGCAGAAACGATGTCACCTTATCCATGGCTGCGGATGCGGTGGTAGCCCGGGAAGGGGTTGTGTTGGCGATGTGGTAGAAGTGATATTAACGGAAGAACATCGACAATATTCTGGTTATCCTGATTTGCAGCAGCAGGTATTAAAGAGCCGGGGTCGTGGTAAACTGGTGCGGCGGAGGTACGAGACCCGAGTTTGCTATAATGGAGCAAACGAACACAGCCAGGGATCGAAAGAGCGCGCAGAGAGTGAACTCCAGCCACTTATCAAGTCTGCGTGCGACTAGCTCGACAGAAAACCGAATGGATAAGTCGAACTAGGACAATCCGGCAACGAGAACCACAGGCCTGGCTCCTTCTTGACCGCTGAAGGTCCAAGGCAAAGTAAAGAATGGCGTGCCGGGTTTGGCGATATATCGATGCCGTTGCCGATTTAACCCAGAAGAGGGCTGAAAGTTCCTTGGTTATATTACGTCGATTCTGTCATAGAGCGGGAACCAATATGGGGTCGGCTAGGTAGCTCGGTGGTGCTTTCTTGGTTTTTAGGCCGATCCAATGACAGATAGCGAAAGAAGTCGAGCGGCGGGTTCCCGGATAGTGCGTATCTCGATCGCGAAGGAGGCAGAATCGCACAAACAAGCAATGGTATTGTACACACCCACAGAACAGCTTGGCGGAATGGGGAGGGATGAAGAAAGATAAGAAGAAAGATGACAACAGAAAGGGTCCGTCTTTCTTGGAGTAGTTGCGAAGAAGAATAGTAGGTACAAAGAAGGTCGAGAGGAAAAAGAGGGTTGACGATCGGACGTGGGAACAGACGATAAAACACCAAGCCACTAGGCGGAGGGCCACTACAAATGGCAATGGCCTGGGCACGGAAGGCTTGGTTGAAGATTTCACTTTCTTCTTTTTTTTTGTCCCTTTCCTCTTCTCTCTGGGACTGGGAATTGTCAAACGAAACCGAAAAGTCGACAAGGGACAGAAGGAGGGCAAGTATGTGGCAGCTTAGCGATGGATTGGGAAAGAGGAAAAACAAAGTAGTAGCTTGTCGAGCATCAAAGACAGGCAGCCGAAACTATTGACTTCCTACACTCTCTGCTCTCATACAATCTGGGACCCGTGCTCAGATCTCGCGAGGAGGAAATAAAATAAAAAGATCAATCAAATGGCCAAACACTCGGGGGAGTCTCTTGCCAGGTACATATGACGCGCAATGTGAAAGTTGATACTAGTTGGCCCCCTTTCTAAAACCTGGCTTGACTCCCGAATCTAGCATTCACGCCCCCTGTCGGCCATCAATGCGTTGCAACTTATGGATTCCCACTGAACCTTGTCGGTCTCTCCCCAGGATCTTCTGTCTTGGAGGAATTTCTACTTTGTCACTTTGCTACTCCGTACGGTGCTGTGCTTGCAGCTACTACATGTACGTACAACCCCCACCCGTAGACATTCACCATTTGTAGCGACCAACACCAACCTGGAGTTAACCGTACTTGCCGTCCCTACTGGCTGGGACCTTGCGAGGACAATGCTATTTTGATTGAATTGCCTTTCGTATCAATTGATCGCCTCTCTCTCTCTCTCTCCTATGAGCCAAGTCGATTACTTAGAGTATGGAAGCAGGACAATACTGGCATCAGCACAACACAGCTCAACACAGCACAGCACAGCAGCATCCGAACAAACAAAAACAAGTCGTGCGTGTGTGGTTGTGTGGTTGTTGGAGGTTGTGCTCCTCAAACCGGGAGGCGGTACTGCGCTAGGCCACCGCCTATGGGACGGGTAGTACTAGTCGTAGGCAAGTAAGGTAGTCGAATGCAACCCTCGCCAGTCGGCGTAAGACTGTTGAGCCTCCAAACGCCATCGCACGCTGCAGCGAGTTTGCCAAGCAAACGCCGATTTAAGTGATGGTGGGCTCAGACTGCCATTTTGCCATTTCTAGTCAGCCCCCCACATCGACATTGGCCTAGCTCAATGGCCGCAATGCACCAAGGAGATTAAACAGAGGCCAATCAGCGCCAGCGAATAGCCTGGAGGAGTCAGTTACCAGTCACCGGTGTCGCACAAGGCGGGACGGCTACCGATTAGACCAGATCGGCGTAGTGTTACGTTGAGAACATGAGTGAGAGACTGCTGACTGCGTGACGGCCGCTGCCCAAAATGCCCAAAATGCCCAGAATGTCCAAAGTGTCCCAAAAGGTCAGGGATGGACAGGGGGCGCTGTCAAGCCTCCCAAGAACATCCCGGCCCATGCAGCCAAGCGAAAACACTAGGTACCGCAGAATTCGACCACTTGCTTGGATTTGAAACAGCATCTTCATGAGGGAGACGCGTCCTCTGCGAGTCTGCCGTAGCAAAAAGTGGATAGACAGAATGGTTCCTCCGAAATGACCACTTTTACTGACTGGCACTGCTCACACTGCTGGACTTCAGCACGATAACATCATCGCTTTTTACATACATAATACTATAAGTACTACTACCACATTCTGCTATTCCGGGACAGAAGATGCATGCATATACTTATCCACATCCTCGCTGCGTACAATAACTGACTCTTTCCCAACTCCCAATAAGCACTGCGGCAGCGACATACCGAACTGCAGCAGATTGCTTTACAGTTCTTACCTAAGGTACGTAGGCAGGCTGGTAGGTAGAGATTATCTCATTAACAGCTTACGGAGTCCTTGTAAGCAAATTAAGTACCTGGTTCTTTTCTGTAACGACGACCAAGATCCAATGGGAGGTACAAGCTTTCTCACAAACAAATTGCTGCGAGCGGGCGGGTGTCGTCATCGTTTGCACTTTGCGATGGATCCTCCGCAGCAAAGCCCAGACTCCCAGACTTTTTTTTCTTCCCCCATATGAAGCCCATTCCATATGGTGGAATTATGGAACTACATGACTACATAACCTAGTAACCGCCCACAAATTCCTTCCCAATGCTGCCATGTGGCCAGCCTTCTGAATTATGATTTGACAACCCCATGCTTGAATGATGTCCGCGAGCGGTCCTTGTCCAAATGGCCTACGCCACTTCACTTGACAGCACCTAGTCAAACCAACGGCTTGTGTGATAGCTATTGGGGCATGATTATGAGTACTTCTCCATCCAAATATAATGTAATATCACATCAATTGAGATTCGAAATTACTAGTACAGACACCAAGAGGAAGAAAAGAAGGTGAGCTGCAGAAACAATTGCTTGGAAATTGTCTCACTTCTGAACCACACCACAGCGATCCAAATCTGTAATACTACTACTACGCACCGTTGCCCGACTTACGTATGTAGGTGCCTCCAAAACTTCTGTGCACCATGCATCCCTACTTTTCGTGTCGACCTTTGGGATTTCGGGCGACGCCTCTCACCCCGTGCTGCCTGCTACTTATCCCCGCTATCATGTACTGTCTGTCCGCTTGACGTCCAGCAACCAGTCCAGCCTGCCAGCTCCAGTTTCGGGAAACATCCGCTCGTGTGCGATATGACTTGAAGCAAGCAAACAGCACAGAGAAGCTGGGGCCGCTTGCACATTCCTACCTACTTAGAGTATGAATATGCATCACATCGCCATCATTAAGCTTGTACGGAGTGCCGCGTTAAACTATTTCCACGACTAGCAAGCCCTGCAGCCCTGGCAGCCTGGTTTCTACGCTGGCATAACCAACGGCTTATCTTTATTTATTTGGTTCTCCGATCAAACATATGTAGTGACCAGGTACGTGCCTAAATTGGCCAGGGTAGTCGTCCAGTCTCCCGGTAAGTATCAAGGTCTATTTTAGTGATCGGCGAAGGATTTGTACTCTATTGACTTGGTGCATCTTTCGGTGAGTCTATCAGAGGATCCCAAGACCCTTCAGCTGCTGTTTTGGGATGGGATGAAATATACGAACCGCTAAGATGACGATTCACGGGACCCTTCCCATCTGTTCCAGGGGTTTCGATGCATTTTCACTATATCTTGTCTATAGCGCTTGACTGAAAGCCTTGTCATACTCGAGCATGGGGGGTTCTACTCTTGGCAAACACCATGACTCCGCGATTTATATTTCAAACACTTGACATCAAAGCAACTCATGGGGTATCACACAATTGACAACGGCTCAAACAGAACATGTTCTCTGTTGTGTCTATGGCCCGGTCCTTGTCAGGAGAAGTTGCGACTAGCCCGCGTCGACTATATTACTATAGCTATTATGATGCCATGATCCGGCATCTCGATGTGCGCAATCTTGTGATTCTCATTGGGTGATATCAGGCCATTTTGCTCATGCGACGCCTTGGGGCATCAGCTTGAATAATGCTATGTCGATACAAATTTTACATACTTAACCAGCCGCGCCGCGCCGGGCCTCGCCAAGATATAGGGGATTCTGTGCCCGCCTGATCAACATCTAGTAGTAAAGATGAGGAGACGTAGATCCTTTCGGCCGGCGAGTGGCTTTACCTGGTTCCGGTATGGGACCCCATTAATAAGCTCGGTATCGGTGTTGTTCATTGTCACCAAAATCCCCTTCTTCTTGAGACCACCCTTTGAGCAATGCTTGGTTGATCGGATGTGACTGACAAGCCAACCCCGCGAGCTGGGTCGACTGACTCTGTTTCTCCGTTCCTATAGATAGAACTTTGGCAATAATACCACTCTTGTCATGGATATTCTGGTTTCTCTTTCCTCGGCGTTTCGATAGAACCACGGCGATCCCGCCCGGCTCCTCGATTGGTGTGACAATGCACGTAGCGGACAAGCGCCCTCCTTGGATTTTTGAAACATCACATTTCTCTTGATGCCCCACGGGACACTGGTTTCCAGACCTTCTAGACTCCGACCGACCAACAACTCCGAATTATATGCTTGCTGGCAGCCAGCAGCTGCAGCCGCATCCAGCCCTGTTACACACTGGCTACTCAACTACAGTACATGCAGTGTACTGTAACACACACATACTCCGTGCGTACATATATACATACACACATGTTGTGTATGCGTGTCTTTCCAATCAAGATCGCATCAGTAAGAGCCGCATGGCCCAACTTGGTCGGGCCTCTCAGCCCTCTGTCAGCCGAGCAATGCAGCAAATGACGAAGACTCAGGCCACGGACGCCGAAGATTTAGATCAACAGATTTGCCTGAAGAACGACTCCCAATTTTGGATTGTCGGGTCTACATGTCTATTTTTGAGATCGCGATGCCTGGTTTTGACTGTGCACCTACATATCTGCAATGCAGGCTCTATGCGGTTTCTGTTGATTAATTGAAGTATGTGTATGTAAGGCATTCGTGTTTCGGGCTCGAGTGGTCGTCGTTCGCCCACCGTATTGAAGGCTAAAGTGAGTTACAACAGAATCTTGGCCAACAACAACCCCCGCCCGGAATTCTTTCGTGGTTTTTCGGCCCTCCGTCCGAACAAACCAGATCCGGAGAAGAAGACAGACGGTGACATCAGAAGTGGGCGAAAAAGACGAACGAGGCTTAACGGCTTACGCGGTCTCTAAGAAAAGACCCTGAATCAGTTGATACGAAGGAATGCAATGTTTCCTATTTTCCAGATCATTCCTTGGCTCGGTCGACGTTACATATTTTTGTGGGCAGGGAAAAAAATAACAACCACCCCTGGATGAGACATGGACCACAACACACCCAAGAACACCCCCCCTCCCCCTCGCTCCATCGCAGGTTACCGTCATGAGATGGTATCATGCTTTCCATGATGAGCCTTCACTTCAACCTTGGACTGAGAAGATATTCCGTGTTTCGTGCTTACTCTCCAAAATGCCACCAATAAGGAGTACTCGAACATATCTCCTGTTCTTGACTCATGGTCTTCGTCGTGCGTCTGCCTTTGGGGCTGCAGCTCTAACAAAGATGAGTAAGGACATTAGTATGTATGCTCTCCGTGGTTATGTTGTTTGAACCATTCCAGACTTGCGTATCAGCCCTATTCGTGCTCGATACTACTAGATAACTCTACATGACCTGCAGCTGAAAGTTTCCCACCTATCTCCTTCGGGACAAAAGCGGTAGTTGGAAGATGCATTTTCCGGGCTCTGCAAGCTGCAAGATGTAAGCTGTATGTCCGCCCCCCTTGTTTACCCCTTACATATGGCTTGATTTTGAGTGTGGCGTTGAGGCGTTGTCGGCAACTACCCAAACACACCTAGGCACGGACTTGCCGACATGGACATGCTAATTCATGCCAATAAATATCGTAGTACTATTACTATCGTGAGTAACATGACAGGTAAGCAGGCGTGATGCCTGGTAGCGGAGAGGTCGAGATCCGGGATCATCATCTCCGCATGGGCTGCAGACCTTCCCGCGCATTTCGTGTTTGCCGTTTACTGAGAACAAGTCGACCTCACCGTCTTATAGCTAATTGAGTCGCCCGAAAACAGCAAGCTCTCTTTGCAGTAGTTGCTTATATTTATCATTTATCATGTAATTGTATGCTGCCGAATTACTCTCTATAATATAGTGTTCTATCTTAGGAAATCAATATGATTTGGTCCATGTGTATTATTGTACCACCAACATTCACCCCATATGTCAACCTGTCTTGTGGCCAAGCAAAGAGCTGGTGGCACTCACCCTCGGAGTACCGAATACAACTCATAGTTGAACTCTAAAAATCATGGTTTTGTTGTACTCTTATTGTCGACGTTTGGGGGGCGGGGGCGGTCCGGCTTAATACAAACTTCGGAAAGGCGGACGAAAATAGAATGAAAACAGGGTATCTCCCCCTGAGCTACGCGCATGGCCAGCCCCCGCGCAAGGATCAAATCGACAGAAAAGCTTCAAGCGACTAACATTAAGCGACTCTCCCCACGCCCTTTTCAGGATCTTCGCTGCACGATTGCGCCATAGGCGTTCTCGTGGTGGTCGTTGCCCCATCTGCTTTCTGTTGAGCCGAGGCGGTATTCAACTTCTGCGAGGCTTCATCCTGGCGCGGACCTTGCTCCGGTGCGGCACTTCCAGGACCAGGCCGTCGGGTTTCGGTGTCTGAGGCAACATCTACTCCATGATTATCACCACCATCATCGCCATCATGGCCTGATGATGACGTTAGTGGAGGTTGTGATGGCCGCCCGCGGCTCTTCTCAGCGTACCGCCTGGCCTTCTTCTTGGCGTCGATCCGCTGCCGCCACTGCCGGCCGTAGCGGATCGTGGCCATGGTGCACAGCACGCCACATAACAGAAACGCTACGCTAATAGTCGAGAACCAGCCGATGCCGATAGCGTTGACCCCGGGCAACACGACGGCGGTTCCCAAGCAGGCGAAGAGATAGCGGATGACGTAGTTGCTCGCGACGACCTCGCCCGACTGCATGGGCATCACATCCAGGCAGTACGTATTGAGCGAGGGGAAGCAGAAGAGCTGCGCGAGGCCCTGGATGAACAGCACGATAACGACCAGGGGAATCCCACCGCGATTGTACTCGACGCACCAGCCGTAGATGAGGATGCAGGCAGGGATCACGATGCCCATGAACGGTAAGGACGAGTACAGCCGGTCCTCGGGGATGCGCATCCCACGCTTCGCGATGTACTTCTTGACGATGTAGTCGGCGTACCGCCCGCCGCCAAAGGTGCCCAGCAGGTAGCCCGCGCCAGGGGCCAGGTAGAAGAGCCCGCCCTGCATGGGCGTCGTGAGGTTGAAGCGCGGATTCAGAACGTAACGAATGGGCGAGAGCAGCGAGTACATGTTCCAGAGCAGGCACGAGCTCGCGAGACCCGCGAGAAACAGGTTCGGGTACTCGTAGAGCTGAATGACGCGCCAGGGGTTAATCATGCCGCCGAGCACCTTGGCTTTTTGGATGCCGCTGTGGCCCGCAAGGTCGTCGATACGCTTGTGGTAGATCGTCTCGGGCAGCAGGAAGAACGAGCCCACGGCGGCGATGGCGGCGAGACCTGTCTGCAGCCAGAAGATGACGCGCCAGGAGGTGTAGGTGACGATGATACCGCCGATGAAGGGGCCGAGCGCGGGGCCGATGAGCGTTCCCGATAGAAACCAACCGAGTGCCGTCCCGCGCTCCGTTGCCCGGTATATATCACTGATAAGAGTTACGTGAGCTTCCGATCTTCTTCTCAAATTAGCTGGGGGATAATGTTCATTGACTCACCCTATCACAGACGATCCAACCAGAATGAAAGATGTTCCCTCAAATGCCGTGAGGATACGGAAGACGAAGAAGGCTGCCAAGTTTGGTGCAAGTGCTGTACCAATATTACATCCGAGAAACGCGACTGCGGTAACTAACGTGACCTGATCGTACATTGTGTGTAAGTAAGGATTCCGTTCCACGAATCAAGCGTTTCTATTCCTCTCTCTTTCGGGTTGCTCTTACCGGTCTCCGTCCGTACACTTGGCTCAGGGGGCCCCAGCAGAGGGGCGAGATACCCATGAACAGCATGTAAAAGGCGTTGGATAAATTGATGATGGATCCTGTGGTGTGAAACTCGGCCGCCACTTCGGGCGTGGCTGCCAAGACAGACGTGCTCGACACGGGCGCCAGGAATGAACAAAACGAAAGTAAGGCTACAATCATCAGTTTCCGGTGATCCGGTAGTCGGTCGTATACTTCGTCCGGTATCTCCACCGTCGAATCCCGCGCCTCGATAGGTGCATCCGGCCCCATGGAGTGATGGGTTGAGAACCGGTCCAGACCGGGCCCCTCCTCGCCCGCCTCGTCGTGTATCGACTCGCTGCCATTATGGGAAGAATTTACGGAGCGGTCACTGGCATGCAATTCAGCACTCGGCCTGCGATGGCCATCCGAGTGGCCACGCTCATCCTTTGCTTCGAACATCTTTGAAGCCAGACTCTTCTCAGAGCTAAGGAATATCGCTTTTCATTTGACAACTCGAGATATACCGACAAAAAAGGGCCTCCACTGAGAACCGATTATATAAAGAACAAGCTTTGCCTTTGAGCTTATCTGCCGAGAAGCAGGTCGACGTCTTGGGCAGCAACCACCGATCTGCTCAGTTCCTTGGCAAGGTTAGGTGTGGATTCGGGTATTGAAAAGCGGCCCACCTCCGAAGATCCATGGGAGATTCGAGAGACAGAAAGAGGAAGGAGGGAAAGTCCATAAGAGTTTCTAAGGTTATGATCTCAAAGAGACATCGACGACTACTTGGATAATAAGTTTAAAGGTAAGAAGGATCAAACATTTGGCGGTGAGTAGTACTAAACGTGCGCACCTAGAAACATCGATAACGTGGAATGGCCATCATAAGATCTTTAAGTGTTCCTCTGCTCGGTCGAACACCGATTCTCCACTCACTCGCTAGAGGCAAAAAAGACTCCATACCCGGTCTGCCGGCCGAGCATCGGTGGGATCCTCGATATGACTCCCTGCCAAGTATTGCCTTGATAAAGCATAGACAGCGACTCATGCACGTCCAGATCCGATTTGATCGTTGCTACCACCGGTGGCAACGCCGGACGAGTTACAGTGGTGGCGTTGGTGATGGGTGCTGACCAGGGCTAAGTTTCTGGACACCATATACCCAATAGAACTTGCTGCGACGACAGCCATTTCTACAGTGTTTGCTTCTTCATGGCAGGGTAGCACAAAACACAACGTCGGACGCAGCATTTAAACAAGAGTATCGGGAAACCCCCATATGTTAAAAATGAGTGTGTAAAACCAGGCCTGCTGCAACTTTCTCATTCTCTCTCTCTCTCTCTCTCTGTGTGTGTGTGTGTGTGCATGTGTTTGTTTTCTCGTGTTATTCCCGGCGTACGTCCGCTTTCTGGATAAAAACCCGCGTGGATTAACCCGGCATGATATGCATAGTTGCTCAAATAGTGCAATTCGAATATGCGGATCCTTCACTTTGATGAGCTTGTTGTTGCAAGGGAAGTCGTCAATTGCAAGGCGACTTACAAGTGCCCCTGGCAAGCTCTCCGAAGACGCTCTGGAACTGCAGGAAATGGTGCCGAAGGCAATCGGACGACTCATCGAAAGTGGCATGGGTAAATGACTTGATCCGATAGTGGAGATGATGCCGTGAGCGGTCCGCAAGCCGGATGCTTGGTATGGTGCCTGCCATGCAGTTTCTGGCTGGCATGACCCCTTTTGATGCTACTTGGGGCTGGCATACTGACAAGAGAATACGGTCGAGACATCTAACTACTTTTCATTACAGAGAGCAGTCGTATTGAATCCTAGGTTACTTGTTGGAACAATTGGGATTGGACGCGCTGATGTTCCTTGTACCGGATTCTTTCTGAACTGGCTGTAAAGACTTCAGTCTATCCAGCCTAAACGTTTAGGCGTAATCCTAGTACAGGGAAAGGTCGCATAGGTAGTTACATAAAGTTGTATATTTATCTTTCTCGACAAGGCCTCGATGTGGATATTTTGGGTGTTGGCGAACTAAAATCTCAAGGCTCGGGGCCATTCTCTCTAACTGATCATTGATGACTCCTCGAGCTGTGGCTAGGGTTGTGGCTGTGGAAACCTACCAGCCTCAGATACAGATAGGGCCAATCATCAAGCCCACTCTAGCCTATCTCCCCCCACTTCAAAAATTTAGGGCACCCATCCAACACAATTGCAATTGCCTGAGAAAGAAATTAATTTGACATTACCCTTCCATTTTGAGCCCGCCATTTCACCATCACGACACACGACCAACCTTTCGACCGCGAAACCGATAACAGCCGTCAAGATGGTACGTACGCGACTGATTAAAACCTCTTACAGTTTCCCTCTGAATACATGCGATGGGCGTCCAGCGAATTTTCCAGTGCGGAATCAATTGCGAAGGAGGCATGCATACACGACTTGCTGGATGATGCAGGACAACCCGAACCGATGACGACGGACAACCCGACGAGATTCAAACACGATTTGCAAATGGCAACCCCCCCTCCATCAATGATACCGGCTTTTGTGTTTGTTCTCAAAGGGGTTCTGCGATCTCGACTCCGATAAAAATGCCGCTGGATGCCCGTTCGTGTCTCAAGAGGAGGATCTGGAAGAAATGACATATGCGTTGCATACCAAACAGCCACATACTAACCGGACATGCCCACATAGGTCAACATTCCCAAGACTCGTAAGACCTACTGCAAGGGCAAGGAGTGCCGCAAGCACACTCAGCACAAGGTGACCCAGTACAAGGCTGGCAAGGTCAGTAAAGCTCATCCCGCCTGACCGAGATGCCACCATCGGGTTTCGGTGCGGCTGCGTGGCTGTGACTTGATTCTGACAGAACTCATAGGCTTCCTTGTTCGCCCAGGGAAAGCGCCGATACGACCGCAAGCAGTCCGGTTACGGTGGTCAGACCAAGCCTGTCTTCCACAAGAAGGCTAAGACCACGAAGAAGGTTGTGTTGCGTCTGGAGTGTGTTGCCTGCAAGACAAAGATGCAGCTGGCCCTGAAGCGTTGCAAGCACTTCGAGCTCGGGTACGTTCTCCTAACCCACCCATTATAGTTCCATCTTGAATGTGGCTAATTTTCTTTTCCTCTACAGTGGTGACAAGAAGACAAAGGGTGCTGCTCTTGTGTTCTAAACGCATTTTCCTGGTTCTCACGTTCATCATTCATGGCATATGGATTTGGGGTTCATTACGACCGGACACTGGCGACAGGAGTATTGATCACCGGTTGAGGGACAAGGTGTAGCAGGACATAGGTTCAATATAGGCCAACGTCTGCTGCAAAACAAAAAAACACGATCTTAGAGAAGATCAATGACTGATCACGAATAACCCATGTCGGGAGCTTCTTGCTACCTACTACTCTCCCAAGGAGATTATGATCGAATGTTGACAAACATTAAAGTCTAAAGTCGTGCAAGCAATCCCAAGCGCTCTAGCTCTAGTAGTCTACTCTTGCACATGCCTGAATGAAGAAACCAAACCATAGAAATGCGCAGCCAGGTAGGCTGGTCCCTAGAAGCCCTCGCCCAGGAGCACTGTTCGTCCTCCACCATACCACAGGGTCCCAACACGAATGTCTAGTCCCTTTTCTTGCCCAACGAGCCATTCTCCGATTACGCCAGCATCGGCCGTGTCCCAGACTTCTTCCTCCAACCATTTGTTGATCTCCTCGATACCCTCGACCCACTTCTGTCTCTGTTCTGGAGTGGCGTGGTCCTTGTCCGTCAAATACCGCCCCAAGGTAATGTGTGCGCTGGGCACGATGTAGCGCGAGTCGATCTCAATGCCCGCGTCTTTGGCCATATTCCACATATCGCGGCGTAGATGGTGATACGTGTACGGGTCCCCCTGCTGCACCCCTTCAGTGATACCGGGGGCCGCCGGCGGAGGCGACAGGACCGGCTCGCCGCAGGCCGGTAGGAAAGAGACGGCAAAGGCCGAGAGGTCGTACGAGATCATTGGCTTCACCAGCCGGGCCCGGTGGCGGTACGTATAGCTCGCCACGGACGAGATGGCGGGACCCAGGGTGCACTTGATGGCGTCGATCTCCTCGGGCGTTCGTGAGAAGGCTAGCTCCAGGGTCGTGATGTGCATGCGGTAGGTGGGCATCAGCCAGATATCTGTTTTTAGAGGAATAAATGCGTTAGATACCGGGCTTCCAAAGCGCATAGCTCACGCGTAGCTGCTTCTCTGGATATCAGGGGACTCATAGAAGACATATTCTCCCGAGTTTCCTGATATTGTGCTCTTGCTGGGAACTTACGGGGTGCCACGGCTTTCAGCTTGCTCTGGATCTTGTCAGCCAGCTCCAGCACGTGCATGGGGGGACGCCCCCAGAACGTCATGCAGTTCCTCTGGTCCTTGAAGCCCGGCTCGATCTCGGGGTTCTCGAGACGCAAGAGCCATGGGTCAATGATGAGCTCTGGACGCTCTGGTGACAGAAACTTCTCCTTCTGCTGGGCATTGCGCCGGACACGGTGGGCGGAGTACAAGGCTTGGATTTGCTCCTATTTATGTACGTCGTCAGTAGCCGTTTTCTGGGGGGGGGGGGGGGGGGGGGGGGGGGGGGGGGGGGGGGGGGGGGGGGGGGGGGGGGGNNNTGAGCCCCCCCCCCCCCCCCCCCCCCTCTCTCTCCTCAGACTTGCAGACTTCTACGCGGTTGCTCGTCAGAGGCTACCTCTCAATCATGTTGAGGCCAAAAGCAACCCCTCATCCTCCTGGTTACTTTCTGGACTTTGCGCTATTTCCTGAAGGGGGAAACACAACTTAGGAGCAGACTCTCCCATCCAGTAAAGTTGATTAGCAGTAGAACATGGAATTAACTTACTGGATCGTCGTTGCATGTGTCTATCAATGCATTGTAGGGATTCTCTCCTGGTTTAAGGACCACCCCAGACAAGTCCTCGAGCTTGTTCTTGAGGTCCGTTGACTCGAGCACGGCGCCCATGCTGCTGTAGTTTCCTGGTAAGTGCAATGGCTCAATTGGGGTAGCAGTCGCACAATGCGTCCATTAACAAAGAAGAACAGATGACGCGAGAGACTCCTGCTCTGTTACAATGCTCAAAGATCTATCTGTCCATTCTATAGGAGGTATGCATCTAGCTAAGAACGGATAGTAAGTAGTACATGTTGACCCCACATTCCTCCTCAGCTTGACATGGAAGGGCTCGATAATAGCTAAAAAGACGGAAGTTCACCATAATGCAATGCCCCTTATAACCATGGATGTTTGGTGTAGAAGTGAAATAAGGGTCAAGTATTTATATTCATATTTGCTCATCATTGACTGAGTTGGAAAACGCGATTTCCCTTTCTCGTCTTCCCTCTTGTACTACAGCCATACTTGATGGCGACGGCTGTGTAGTGAAGCCAGTGCCTCCTGATCGTAAACCATATTGATGGAGGGTAGATCTAGACTACATGCAGGTATGAGGTAGGCAGACAGTATTTGGAGCCTGGAACAAGCAGACAAGAGCATAGGTAGGTACAAAGCCTACTCAGCGCCTTCCGAGGTTCTACCGAATCCGCGTAGGCCGAAACCGCGCTAGTTGATGGTGATAACGAAAATCCCATGTGGTAGTACCAGATAAGCCGATAACACGCTAGTCGATGAGGCGATAAGAGAAGCTGGATAAACCGATATCGGATTAACCGATGCTTCCCCAAGATACCTGTCAAATAACCTAATCTCAACTGCCTTCCTCATCTTGACCTGCCTGTCTGCCTTCCAAGCCATAAAAGCACGTCGCCGTACTGTTCCGTCGAAATGCATACCACCCTGCATCGATCCGGATAGTTACTGACTATGCCAGAGATGTCTATTTTGGTTGATGAGATTTTGATCTTGTTGGCCCAGGCCCGTGCACTCCCGTGGTCGCATGCTGCGATGTGATTGCAGACGCGCCTGGCGCTCGTCACCCTCCTTCCCCAAACCCTCCTGGGCTGAAGCAGCAAGTCGCCTGCTTTTCTCCCAGGGAATGGAGGACGACCCATTTGCCATGGACTCTCTTTGTACAGTCTCTTGCCAGTCAGACAGGATTGCAAGATCTTTGCTGCTCCGTTCTTTGATGCCGGGGTGAACCAACCCCCCCAAAGAATAGGGGGTGCCGGATATGAACAGGGCCACGACCTCTGGAGTGATATCATGGGTTGCTCAGCAATCTCCCTCGGGATTTTGCCTCGAAATGGAAAGCCAATGAGTCGCGGCTTGTCCAGAACTGGCTTGCACTCGTGGGTCGCTCTGTGCTCATATGTCAAGTGACGGAGCGAGTGCATGAGGCACCTTTTGACTTGTCCCTTATGGCCATGCTCGCATGGTAGAGTGTATGCAAGGTAGTTGTTGCGTAACCATCTGCACCTCCCCTGCTTACTTATATATGAGGCTGGCCATACTACTCGATGGTAACCCCCATATGGCAGTACACAATTGGTCATTTGTGTCTGGCCCGCACCACTCCATGCATATTCGTCCAAGGCGGTTACTTGTTGAGTTGCTGGCCACTGGCATGCAGGGGCAGATGCTTCGGTCGCTAGGCTATCTCCTTCGTCGCTCCTTATATGACGTCGCAAACCTCAGGCTAGGCGTCGGCTATGTTGAAGGCAATATCTGTGAGGTCCTTGTGAGTGCTGGTGGCACCAGAGTTTCTCTATGACAGACTGGATCACTTACCATGCTCGCAATTTTCCGAACAGCGTTTCAGAGTCACCGTGAGACAACAGAAGCTGGGACTCATGTCCGTGATGCCACCAGGCCCGTCGTTCTCTCCAACGAAAGTCGAGGCCTGCAATAGCCATCTCCTTCCGGTCAGACCAGCCTCCTTCAGACCTGCAATGCGTCCAAGGAGGCCTGTGTATGTTGTCCAGTCACTCAGTTTAAGATCCCTTTGCATGTGCCCCAAGCAAAATACCCCTTGGTATGATGCTGGCCGTTGGTGTTCCAGTAAGCCCATAAGGCAATACGGGCCCCAATAAGGTGCTCGGCCTCGATCATCAAGCACACGTTGATGCGTTGTTGCTTTGAAACATGCGCATATCCAGAACGGTCCTGAAGTTTCTGAGCTGTGCCTCATGGTGGCCCTCCCGTGCCCTTTGATACCTCGTGGCTCGTCATGTCGGCGACCCCCACTAAAGCTCATCAGAGCTGTCGACAGAGCCGTTGACATCTTGTTGGTGGGGTTTCACGAGTCTTGAGCTGGATGTGAGGCAGCAATAACTGCTAATACGTTTGTTTGTCCTGCAAATAATGGCACCGGGGTAAAACGGCCTTGTGCGGTTGGTGCTTGGTTCAGAACTGGTAGTCTTTGATCTATCATCGAGTATAGGTACTGGCATACAAGGACTGTGGTTAACAACAGAGGTGCTGCTGCCACAGAGTCTGGTTTTTCTCTCTAACAGGGCAAACGGGGGTTGCGTGACGGCCTTTGTTAGGTGCTAGCACAACCATCACGCCAGGGGTCTCTCTCGAAAGGGGGAGGGTAACAGAGCTTAAGCCATCAACAGTTATTTCCAGAGAGAACAAACCGCTGCCTGGCGACTAAGCATCCTCCCACAAATGGTGAGGGCTGCCTAAGATCCTTCTCTTTCTGACTAAAGGAGAAGCCACTGGAATAAATTTATTTCACTCCCACAAAAGGCGAGGGCTGCCTTAGGATTGTTCTTTTTCTGACAAAAAGGGAATCTGCTGGAATAAATTCTCACTTCACCCATCCACCAACCAACCATCCCACATCCTTTGCGATATTATTTTTCTGCTCTGCATCCCGAGAGCAAACCCACATCGCCCACACATCGCACCACTCTCATCGTCTTCTGCAATTCACTTACTGCTGTCCATTCACAATCATTGGTGCTTTGCTCAACGCGCCAGCCCCGAGCTTGCACAGCTACCCTGCACAAGAAACCCTTCCGGCAGGGCCTGTGCATACAGGAATTTTCCCTACCTTCCTTTGCCTTGTACCGCATCGTCTTTTGATTCATACGCTTTTCTACACACAAAACTGTCTAAGCATATGCTTCTTGTACGTATACGCTTCTCGTACGTATACGCTCTTGTACACACTTGAATCTACACCTCTACAGTTGCTTTTCAAGTTGCTGTTACGATGGAGTCCGCCGGGACTGCCCCCTCTACAAGGGGAGGCAGCAAATCCAGGGCAACGAGATCCGTCAGAAAGCCTACCAAGGCCAAATTCATCAGCCAGCCGTCATCATCAAAGCGACGCAAACTAGATAATGATAGTGGCGAAGATGATGAAGAAAACAACGACTCTGATGATGAAAGCGACTCCATCCAGAAGGGTAGACCAATTACCAACCCTCTAAGCGCTTTCATCGAGATGGTAAGAAAAGCCAAGGTCAACAAATCAGACAAGTTTGCAGACCTGGAAGAGATTGCCAAGAAGGGCGGGATCACTTTCAAGGTCGTGACCTTATGCTCTGGAACTGAGTCTCCTATCTTCGCACTGCAACTGATACAGGAGGCTTTCTTCTCTGTGTTCGGCACCGAGCTTTTTCGATTCGAACAATTATTTGCTGCCGAAATCGTCGATTTCAAGCAAGCGTTTGTGGCACGGAACTCCGGCTGTACAGTTTTCAGTGACATACGTCAACTGCTTATGGGGAAGACAGAAGCGTAAGTGCCGTCATAAGTTCTCACTGGCGACCGCGTATGTTAACATCTACCAGGACAACGGCAAAGGGTCAGAACGCACCTATCCCTCTCAATCCCACCATAGTCATCGCGGGTACGTCTTGCGTCGACTTTTCTACACTGAATATAAACACGCAAAAGTCGTTTAGTGAGAAGGTCCGAAAATTCTGTGACTGGCACAATCAGGACCGAGAACCCCCAACACTCCCCGAAGTATGTCAAATGATCCAAGATATCACTGATGACGAAATCCTTGGCGGCTTGGGAGAATCTGAACAGACCTTCTTCTCTATGCTCGCGTACGTCGCGGAACACAAGCCATGGATTGTCATCCTGGAGAACGTTCTGAACGCACCCTTTAAAAGTGCCAAAGACCACTGGTTCAAGCCCCTTGGCTACACTGCTTGGATTGGCAGGCTTGACACCAAAAACTTTTACATTCCCCAGACACGGCAGCGGAAGTACTTAGTCGCCTTTAGAGAGGAAAAATTCCCAAACGCCAAAGATATATGTAGGAACTTCGACAAAGCCATTGGCTGTCTCTCGCAAAAGGCTTCAGCGACGGCCGCGGATTTCCTGCTTGCCCCCAACCACCCATTCGCACTGCTTGCTCGATTGGAGTTGGACGATAAGGCCCAACGGCCCAAGAAGAAGGAAGGTAGTGATTGGGCTTTCAGCAAACTACGCCACGAGAGAGTCCGCAATGATGAGAAACTCGGCCCTGCGAGGCCAGTTACCTTCTGGAGCGACTTTGGCCGCCCTTTGAATCTGTATGACCGCATGAACCTGACTCACTGGAGTAGTCTTCCCCAGCGCGTACTTGACAGTATAGATATAAATCAACTGCGGGCACGTCAGGCGAAAGATTCGTGGGATCTGTTCTACAAAACCAAGCTCAATGATCATAGCCAGAACATCGATCGCAGCATTCTCAAGGCTGAGTTCAGGATTGTAGGCTGTATCACACCAAGTGGCCTGTCTTTCATTACCTGCGATGCCCGTATCGTCACGGGCTACGAGACTATGGCCTTGCAAGGCCTCCCTCTAGAAAAGATCAAGTTTTCGAGAGAAACCCAAGATCAGCTTAAAGATCTTGCAGGGAACGCCATGTCGACTACTGTTGTAGGCGCAGTCCTGTATGCAATTCTCATGACATCACTTGATGATCTGGGAAATTCGCCCTGGTGGAAAGATGAGGATCTTGGAAAGATCTCCGAATCCCAATTACCCAGCCCATTCATCTCTTCTTCGACCCAATTGGTTCCTCAAGCAACAACATTGGACGATATCCCAGAGTATGAGACCACTGGCTTTGTGGCGTTGTCCATTGAGGAGGTTAACGAACAAGTGTTTCTGCATCGCAGGTATTGTTTTTGCAATGGGACTGCGCAACACAGTACCACCCGACTCCAGAAATGCAACACGTGCGACATGATTAGATGCGCCAACTGTGCTGGCAACCCCGTGCACGATTACAGGGTTTACGAACACCCGGCTCCCGAGCCTCAACCACATCAAGTTGCGGAGCAGGACTTTCTCAAGTACTTCCCCACAGTAGTCACAAATCTGCTGGACAAGAGTTGGGAGAAAGACTTCCACAAGAAGCTCTCCAATAAGACCAGAATGCTGCTGGAAGGTGCCTGCGAGACTTCCACAAATAGCAAGGCTACCACAATATTCGAGACTCTTGCAAAGGCCAAGTTCCTATATCAGGGATTCCACATCACGGAGGTCATCACGCTGACCTATATTTCCGATGACGGATTCAACTTGAAGGTGGTGTGCACAGGATCGGGCATCGATTGGTTCGTGTCGCTAGATGAACACGATAACCATACCATCAAGGTTTTGAACGACAACTCTGAACTGGAAGGTTCGATTGACCTGTCCCGGCCTTTCATGAAAGGTACAGTCCTAGAGGGAGCCGTCTCGCCTCTTCATGCTCGATGGTTCGTGTGGGACTTGGAGAAAATCACTGTCAAAACGGCAATATCGGTGCACGAGGAGCCGAACAACGGCAAATCCATTGATCTTGCGTTGGAGCCCACGACTGGCCATCTTGGAGAGATGGCCGAGCAAGAGATAACCGGGCGGTATCTCGGTGCACCAAACTGCGATGCCGCTGAGTGTAGCCTCTTTGTGCGTGAGCGACTCGGAGTTCGTAAACAGTCTATACGACTCTTCAAGGACCCCACGCGTTCGGGCCCCCCAAGCGAGGACGGATTTGTTGTTGCCTACGAGCACCGATTTCTAGGAGGCCATGAACATCGCGAGCTCCTACTGAAGATTGAACCAGGAGCGAAGCTACACAAGCTGGAACCCGGTTTCGAAGGGTCTTTCAACGCCGAAGTAGGAAGTCGATGGGACGAACTAGGTGAATAGAAACCACCTTCTCCCGCGACTGGCTCTGTCACACTTAGCTTGCCCAAGAAACTCGAGTTTTCACACAAGGACTGCAAGGATGGAAACCACACACTGGGAGAGTTGCACCTCAAGAACCTTCCAATTGGGGTTCCTGGTGAGTCCCGACCCAGTGACCCCATGCTTCTGATACAGAGGATGAGGTGGACTCACATCAAGGATGATGACTGGGCGGTTCTGCGTGATGACTGCGAACGTGGGTTTTTCCAGACTATTGGATATGCCACGTCTAAGTCGCCTGCTCACTTTCAGAGATGGGCACGAATCGTGGACACAATTGCTTCACGTTGTTGGGAGTGTGCACCCAGAATGCCGCAAGTCTTTTGGGATCAAGCGACCCCTTATAACAACCCTGAGACGGTCGAGAAGTACGAGAAAATTCGGAAGGATCAACCACCCACCTTCCAAATCCAGGTAAAACCCTCGGCATCAGCAAAAGACGGACTAGATGATGTCTCTGTCCGCTTCGTCTTCAACCCGGTACGCTTGACACATAAGGCGTACGGTCAGATGCCCAAGGAGCAGACGGCACAGTTGGTAGATCGTGCACCAATCATCACCACAGCTCGGATCCAGCCACAGCATGTGGATAGTCTGATGCTGAAGCTCAAACCTTTGCCCCAATCACTTCGTCCATTTTCTCCAACCGCCGCAACATTGGGTGGCGATGAGAAGAACCCTTTCGCCAATTCAAACCATGCCTTGAAAGACTGCCAGAAGACGACGGTGGCTTGGATGTTGAGACATGAAAGATGCCCAGAGCCTTTTGTCGAACGTGAAAGAGAGGAGGAGTTGATAGAAGGGCTGCACCTTCGCCTACTCGCTGATGCCTCACGCATGGTCGTGCGCAGAGGCGGCATTGTCGCGGATGACATCGGCTTCGGCAAGACTGTCATGACTTTGGCGCTCCTTGCCTTGCAGGAAGAATTTGACAAAGACTATTACGAGCTGCGCCAGAAAAAGCATACCAAAAATAGCATCACGGCGACAAACTGCACAGTCATCATTTGTCCGTTTCACATTGTTGATCAGTGGGGATCCGAGATAGATAAATTCCTGGTCATTAGGGAGGGCGTTGATGGATTCAAACTCGCCAGAAAATGGTCCGACCTCAAGGGGACCGACCCGACAAAGTACAGAATCCTTATCATAAGCGACCAAATCTTCGCTGATAGAAAATATACGAAAGAATGGGGAAGTTGTGTGGATGGAGAGTCTCCCACTGACGGGATGACTCCCACAGCTCTTGCTAAGTGGGTAGATGGCCGCGGATATGCGGAATGGTATGCGTCGGCTATCAAGAAGATCCGCTCGGGAGATGATGCCGGCTTCTGTGTCTTGGAACGATACAGCTTCAGTCGCATCGTCTGGGATGAAGTCAGCTACAACAACCCTCGTGTATCTTCGTTCGTCGCGAACTGCGATGCCGTCAGCAAGTGGCTGCTTTCGGGAACGCCGCCGACGCGAGACTTGAAGGATGTCTGCTCCCTGGCAAGAAATCTTGGGCTGCATATAGCACGGCCTGTAGATCTCCGTTTCGGACTGCCTAGAATTGCGGATGGCCCGTCGCTGTCGCCTAGAACGCAGTTTGAAACAATCGAGTCGTACGGGATTACCAAGTCGTCAGATTTCATCACGGAGAGACACCAACAAGCTGAGCGTTTTCTCGGTGCATTCACAGCTTGCAACAAAGTTGACCACGCAAAGGAGGGACTCATAGTCCATGAGCATGTATTGGTCTGCCCGCCCAGCCCTGCCGAGGCTTCAACATACCAGGCACTGGAAGACGAAGTGCGCGCAGCTGACATGGACGTGGAAGATTTGACGCGAGAGGGCGCCAAGAGACTGAAAAGTGTCCTGAAATACCCACAGGAACTACTGGACGGGGAAGACCTGTGCATCAAAGGACTGATCCATACATCGACACTGCCAAGCATCGTCATATCGTCTTATGAACAAAGCTCCGTCTACGACCGGAACAAGCCTTACCAGGAGAATCTTCTCAACATCCGGAAAACGCTTCTGAGGGAGGCTTGCGTCTTTTTCCGATACGTTTTCAAGAAACTGATCTGGCTTGCTGCCCGTCTTCATAGGACTATCCACCAGGGACGTAAACCAGCAAATCAAGCCCAGAAAGATAAGGAAGAGTATGACGGCATCACGAAAAGTCTCTCGAGCTTCCTGGATAGTCTTAACAAAGGTAGACATCAGGACTTGAAGGGCCTTGACAACTATGTCGAGTTGGCCAAGGCAGTCTTGTCCGTGGAAGGAGATGAGATTCACAAGAGATTGAGCAGCAACGAAGATATCTTGGCTGCGACCAATGATAACAACAGCGGCACCATTCACGAAGCCTTCAGGACCAATAATGACAACATCAACCTCTTGTACCAGAGTTTCAACAGCAAATGGCATGAGTTTTATCTCTTGGCCCCCGAAGATGTTCGAGGCCTTATTAAAAAGAAATCTGCCAAAATCCCCGACGACGATGTCCTGAACCTACTACTTGACCATCGTGAGCAGGATGAAAACTCAAAACAAGGCGCTGACTCGCTACGAAATGAGCTCGCGGACCGTATCGAAAGCATCATGAGTGGCCGACAGGAAGATCTCAAGAATAACAGGGACAACTATCACGAGAGTCATCCCGACGAAGACGAAGATCCGACCAACATGAAAAAGGATGAATTGGTGGAGATTCTTACTCGTGAGGGCCTCATGGTCCCGACAGCCAAGTCCAAGAATGATCTTGCGAAGCTTCTTGAAACTCATAAGCAGCAGTCTGCTGGATTCAATGCTTACAGAAACCCTGGTGCTGCGGCGTGCCACGCTGCCACGACGATGCCCTTCCTCGATGGTGACGTGACTGCTCGTGGCTCTACGCAGTCGCAGACCAAGAGTGAGTACCAGGCCACCTGGACCATATTCGCCACTGCTAGAAATCGCTTTGAAGAGGAGGCTGCGCAAGTGAGGCGCGCGGAACAGTTTTGTAAGGTCGATTCTGGCGAAGAAATGACCTGTTCGGAACTGGGCTGTGAATCAACCGATTCCTTGGCACTCGTATCCCGATGCGGCCACGTTTTATGCCGGGGGCATTGGCAGGGAAAGGAGAGCTGTGGTGCCGGTGGGTGCGAAGCCCCCTTAGACAATGGCGTAACCGAGCTCTCGAGGTTCTCGGACTTCAAAGATCGCAGTATCGCGGCTCAACACCTCAAATCCCCCGATCCGCATGAGGTACCCGCTTCAATTAAAAACCTCGACTCTAAGCTGAGGCACGTTATTAGTCTGATCCGGGCTGTGCCGAAAGAGGAATGTGTCGTTCTCTTTGGCCAGCATCAAGCCATATTGGAAAAGACAGTCCAGGCCCTGAAGGACAATGGCATCACGTGTACCTCGACTAATTCTGCCGCCGCCACAGTATCCGATCCGAGCCCGTTGGAGTTGTTCAAAGGAGGGCGAATCAAGGTTTTAGTCATGAAGGTCAACTCTGCCGAAGCAGCTGGTGGTAATCTCGTCAGGGCGAACCACGTCATCTTCCTCACGCCGATTATCGGAAACTCGCAGCATCTCTACGATAGCTACATGCGCCAGGCTTCTGGTCGATGCATTCGGTACGGCCAGGACAGGCCTGTCCATGTGTATCACTGCGTAACTGAGGGCACGCTGGAAGTGAACATCCTGGAGCTGCGCCAACGCAAGAAGGTCAAGGTCGCTCCTGGCGTCGCGCTGGGCCGTCTGGTACCGCGAAGGAACCCGGGCCAGGCTGACCAGAACAACGGCGACGATGAAGTTCAATTGGAATCCGTACGTTCGCAGATGTCGGCACACGAGACATGGAAGGGACTGAAAGAGGTCGACATGGCTCTCTCACTCGATTTTGTGGACACCAGGCTTGACACGAATGGTGCTTACTTGCACGAGACATCCCCTTCCGGCGACAACGATGCTCCCTCTGCACAAGGCACGGACACAGGTGACGAGGCTATTCCTACTCCTGCCCTAGTTCACTTCGCCGACCTGCCGGAAGACGAGCGTAAGATCCTCGAGGAGCGATACGAGAGACTTTGCGAAAAGTACAAATGGCCCGAAAATTCCGGTAAACTCGACCTCGACAACGATGATGGTGGTCCCGAAAGCAATCATGACGAGGACGAGGACACTGGTCCACCTGCTAAAATGAAGAAGCCTACTCGCAAAGGCCCGCCCACTGGCAAGGCCTCGGCCACCGGCACTGCCTCATCTAAAACCAATACTCCCGCTACCGACACGTCTCGTGCCGCTAAGGACGCCCCCGGCGATCTTGACGATGAATCCGACGAGGCCCCTCGCAGATACCCAGGTCGCCGCAACCTCGAGCGCAAGGCGACCGAGGGTAGTAATGACGATGACGACCGCATGGACATCGGTGGCCCGATCAATCAAGAAGTCGCTCAGGAAGAAGACCCCATGGTTGTTGACGATGACAACCAGGAGCAGCAAGAGGACCAAAATACTGGCGGCGGACGTTACGGTCTTCGTTCTCGAAAGCCTTCTCGAAAGCGGAACCTTTCGTACTAGGAGCCGGCTGCCCGACGACCCCGAGCACGACGATTTTGCGCTCAACGAGGTTGAACACTGCACCGCCGGAATTCTTCAACTGAGCTATGAAGAGACGAGAGATACTTTGTGACGAGGACTCCTTTGATGAGGAGCAGGTTTCATGAAGCAAAGGGAATCATGTGTACAACAACTACGACGAAATTTCAGCACGGTGGCTCTTGCCTACAGAACGTTTGTCAATGCCATAATTGCTGAGAAGGAAGAAAAATAATTGCACGAAAATTCTACATGCTCGAGACACAGACGTCTCTCCCCGCAGAAAAGCTCGCAGAATCATGGAGGAAAGTACATAGTTGCCTGAGATCAATAGGATTGCACATACACCCCAGCCCATCTTACATGGATCGTGCTCGTGACTGACTATTCGTAGCAATATGTGGAAATAGCACAGCTCTCACTTGGTAAGAAACAATAAGCCCTTCATTGCTCGTGCATTTTCAACTCCTGATCTATCTACTTGAATGGCTTTGACATGAATTACTACAACTTTGACGTGAGCGGCTTTGCAGCAGCAGCAGCGGCATCAAGTCGCACCAGAATTTTTGGCTTCTCGTTAACATCAGCAGCACCACCGCCCTTGCTATCCAACGCCACCTCCTGGCAGTCTTCCAGCGCCGTATCGTTGGCGAACTGGAACACCAAGAAGTCCACCGTGGACTTAGATGGGCCGAGGGCCACCATGGGCGCGTGCCATGTCCCCGCGCCGTACGTGACGGCCTGGTCGCCCGTGGCGATGAAGGCGCGCACCTTGGCGAGGTCGGGCATGCCTCGTCCAGGAAGGGGCGAGGGCGAGAGCGACGTCGGAGAACCCGAGCTCTCTTTACCCTCTCCCGGCACCGGTAGACCTTCGTCCAGTGCGCTGGGCGGTAGGCTCGGCGCCACGATGACGAGGTACCGCTTCGAGGCGTCGGCCGTTAGCGGAATGAAGGTCTGTGACGTGAAGGGGTGACGCTCTAGGATCTTGACTTCTACTCCACCAGCGCCGGCGGTATCGTCTTGCTGGTGTTGTTGCAATGTTGTTGAAGAAGAAGAAGAAGAAGAAGAAGAAGTAGGCAAGGGCATCCGGGCACCACACACAAACATGGTCATTCGCGCCTCTGCAGGGCGGCCTGAGGGGGCTTGAACTCGACCATCGTTGCTGTTATACAGGTTGCGTAGCGACGCGATGGCCGCGTACTTGATGGCAGTGCCCTGGTTGGCCAGCTCAGCGCCGAACGGCAGCGTCGATGTCACGACGTAGGGCTCCGTGTTGGAGGGTCGCGTTTCTGGGGCCGGGTTGCTGAGGACTTCGCCAAAGGGGGCGAAGGCGGCCCGGGTTAGGGGGGTGGCCGTCAGCGTGGCGGATGCGGTTAGGGGGAGGGTCTGGACTAGCATTCTCCTTTATGTGCTTGCTTGCCTGACTGGTTTCGCTTATTTTGCTTGAATTTTGGATTGATTGATGAGTGATTTTGACAAGTATTATAAGGTAAGTACTTATCACGACGATGAGTGAACAGATGTGTAAATTACAAGATATAGTTATGGAAAGGGAAATAAATGTCTAGGCGATATTTTGGGCTTCTTCTTTGCTGATATGCAACTTCAGATTCAATTGCCGACGACAGTGAAGATAGGTACATGTAGATAATACCGATATGTCATAATCACAATGCCCTGATACAGTTGTTGAATCGCTAACGCCGAGTGGCGCTACCTATTCTAGCGCTGACGGGTGACAGGGTGACAGGGTGGAGGGGCCCTTTTCTTCCTTTCTCCACCTCCATCAAACCCTGTAATGAGCGATCTCTCCAGAGGTCGTCTTTCTCTCGAACCACCATTCTAGGTAAACAGGCTGATGAGTTGGGTTGCAGCCGGAGAAAAGAGGCGATAGCCCCCAAAATGAGGCTGAACCTGTAAGCGAATTTGCGCTTGCGTCGCGCCGTTTGTCTCTCGTTTACCTACATAATCAAACGCGCCGCTCTCCGTTTCCTCACACTAGACTACAACTATCAATACCAGTACGCCAAGAGCGCTGAAGTCGCCAATCAACTACGGACCCTTGATCCGTTTTTCGGTCTCCAGGGGTAAATATTGCAACATCGAATTGCCCAGAGCCTGTGTTGGTTGCCAAATACGTGAGGAACAAACAAACATGGCCTGGTGCTGTGGCCTTTTCGGCGGCAGCAGGAGGTCAACCCCCGCTCAACCTCCTGCGACAGCGAGACCTGCACAAACTGGCCTGGAGGGTGTCGAGTTCTCACCAAGGCACTCCCTTGCCAGCTCGGACGGGAGAGAATATGGGCCTGGGCAGAACGGGCTGGAGGGTGTCGAGTTCTCGCCTAGCCATTCCTTTGCTAGCTCGGATGGCGGAGGAGCACGTCCAGGCGCCGCTACCAGGCCTTCTCAAGCAGCACACTCAGAACCACCCGCCGCTGTCGCCACTATTAGCGACGTAGTCCCCCAGAATCCCGAGCTTTTTGGATACTATACGCCGTCGCCTGGACCGCATGAGCCCAGAGGGTTCTACGAACCACAAGCGCCGGCACCGCCACCACCACCGGCCGGACTTCCTTCTTATAGGTCGGTGTACCAATGATCTGGTAATGGATAGAGTGGCTAGGAAGAGAGTCATGAGCTGGACGACTTCTAGGATCGATGTTTGGTTTGGTACGATTTGATTTGATCCGATTCAGGTTTGGTATACATTGCATATGTTTTGAGCAATTTTTATCGGTCTATAATGTTTGATTCTGGGGTTTACGTTATATATAAAGTGGGAGATGAAGAGCATGATACCCAAGAGCGTGTTGGAGGACTGTGATAGCGGTGGCTGGATGGCAAAGAAGGACGATTGATGAGCCTGTACTAGGCCTCCACTACATATCGGTGGCATCTACAAATGGAGAAACTGGTTCGAAATAGCATCTTTGAATGGTGTTGGAGGCGGGAGTATGAAGTCGTCTGATGCCATTTGTGAGGAACATAAGTAAAGATGACGAGGCCATGAAGCATTGGGATACATTGCGGACGATGGTCTCTGTAGAGGAGTGCTTCAGAAACAACCACATCACAGTCATACCTACTACAGTTGAAACAAGGCAAGATTGTCAGCTTCATCGACCAGCGGTGGGTAACTCTTTCGCCTTGGCTTCAAAGGAAAGAGTCCCACGATCGGGTGGGCTTCTGCATTTTCACCTTCACATATTTTCTCATCCTGACAACAGCCCCGTCCATCCTTCATGCTCTCTGTCTTTTCCCCTCTTGAGCAAAACCGCACATTTGTTGAAAATAGAGCATCAGCATAAACAAAGGTGACTGGGTTTATATCGCAACAACACCACGGATTGTGTCACTTCCTTTTATATTCAATATTCCTTCCCCAAGATGGCTTCGGAATATCCTTATAAAGACCCTAACCCGTCTCCCACAAACCCGAGGATGCATCCCTCCAACCCTTTCTTCACCCCAGCAGCTCGGGGAGGAAGTGAGCCTTCGTTATTGCCAACATCACCAAGCACGCCCGAGAATCGTCGACCACCTTCCACAAATCCTTTTCGCCGTGCTAGAGATACACCCATGCCGACAAGCCACTCGGATGAGGATTCTCCCTGCTCCGGTTCACCTGTGATTTCGAGCCCCAGTACCGACTCGGATTCCGATTCTGAACTTCTCCACCCGGACACCACTGCCGGCGCCGCCAAAGTATCACCGCTCGCATCACCGACGCTGGGCTCTCCACAAGAGCTAGAATCTACAGCTGTCGTACCAATGTCAAGCCCGATAGCAGCTGGAAGTACTCCAGTCAACATTCGTGCTCGGCGATCAGGTCGGCGAGGTTTGAATCTGCACGTTCATTGGCCCGATCACGAAGATGCTGCTGCTGCCCCTTCTTCTTCTTCCACTCCGGCCCCACAGCCCAATCGCAACGACAACGAGCAACCAGCGGAGACGGCAACAACGACACCTCAGCAACCTCCAAACTCATTTGATCAACCCCCTGGAAACCCGCCTAATCAACCTCCAGCCGCCCCAGCAGGTTCTGAGCCGGGCGCCAACCTGGCCAACAACAATATGTTCTTCGTCCAGTAAGTTACCTTTCATTCCCTCGCGCGCGTACACACATTCATACATACATACATATTGTATACACTGTATAATGAGATGGGAATTTTAACTTACTGACGTCGTTTGGTTACTCAGGCATCCACATGTTGCCTATCAGGGCTCGGTGCCTATGATCATGACGAACCCTCCTTACGTGATGCCCCGGCAGACACCCCTCAACTGGGGTCCTTGGTGTAAGTACTTATATATATATATATATATATTTGATACCGACTCGAGGGTGGAAGAAGAGGATGGCAACTGCGTCCAGGTCACCCAAATGATGAGCAAAAGGCTGACAGTACTTGGGTGGACAGGTTACCCGAAGCAATGCCAGTCTCCTTTCTGGACCGGCACGGCACATCACCTCACCAGCCGACCCATGTACATTCATACCGCCTTCCCAGGCCAGGGCATGCCGGCGGCGCCCATCTACCAAGTCGGCCCGCAGAACACTTACTATGTCTACCATTGAGTCGAAGATTCGTCGATGCTGCTTTGCGATTTGGCGGCATCACAGGACAAGGTTTACGGTTTTCTTGGAACGTCGCACAAAGTGACGGTAGGGTGGAGGAGGGAGGGACTCTTCTCCTTTCAGGCAGCAACGATACTGCGACGCATTGAGGTTTTGTCTGCAGGAAGTCGTGGGTAATGACAATATGCGTTTCCGTTTTTTGATCCTAGTACGCAAGTTTGGGACTTCTGTTGGTTCCATTTCCATGCACGCATGCCTGCCTGCCTACCTTAGGTAAAATGTTCATGGTTTCCTGGCCAAGCGCCCACCCTGCCGTGCCACTACCGAGAAACAACCCACAACCCACCACCCGGGGTGGAAGCCATATACGCCGAAATGGCTTCATGCAACCTCTTGACTGCTGTACCCATTTTTGGTTTCTTTCTTTCTCTACTACTTCAGTTTTCTAGAGGTTTCCGACTCGAGCCCATCTTGGCCAGAGCTTATAGATTCGAGGGAATGTCGCGCCAAAAGTAAGCGCTTCCTACCGGGAACTAACCTCATTCCATTGGACTGGATTGATGGCTGCAAGGATTACAACGGAAACCATGCTTCTTGCGGGCAGGATTCCATTCGGCCGCATGGTCGCAGACTCGTGCGATACGTCCAACGTGGCAGGCATATGTATGGCCAAGGATTGCAAGATGACTGTCACCAACTCCCATACCACAAATCCCCGTTATCCAATCAGGAACCTTGCCGGGATCCATCGGCCGTTGTTGGTTATGCACATCTTTCGACGACGGCCCGACCCAACATTCATGCCACCAGGGCAAGCTGCCAAGGTGATGAGAACGAGCAGGTAATAACTCACAATCATCTTTGGCGATTATACTGCTATATAATGCTTACATACGCCTGTGCTACGTATCGAAACTTGGGGCTAATACTAACCCAGGTTCACCGTCACCCAAGATGATCTGATCTTCCAAAATAGATCTGTATAGTGGCATCTAGCAGCGTATTACATACATGTATACGGGATGATGTAAGACCTAAGAATTGAAGGCATTCCAATCCACACTGCCCGGTTGGGCCAGGATGCAACGGCATATGCAATTCGAAAAGTCTATTTATGGGCTTACCACCCATGATAACACCCATAATAGCATCCAGAATGTTGCAGTTCGTCAGAGCGACATCCACAACTGCCTGCCAACCTATTCCGCATCGAGCAGGAGTGCCGATGCAGTTCTGCGTTGGTCCGTCTGTTGGTTCCCGTCTTGTCGTTTTGATGGAGATATTCCCGTTCTCTCGGGACTGCCTTCAGCTTTTGATAGGACCCTTCCGTCCGTCCTTGCATGTATAAGGCATAGGGTCGTGGTTTCTGGCACGTTCATCAAGCCCCCAACGGCCAGTCGACGCTATCTGATAGGTTCGCTCAACCGCTTCATAGCTTCCCCTGTATCGGGGGGCCAAACAATACGTTGCCCGTGCATACCATCAGGATTAATTTATTCCAAGCAACGGCCCCTTACATATAATGTCCCGGGCATCTTGTCTGTGCTATGATAAGAAGCTCCCCCCTACTTCCCGTGGCACCACAGCTTGAAGGATCCTTTCTTTCGATCTCAACAGTCCTGCATCAACCTGTGGCAGTCCAAATATTGAGGCCATGACGTCCACTCAGGCACAGAAGTCCAGCACAGACTCCCCCATCAACCACACTGCTGTGGCGTCATCGAATGCCTCCGCGGAAGTACAGAAGAAGGATGTTCTAGAAACTGGAGTACAGAGCGACAAGGAAGGCTCTATCCGCCCTCACCCCCGCGATGGAATTCCGAACTGGAAATGGAAAGCTATAGTGATTGGGGGTGCCGTACAGGCCGTAGTCAACGGTGAGAAGAACTCTTTGCCAGTTATGGAACATACACTTCACCTTGGGCATAAACTAATGAGAAACCCGTGCCCTTTCCGCCAGGCTACGATGTGTCCAATGTCGCCAACGTGCAAGTCCCCATTTATGAGGCCTTTGGCCATATCGAACTGCTGCCTTGGATCTCTCTGGCATTCTCGCTCATCAACGTCGCGACCATCCCGCTTTTCAGGAAACTTACGGGCTTCATGGAACTCAAGATCGTCAGCTTCATCGCCGTCTCCATCCTCATAGTGGGCTCCGCCCTATGTGGCGCCGCGCCCAACATCAACGTCGTCATCGTCGGTCGGGCTTTCATTGGTATCGGTGCGGCTGGGTGCTACCAAATGTGAGTCTATCGCCTCAGAGCTAACTATCTCTCCAGAGTGTGATGTACTGACAGAAAAGTTAGGTTACTCACTTATAATGTCATATTTGCCCATCCTCATGAGATTGCTATGACCCAAGCTCTTATCGGCGCCAGCTTTGCTATTGGACTTTTGACCGGCCCAATCATAGGAGGCGCGTTTGCCGAGAATGAGCATGCCACTTGGCGATGGGTAGGTTCCCATACAAGCCTGTTTTGGTAAGACTGTTGCTGACGCTCGTCTAGGCTTTTTATTTTGTCTTGCCTTTGGCGGGCATTATTGCCGTCGCGTGCCTCGGTCTCTATCCCTCGTACAAGGTGCCGACCAATAAGCCTGTCTCACAGCATCTGAAAGAGTTTGACTATCTCGGCTGTGTCCTTCACATGGGGACATTCGTGCTTCTGGGTCTGGCATGCATCTTCTCAGGGCCGACTTGGGACTGGGACTCTGGCGCATCCATCGCGGTCTGGGTACTGTTTGGCGTCACGTTCCTAGCTTATGTGTTGCAGCAGAGCTTCTGCATCTTGACCACTCCAGAGAACCGGATTTTCCCCGTTTCCGTTCTAGCGCATCGTGCGGTGGCTCTCACGGCTGTTGGCACATCTTGCGCGGCCATCGGTTATGGCGCTACACTTTATGTAAGTATTCTCCTTGATGCGGGTAACAAGATATTGGACACAAAGAAGCTGAAAGAACGCCTATCTAACCAATGGTCATACAGTATACTCCAATATACTTCGCCTTTACACGAGGAACAGGCGCTTTGGCCTCGGCCGTTCGATTGCTACCTTTTACGGGTGTCTTCGTTTTCATGATGTTCCTTGTCGGAGGTCTGCTGCCTGTCGTTCGCTACTACATGCCATTCTACCTTGCCGGGGCCATCTTCATGCTGATAGGAGCAGGCTGCCAGCAGACCATCACGCCGCAGAGCTCTGAAGGCTACGTCATGGGACTGGAGGCCCTGGTCGGTGCTGGAATTGGCATCCTGTGGCAGGTCGGCGTGCCCGTGTCAAGCGTGGTGCTGCCGCCACATCAGCGACTCGACGCCGCGGCCGTCTTCAATATGGCGCAGCTGGGCGGTGTTGCCATCTCGTTATCCATCGCGGGCAGTATCTACCAGAACGTTGGGTTTGACCTGGTGCGTGATGCCGTTAGTGAATTCGGCTACCCGGATGAGGATATCCGCCTGCTCCTAGGCGGCGTACAGTCGTCCATCCTGTCGGCGGCTCACCCCGAGGTCATACTACGCGCTATTGAGGCCGTCACCACTACTATCTTGCGCTGCTTTTACCTCAGCGTCGCGGCAGGTGCTCTCTGCTTTATCGCGGCATGTTGCATGAAGTTCGAGGCTCTCGAGTTCAAGAAACCGGTGGCCCCTGCGAAATCCGGGGAGAAGACCGAGTTGGTCTAGGCGTGTGGAAATCGAGGTGCAGGATTTCAGAGCCAAACGATAGCTATATGTTGTGTTCCATCATTTTATATCACATATACCAGAACCTTGGCCCAGTTAAGTCAACAGGAAGTGTTGCATTGGCCGCCAGTCTTCTCCCGGGCATTATCAATGGGGTTTCGTGAAATGTGACCAGAACATACGGAAAAGCAGGAGAACATGGGTAATTCAGAGCTGACAGTACGCGCAATTCCATCTCGATGGGAAGGGAAATCTCCATATTTATAAGCGTCTGATGCCGCACATGACAGTGAGCAGTGTTCTCGCCTTTCAGGGGCCGCGGCGCGGATCATGCCACCGAACGCTTCAGGGTCCGCCTTTCTATGCGACCGTGGACCGACAAAACAACGTCGCCCAGCATTTCGTCCACCGGTCTAGACTTGCAGACCCAGCTTTTCACCACTTTTTACTCCCCGGGGCCTGACCACGAAATACGAAAAACGACTACATATCTTCCCATCATTGGGTTGATCGACCAACGTGAGAGCGAGCAAGCGACGTTGGGAGTCAACGACCTTCTCGGGAGACTTTAAAAGGATGGGAGTGCGTGCTTCCCGCTCTGCTGTCTTCTTCATGCTGTATCGACATAGACATGTATACAACTTAATACCTCTAATACCTCGTAATACAGTTATTCAATCAATTGAATATATCCGGGGAAGTTACATTTATCCTACATTTACACCCACGCCCAAGAAAGCACCCGCCACTTCCTTCCTCTCTGAACCCTCAAAGCTATATTGCCGTATTCTGTTGAGTAAAAGGAAAGAAGCATTAATCAGTGACTATGACGTGGCCAACGACACCCCCGAAACTACCACATCCAAAACAGGAACCGCAAGTCACCGTCTTTGAGATGGCGGCTTCGCTCGAGAGCGGCAACGGTGGCGGCGACAGCGGCACCCATACGCCCACCATCCTCCCCCCTTGTTCACCGGCCTCCATTTCGACCACCTCGATCCCCATCCAGCAGGCCACTCCCGTCTCGCACAACCTCAAGGGCGCCAACTTCCACGGCTCCTTCGCGGCTATCACCGCGCGCCACAAGACTAAGCACCTGCACAATCGGCCTTGGTACCGGCGGTATGCGTACTTTACGGGTGGATGGGGGGATCGCGCTATCTGGCGCGCAGGGGTGAGCCTTGTTTTCTTGTTCTTTATTATTGTCACTGATGTGTCTTCTGTCGCCTCGCATTTTCTTTCTTTCTTGTCCTGTCCCCTCACCCGCTCATGCCATGTTTCGCTTACAGACACGAATAGGTCGTCGAAGCCGTTGGCACCTTCTGCCTCACCTGGCTCGTAGGCCAGTCCAACATCGTGCTCGCCAACATGCAAGGGCAGCACACGACGGTTCAGACGGCCGCCTCCAACGTCGGCTACGTCGCCCTATGGTCCGCAGCGCTGCTGGCGGTTCTCGTCGCCGCGACCGCGCCCGGGTCGGGCGGGCATCTGAACCCCATGGTCACCTTCTCGACGGTGCTGTGCGGCCTGTGCCCGCTGTCGCGCGGTGTGATCTACCTCTGTTTCCAGATGGTCGGTGCGGCTATCGCCGGCGGTTGTTTGTTGGGATCTTGGGGGGCAGAGAGGGCGGCTACGTGGGTTATTCCTTTTATTTTCTCTTGAACCCTTTTTATCTCTTAGCCCCCCGCCTTTTGGATGCCTGGTCGGGGTATAAGGGGGTGGTAGATGGCAAGCAATTCTATGTACATGACTGCTAACGGGTAGAATAGTTATCACGGCGGTGGCTGTTTCTACGATTCATCCGTCCTCGAATCGACGCAAGTCCTGCTCATTGAAGCTGTGTCTTGCTTCATATTGCTGTACGTCACTCTTCTCAGACCTGAATCAACTAACAGATAATAAACAATCGCTGACTTTGCCATCCTGTAGTTTTCTCATCTTCGGCGTCGGTCTCGACCCCCGCCAGGCGGCACTATTCGGGCCCCATCTCGTACCTATTTTGGTCGGTCTCTGCTTCGGCGTCGTCGCCTTCGTTTCGCAGGGTCTCGTCCCGGGCTACGCTGGTGCCAACATGAACCCGGCCAAGTGTTTTGGCATCGCTATTGCAACGAACGATTACTCGGGTACGTATACTTGGACCTGGACTAATCCCTTTCCTCTCTTCCCTATCCTCGACTTTCTCATTGGCGGAAATACTGACATGACTATTTCTATAGCGCAGTGGATATGGTGGGTTGGCGGAGTAAGTTATTGCCCCTTTTTCTCAAACCGGCCCCTAAATTTCAATCCCCATAATTCACCTGAGTGTCGACTGACGTCTGTGGCAGTTGATCGGTGGCATCATGCAAGCCATCCTATACAACTTCAATCCTCCATGGCAGGTCCATGGCGACGAGACGAAAGACGGGACGCCTCGAGCTCCATGAGGAAGAGAAAGTTTGCTACTTGACCCAATGATACGGGTCGGTTTAGTCGGTTTTTAATTGTACCATATGTGATATCCAAAAAGGGGGGGTGGGTAGGTTGGAATGGCGTCAAGATGGGTTTCTTCAAGGACAGACCAATCGGTTGCATGAGTGCTATTAGACGATACACGAGAAGAGACTACTACAACTTAGATTAATCCATACCTAATGGTAATTGAGCAATTCATTCAATGAATCATCCGAATATCCTCGATTTCTGGCGCCCATGAAAAATGTAAGTTGAGCCCATGCACACCTAAGGAATCTGGGCAAGCCCTCAATTTAAGAGGCCCTGTTAACATGTAGACACAACGGTAATTTCAGAAGCATAGTAACAAAAGCACTGGGTTGTGAGAATAATTGGTCGAGTCATTGATCATAAGAAGTAAAGGGGCGCTCAGTTTCTCCTTCCAATAGCAGTAAGTAGTAGAAGATAGGAGAGAGGACGAGTAGTCACGATGGATGGTAAATACGCATAGATGTTTTGAACTTTAACTTTCTTTGTATATTGGGTATAAATCATCGTAAGCAGATAGATGTCGCTTGTGTCGCTAGATATAAAAAAGCGTCATGTCGACATGAAAATGACTGGGCCAAAAACACTACTGCGTGTGTGTGTGGTGATACTGATATCCAACCCGATAAAATCGTCAACCACATATTATTATACATATATTTCGCTTCTTTCTCTGCTCTCCCTCGACATATTATCATCATCATTTCTCTTAAACGATCTCCTTGTCGCTGGCGTTCTCGACGTGCTTGTCGACGGGCTTCTCGGTCATGCCCATCTCAGCAGCGTAGGTCGAGTGCGGCACCCACTTGGCCGAGTTGCGAGGGGTGGTCTCCTCGAACATCTTGTCGACCTGCTCGAGGGTGAGGCCCTTGGTCTCGGGGATGAGGAAGTAGGCGTAGATGAAGCAGCAGGCGCAGAGGGTACCCCAGATGAAGAAGACCTTGGCGCCCAGGTTGCCCTTGTCCTCATCCACCATGTAGGGGGTGATGACGGCGATGATGCAGTTCCACAGCCAGTTGGAGGCGGTGGACAGAGCCACACCACGAGATCGGATCTGGAGAGGGAAGATCTCGCCGATGACGACCCAGGCACCGGGTCCCCAGGTGGAGGCGAAGAATGCAATGTAGATGCAGATGAAGGCAATCATGGCCTTGACGGCACTATCATTGGTGGGCAGAACGGTACCAACAATAGCGACGATGAACTGGCAGATAACCATGCCCAGAGCACCCCAGATGAGGATGGTACGACGTCCGAAGCGCTCAATGGTCCAGAATGAGATAGGGGTGGAGAAGACGTTGACGAGGGTGGTGACGAGAGAGATCAGGAAGGGGTTCTCAATGGTGCCAAGCTGCTTGAAGAAGGTAGTTCCGAAGTAGAAGACGAAGTTGACACCGGTCCACTGCTGCATCATCTGAAGAGAGGTACCGAGGATGGTACGGCGGAGGTTGGAGGAGGCCTTGAAGAGAGAACCACGGAAGCAGTTGAACCAGCTGTCAAAGTAGCCACCCTGGGGGATGACGGACATCTCGTACTCGTGGTTGGCAATGATCTCAGCAAGCTCGTCCTGGATGAAGTCGGAGTCGGTGCCGTGGCCTCGGAGACGGGCAAGAACGCCGGCGGCCTGGTCGAGCTTGCCCTTGCGGACGAAGTAACGGGGGGACTCAGGGAGGAGGAAGAGACCGATGGCCAGGATGATGGCCCAGAGCATCTGCAGACCGATCGGGATACGGTAAGAGCCGCTGTCGTTGCGGTGCTCGGTGCTGTAGTCGATGGCCGAGGCAAGAAGGAGACCGATGGTGACACAGAACTGGTATCCAGACACAATGGGTCCACGGACTTTGCGGGGGGCAACTTCAGACATGTACTGAAAGGGGTTAGCTTCGGCACGGGAGAGGCCATGACGGAGTCGCGGCGCTACTTACAAGAATCAGGATAGCAGAGACAAAACCGACACCGAAACCGGCAACCAGGCGACCGACGACGATAAGAGCAAGGCCATAGCTGGCAGTCTGGAGAGCGACACCAACGAGGAAGACGGCACAGCCAATGATGATGGTCAAGCGACGACCAATCCAATCGGCGAAGTCACCAGCAATCAGGGCACCAAAGAAGGTGCCGGCGGACAGGATAGAAGTGATGAGAGACTTGTTGGTGGCAGACAGGACCTTAGCATCAGGGCCCTCGATGACCTTGATGAAGTAGTCCATACCGTTAACACCGGAGATATAACCGGAGTCGTATCCGAAGAAGATACCACCGAAGGCGGCAAAGGCGCACATCATGTAGGCCTTCATGGTAACGGGTGCCTCCACGCGGGAGACATCGCCCGTACCGGAGGGTACAACACCGCCGGGCATCTTGGCTGATTTGTTGTGTGGTGAGGTGGGAAGGGGAGGATCTTGTTGGCGGCTGGTATATAGATTGGAAGGAAGCTGTTGGAGGTTTCAACTATGAGAAGAAGAACCTAGAAGACGGCCGAGAGTAGAGAAGCCTGATCGCACACGGAACAGAGGAGAGAAGATGATCGTCAGTCGGGGATCGTGGCCTTCTTCTTATACACGTCCTCCCCGTCCTGGCAGTGCAACCAGTACGCCTAGTGTCTCCCCAGGTTGCGGGCGGGCAAAGCCAGGGACGGACAATAAGCGCGACTCATACTCCCAGAGCGACCTGGACTACCAGAATGGGCGATATTGAAAAAAGATCCACCTCCACCCCGGAGAGAAATTGCTTGCATCTCGACAACCCCAATGTCGGGGCCAAACCCCGCCGTGGAGCCTCTCCAGGTCCTACTACCTGAACCAGATCCCCCCAGGCACGCAGGCAGGACCCTAGGCCGGGGGGATGCAGTGTGCCAGTACAGGTCTGCATTGTTCTCGAATCCCCCAGTCCCCGTAACGCTGCCAGAAAGTGTCGTAATTACTGGTCTACGGACTCGGCGTAATCGGCTGCATTGTGGAGCTCGGCGGTTCCATCGGCCGTTTTGTGGCGCATTGAAACGGAGTGCGGCTCTGGGGACGCGCTGCTGTGATTGGTTCAGTCACGCGGGCAGGCCAGGATTCTAGTCAAGAAGAGGGCAGTCATGATGGGGACACTCTCGGTTTCGAGCCCAAGACGGGCCAAGTTGACTTGTGAGAGGTTAGCAGGCCCGTAGATTCGCAGGCCAGAACCGGTATGCTGGGTAAACTAGACGCTGTTGTGGGCTTTCTTTGCTCCTTTCCCACACTTTCGAACTGATCTATTCACCCAGCTGCCAGACTTCAGCCGAGGGGCCAGCATCGTTTACCCCGAATCACGGGGAAACGAGGTTCCCAGAAATCCAAGACAGCAATGTACGTACGACCCCAGACACCCTCGGATCTCAGATACGGTGTTGTTGCCTTGCTTTGCTCAGCCATCACCCTGGGATTTCTGTTGTCACTTGTGGAGAGGTGCGGTCACGTTGGACGTCTCACTTTGGATCTGACCTCCGGCGTTCGTAAACTCTTTGGGGCCCGGGGCCGAAACCCAGCAGAAAACAAAGTTGAGCATTAGGTTCAGCTCAGGTACCACCTCTCACTCACTCACACATGGCTCCATGGTCTGGTGACGTTTTCGGTTGCATGGATTGCGCAGCGTATAGCCCTCAGCTCAGCTCAGTGAAGTTGTTCCGGCGTGTCGGTTCGTGTGGTGTGGTTGACGTTGACTAACTAACCTCAGCTGTTGGTTCGCGGGGTTGCGCGCCTCCTGCCCGACGGGCTCGGGTAACTGCTTTGCAAGCGCCATCGAGTTTTTTCTTTCGATTCTGACACGAGCTCACATGACTCCGGAGCAGGTCTTTTTTCCTTTTCTTTTTCTCGTAGCATGTGGCCATTGAAGGCTAGCCCAATTTTAGGGGGGCATGGTGTAGTGGTAAACTCGGGCTCCCAGAGTCGCAGGGCAGTCGGCGGGCCTGACTCAGTCGTGTAATTGCTTGCAAAGACAAGCTAGGTTAATCTTAGAAAACACGTTGAAACTGGGATCCGTTGAGCTCAGCGGTCGCGTTAACCCGCAATCTCGAAAATTTTCTTTTCTCCTGTCAATGCACTCTACAAAGGGGGCTTCTAAGCCAGAAAAGGAAGCACTGAGTACGGCCCATACTCCAGAGGCCAGACCTCGGTGACGGCCCACGACCCGATCTGGCTGGACTCGACTAGAATTGATCGACACGGAAACCAATTGAGTAGCAGATGACCGCAGAGGGCCGCCGATGGCATGTTTAGGTAATAAGTCGCAAAGTTGAATAGTAAGCAGGCAAGCGCGAGGGAAACTCGGCAAAACTCGAGCAGACTCGGATAGACTCTGGGCACTCTGGCCCTCTGGACACACTGGACACACTGGAGCAGCCAGGCCCTAGCGAAAAGACGGTCGGCCGCTACCGACACCGATGGCAATGGCAGAGTAAAAAAAGGCGGGTTGGTAAGGGGGAAACTTAGGGAAACCGCACTAGACTTGGTGCTTCCCGACACGGAAATTGGTCTAGGTGCTTCTGGACAAGACTGGTAAAGTACCTAGCGAAACAGCGGTAACCAGGCCGACGCTGGTAAGGAGAAAAAGTACTTATTGGGTTAGGCACCTCGTTTTTCGGGCAAGTCGGCATGGCAGTTGGAAGACGAAGCACCGGCTTGCACCGATTATTTGCATCAATACTTATTTATAAGCGATGATGTCTGTCTAACCTACTGTACTGTAAGCACCTACAAGTAGATGATGCACGCATTAATATGGGCTGTTATGACTGCACAGCCCGGGGGTTTGTCAATGAGTGGAGTCGGGCAGTCTGGCAGTCTGGAGAAGGAGAAAAGAACAGAAAGTGTTCCGTGTTCAATTTCAATCTGGTGTCGCATCGCATGGCAGGTGGAGGTCGAGGGTTCATCTCCAGCTCCAGAAAAGATTTCTCCAGGTACTGAGATACCTACTACTAGTAGTACGTTAAGCACACCAGAGACGGTCCGACCTCCACGTTCTTTCTTCGGGGAAACCCAGCACCCTAAAAAATCCAATCTTGGACAATTGAGATGGGCTTATGTAAGTCGCGAGCCAGCATGCCGGGTATTGATTGATATTCCCCAATTTTTAGTGCTTTGTATGCTATTAGCTGCAATAGGCTGGCCGCAAATTACCTTTTTTTTCTTTCTTTTTTTTCCTTCTTCGTCGCTTGCTTCCCTTGTCGCGAGGAATCGTCATGACAGTCATGACATTAGTAAGTATTGCTGTCGCCGCCAATTGAGTTTCATTAGAAAACTAGTCCTGTACCAGGAAGCGCATGTTTCTGAAAAGTTAACTTCATCGAGATGATTGGCCGGTTGGTTGGTCAGTCTTCGATGAGGTGATGGTATGTTTTCGTCAAACGACCAAGGCAACTAGGCAACTGGGCAGGCATATTTTCCCCGGATGGAGCAGTGCACCTGAGTCCTTTCTACATGCGTCTTGGCAGCTAGAGAAAAAAAATCATGCTATGTGCCCTCATCGAACCATAATAGCACCTCCTGAGCGAGACAACAAAATATCGATAGCGCTGTTAGGATCCGAGCCCAACTATCAAGTAAGTATATTCAGAGTATCCAAGGATCACTCATACCCTCTAGGGCGAAATCGTGAGCCCTGTTACCTAGACTTCCAATATGTACAGTCGAACTTATGTTTGTTGGTCTTTGTCTGCCTTCTCCGCCGGCGCCACCCGAGCTGACCTGAGCTGATCCCTTCTCCATCCCCCATGCCCTTATTGCATGTTTCTTCCCCGTCTTCACCCGGATTCCCCATGTCCATCCCCCATTCCTCTTCATTCCTTTGTCGTGCGTCTCGTGTCTCGCGTGACTCTTGTCTGTCGCTCGCTCTAGCAAGTGAAGGGAGCTGGCCCGTGACTGTAGGGCTTGCCGTTGTTGTCAGGCTGCCCGCTTGACCCGTAGATCTGGATGACGACGCTGGGGTCGTTGGGCTGGTAGGCTCCTGGGAAGCTGACAGTTGACCCGGGCGTCTTGGAGCCGCCGCCCGACACACGGATTTGCGCGCAGCTCGTGTAGAACTGGGCCCCGCCCTGCGAGTAGGCCGAGTGCAGCGCCAGCGTCTCGATGCGCAGCAAGTAGTCACCCGACGGGATGCACGTCGGCAGGTTGAACCTGACCCAGCCGTTGTTGGCGATCAGGTTGTCGACCTATATGCACATAGCCAAGGGATGGGTAAGTTACTGGACCAAGTGTGCGACTTGCTTATTTTCCATCGTGGATAGGGGGAGAGGAGTGATGAAACTTACACCCCACTTGCGACTGCCAGTGTTGAAGGTGTCTTCCCAGATCTTGAACCACTTCGCGCTGGTTGCAGAGGCAGACGCAGCATTGTCAACCTTGGCGAGCCAGGCCGTTACTGGGCCCTTGTGGCTGGACGCGATTGGGTTGTCCTTTTAGAGGTCAGCATCCCTTTCCGAACATAGTGGCTCAGGGGCAGAAAGGCATCACTGGGTCGTTAGCCCCCTGAGGGCCGCCGATGATGTGCTGGTACCACCCCTCGATCGAGTCGCCGGCCTTGACAGGGATCACAGTGTTCGACGTGTATCCTGGGACGCCGCAAGCCAGCGAGGACGACATGACATCCTGCATGGGGTTGTTGGTGTTTGGGGCACGGAGGCCGTTGAGCGAGCCTTGGTCTTGGCCGTTGACCTTGATTTTCTAAACAGAGCGTACCACATGTCAGCGAATAGGGGCAAGAAGTGAGTCAGTTATCGTGGATAAGTCCCACCTGCATGATGGTATGGGCGTCGACCGAAAGGCCGAAGGCCACGGCTGCGGCGAGAAACAGCTTCATAGTCGGGTCGAGCGAGGGTCGGCACTTGATGGGACGGCGAGACGAGTGGTATGAGGATCAACAAGCTAAGCTCGTGTCAAACAAACAGTCAATCTTTCTGTCAACATCGTCATGGCATTTACACATCCGCATTGCTATATATCTTCTTCATCTAGGTTCTCGGAACGTCGCTTCGCTACCCCATACTCTGGAATAGGAAGCTCGTAATACACACAAGACATATTCCCAAAATGAAGGCCTGCCGGCTTCCGCTTTATCAGAACAGCAGTCACGAGATGAACGTTTTCTATGCCAAACTGGCCATTTATTTGGTGGCACCCGACCAGAGCGTCCACGGCGTTTCGTTCACAATGCCGCAATGTCTTGGTGTGACCCCGGGCCCAAGTGTCCGCGCCCCGGAATGGGCGATAGTGGGTTCTCGGCGCCCCGTGGGGATAGGTGGATTTCCTAAGCGCCGCCGTCGTACATGGCCAATACTCTTTTGGTTGGCTCTGTCAATTTGCACATACTTATCTCGGGGGCCAGTTATCCAGTAACCACAGATAGCGTAGCATGCAATTAAGGCCACGGCCCGTTTTGGCTGACTGCAACGATGCATGATTATTCCAGAAATAGCTAAGTAACGAGCTAGCCAGATCCCACAGGCTCACTCACAACTCATTCCAAATCAAGGCAGCAAAGGTGCGTCGGAGGCACAGTCGGAGGCATGCAAGAAGCGCGTCCTACTGGTGTAGCACTTGGTTTACAGTTGGTCAATTCATTGGCAAATATCTATGTGGCACGTACCATGCCCTGCTCTATCTTGCAGCCGACGATTGCGCTGCCTTTTCCGCATGTTTCTAAGCGAAAACGCCATGTTCATTAATGTATCTCTGCGTACGGACATTACGCAGATGAGCACGAAATCGCTTCCTTGTCGTTCGTAAGCCATCAATCGGGCCTTATCGAACGCCCTTGCGCAGAGGCCGCGTATCGACTTCGGTACTCAGGTGTAGAAAACAGCATGGGCTTTCTCAAGCACAATAGGCTCCTTGTCACCTTCGTCAATAAGATATTTCACCAGGGCACCGAACCTGGAAAATGTGACTGTGTCGGTTATGTCGCTTGTGTCATCAGTGCCATCAGGCTCTTCTCCGTATTTGATGACAAAGTCCGCCACCCCTGCCACCGGCTGGCCGGGGAAGTCTTGCACTGCGAAAGTATCTTCGGCCTTACGCATGAGTAACTTCAATTCATATGCATCAATGCATATCTGGACGATTCTCTCCTTTCCTGTGCTTTTTGCTCTTTCGTCGTGTTGAACAACTGGACCAATCCGATCCCAAGCTTGCTTTACGGCTTCAAGAACAGGTGTCTTTTTTGCAGCCATAAAGTAGCTTGAGCACTTCAGTGTTGCCTTTCGCCACTCTGCGAGGTCTCTGTAATGATCTATAAGTACATGTTAGGCTGGGCTGCATTCGCAATAAAAACATGGCTCAGTCACGAATGTACTTACCCCTGGGTACGATCTCAGTGAAACGATGCTCAATCATCTCCAAATTCTTGATTGCGGTGTCCCTTTTGTCGAAGCAGCCAAAAATGGACCGGTTGAATATATTATCCATGAGTGCTTGAAAGATACATCCGCAGATATGGTTTTGAAATCTAGCAAGAGTGTAGGGACCATCGTCACCTACCAGATCCTGTAAGAGTTTCAGATGTTCGGGTTCAGTCGAGGGGAAGATGTCTTTGGAAATTGGCATCCAAACCTCCATGACTGCACTGTAGACGGCACTTCTCACATCTTGGAACTTGTCGATGACTGTTTTGTCCGTCACATGATCGTTGGGTGATTTGGTGAGAATGTCGACATACTCTGCGTTCTGTTGCTGTAACTGTTGGTTTTGCTGATGCAGCTTCTCGCATTCTTCTTCCAAATTACGGCCCTGCTGACGGAGGAGCTCATTCTCCGCGGAGGCTTTGTGTTGTTGTTCTTAGCGGCCAGCCCAGTCATGGAGTCGATTAACGACCTGTCGCACCAAATCTATATTGCGATTCATGTTTCTCATCTCTGCTATCTGAGTTTGCTGTTCAGATTGCTGCTGGAGGAGGTCTTGGAGTCGAGTAAAATCCATCGGCTGACTCATCGTGTTCTGGGCTGGACGAAAGTAGCTACCAACAGTTTCGAGAACTCCTTTGGGCTGCTGCTAGAACGATGTCAGCTTTGACGTCGAATCAAGTGAGCCATGAATCTTACTCGAGTCTCTGATGCAGCCCTGTCGTCAGGCTCACTTGGGAGCCCTGGTTGGCCTTGACGACGTTGAGACATCTCATGTTCAAGACGAGGTCTTTTTGATTGCATAGTCTTGTTCAGCCGTTCATTTGATGCTGATTCTCTACTGTGCTCAGTTTTATCGCCAGGCTCGCTTGGGAGCCCTGGCTGACCTTGACGATGTTGAGACATGTCATGAGCATCAGGAAGAGATCTTTGGATTTCATCATCTAGTTCACTTTCTTATCCAGTCATGATACTCGACGAGTCTCCGTGCTGTCTTTTGTCGATTCACGAGGTATTGACCGTGACAAGAATTGGGGAGAAGTGGTAAAATGTGGGAGGTTGAATTAGATGATGATGACCAAAGAGCACATCCTGAGGTACAGTGACATACCAGTTGATTTCAATATCAAAACGATCTCGAAGAATACTCGATCGGTAGTGAGGAGTGCATAAATTGAAACCTGATACAGATCTGAGCAGCCCTGGATCTTTGGTAGAGATACCTCTCTCTGTATCTGCCAGACTACTCAAGGTCAAGGAAAGGTGAGAAGTTGTTCAAAATTTCACATGCCCGTTCCCCGTCCTTGCCGTAGCAGAACAATTACCACTAGTAGGCTGGTTTAATCAATATCTTCTCTGCAGTTACCTTCATCTTTAATCACTGCCTACTCACATGGGGCAAGCAGGTCACGAACCATCTACACATCACCTGGTGTGCCTTTCCGGCAGAATTACCACCAAACCACCAGCACCAAGCCTTTTACTCCAATATTCACTGGATGTTGCATCAGTATTGATTCAACTTCATCCAAGCTCAACTGAACGATTCAATATGACGTCACCTATGAAGGTTGTGATCGGCTTTGATTTCGGCACCACCTACTCCGGTGTCTCCTACGCCTACCGCAAGCCTGGAGCAAGCCCGACTGCCATCATGAAATGGCCTGGTGACTCTGGTCGTGTTTCTACCGACGTCAAAGTTCCCACCATCATTGCGTACACTGGTCCAACTGGCTTCAATTGGGGATACCAGGTAAAGCCCGGCGACAAGCCCATCGTTGGGATCAAGCTACTGTTGGACCCTGATCAAGACAAACCGTCTTATCTTCCCGGCAGCGGCAAAACAAAACCGCCCTGAAGAACTTTCCGAAACCTGCAGTCGACATCGCTGCCGATTACATCGGTGCAGTGTACGAGCACGCACTCAAGCAGATCCGTGAGAGTTCTGTGGGCTCCTTCTTTGATACATGCGAGAGAGAGGTCATTCTCACAGTCCCGGCTGTGTGGTCGGACAAGGCCAAGAGCCTCACTTTTCAGGTATGTTAAATATGAACTGGAACTAGAAATCCTTATCGTACTAATGGATGTCACAGGCTGCCACGAAAGCTGGCTTGGGTTCTGTCTCGATGATCAAGGAGCCTGAGGCCGCAGCTGTCTATACGTTGTCTGAGCAATCTCTTGCTCTTGAGGTAGGCATTTATCCACCCATATACTGATATAATCACTAACACTGTTTTGTTTGCATACAGAACGGTGACATCTGCTTGATCTGTGATGCAGGCGGTGGTACAGTCGACCTGATTACGTACGAGGTAGCGCAGAGCAGCCCCCTTGAGCTGGCTGAAGTCGTTCCTGGATCTGGTAAGTTTTGAATGCCTTGATCCGACTCCGACTTACCTCAGTAACCGTTCCGATGCAAATACTAATCGTCATCATAGGTGGTATGGCAGGTGCGATCGGCCTGAACAAGCGATTCGAAGACGCAGTGCGTGACTTGATTGGCGAGGTCCAAATGGCCACCTTCAAGAATGTAGCGGATGGCTGGACGACCGTTTTGAACCAATTCGAGACTGATATCAAGCGCAAGTTCTGTGGCGAAAGCTACGAGACATACCATGTCCCCTTTCCTCATCTGAGACTGGAGGATGACGAGAGCGAGAATTTAGTGAGCAACATTTGGGGCATGAAGTGGTGAGCCCCATCCCAACCCAGGTATTGGCGAACGACACGAAAGGACTGACATATCTAATAGCGGAGATCTCCACGATATATTCGATCCTCTTGTGAGAGATGTCATCCGGCTGATCGAAGAGCAAGTCCAAGCAGCACGACACAAGTACCCCTACCGCCCAGTTAAGGCCATCTTTCTGGTCGGAGGGTTCGGTTCCAATGGCTACCTCAAGAAGCGCATCGAGAAGAGCTACGAGAAGACGCAGGTTGTTCAGCCAGCCAATGCATCCTCTGCCATCATGAATGGTGCAGTCATGCACTGTCTGACCCCCGGGCCCAAAGTCGTTTCTCGACGAGCAACATGCCACTACGGCGTCAAATGAGATTGTCAAATGAGCACTTTCGAGGATAGACTTCAAAAGGCATGCTATGACCCCAGGGATGGAATCACCCGTGTCTCGAAGATGCAGTGGCACATTACCCAGGGACAGGAGCTCAAAGAGAAAAAAACCAAGGCGTCATTCTATCAGAAGTTCAACCACCCTTACGGCCCATGTGACCTGAAGATCGAGATAACCCTCTTATTCTCCAAGGCTCAGGCAGCACCGGCCTATCCAATGATGAGGTCAAGACGTGCTGCACTCTGAAGTTGGATTTGTGGGATGCCCAACATACTATGAAGCAGATCCTGAGAGGGGCCAATGGTAAGCCCTACTGGACCATCGACTACGATCTCGTGGTGAATGCGAATGCCAACCTGCACTTCTCCCTCGAGATCAAGGGCAAAGAGTACGGCTCTGTGGAGGCAAGCTATAAGTAGCATGTCTCTTGATTTTACATAAGGGGTTAGACATTAGATAGCCACCTCTTACTTGATAGTTGGGAGGTCATCTCAATAAACACGCGATTCTGTCGTACATTTAGGTTTCATCTGGATGAATATGTATGCCAAGTATGTGGTTGAGAACAACGAGTCCGGGCGACCTGTAGCGGATAGTGGTTGTTTTAGCCAATTAACACCATGAACCCGCGACGTAGCCCATCTAGCTATCGGGCACCATGATCCGATCAACATCCGGCCCGTACGCCCCTCCACCCACTCCCGCGATGACGATCGTATTTTCCGAGCCTGCATTGAGCTGCGCATGCACGACACTCGTCGCCGGCACCGAGTTCCCGTTCTCCGAAGGCAAGAACGCCACCGTTTGAGACTGCCCATTCACCGTGACGATGGCGGACCGTTGGGAGGAGTCGCCGTTGAGGTGCTTGATGCGCAGCGTGGTGCGCCCCGCCCGGCTGCTCTTGACACCATTCAGCGTCAGCGAGCCTCCCTGGGGACCGCCGATATAGCCCACCGAGGTGCCACCACTGCAAGATCCGCAACTCAGGGTACGGGCGCCGCCGGCCATAGTTCCAGACTCTCCCTCGGGCGAGGTCTCGCTGGGTCCCGCGGCCCACGTGCCGGCGGACACGTCGGGCACCCAGTTGACGCGGTCGCTCATGGTGATGGTGGTGCCCGAGATACTGAGGGGCAGCCAGACGTACGTGCTGCGCATCAGGTTGCTGGAGATCCAGCGATCGCCCATGTAGATGGCGTTGTTCCCTCCCAGAGGGAGGATATAGTTGGCCTGGCTGTTGTACGTATTGGACCCGCTCGAGGCGAAGGTCTTCCAGCCGGACCAGGGGCCCTTCAGGGAGGTGGCGTAGCTGTAGACCTGGGAGGCGAGGAAGTAAGAAGTTTAGCTGGTTGTAGTAGGAGGCAGAAAAGAGAAGCAAGATTTAGAGAGCCTACATTGTCGTTTGGATTCCACCCCGTCAAGTGACTGCCGAACATGAAGTAATACCCGTTCTTCTTGAGAATCGCGGGTGACTCGATGGCCTCGCGCCACAGGTACGTGCTACTCGAGACGCTGAGATAGTCGCTGCTGAGTGCGTCGATGCGAAGTCCATTGGCACGCTATACCATGCGTCAATAAAAGCAGATGGTAGACACTGTCGGATCACAAAGAAGATTTCGTACTACTTACATCCTCAGTCAAGAGATAGCCGGCCCCATCATCATCCTTGAACAGCCCAATATCGCGACTCTCAAAGTTGAGCGGCCGGAAGCTCTTGAGGTACGTGTACTTCCCACAGACCGTATCGCTAGTCGCCACGCCGACCTTGGCCTCTGAGTATCCGCTGTTATCGATATGCAAGTACATGACGTACTTCTTCGTCGCCTCGTTGTAGATGACCTTGGGCCTCTCCACGACGCGGTTGGGGCCCAAATCGCCGCTGCTGGTCTGGGAGAGCAGGGCGCCGACGTAGGTCCACTCGACCAGGTTCGTCGACGAGTAGCAGTTGACGTTTTGGAATGCGCTGCCGCCCGTCTTGTCCTCGCCGATCATGTAGTAGGTCGACCCGACCTGGATCATGCCGGCGCCGTGGGCCTGGACGTGCTTGCCCGTGTTGGCAGCGGTCCACGTGGCGCCGGGCACGATCTGCAGCGTCGCCTGGGCGAGCCCGGCCGCCGCAGCCGCAGCTAGCAATAGCGATCGGAGCAGCTGCGTCATCATGCGAGCACGATGAGGATACGATACGATGGGCTCTGGTTCCAAATAGAGTAATTGGTAGCTCTCACACGGCGCACGTGGGTAAGAAGCCGTCTGAGATTGACACCGTGGTACACGTGAAACCGTCACTCTAATCCATCATACGACGAGGGAGGCCGGGTAGTACCCGCCCCTTATATGGCCAACCACATTTTTGCCGCCTCGCTCCCGTAACGGTCCGCAATCTGTTATTCCAAGGCACATATTCATTGGGGTCCATGAACAGACGTTATTCGTGGAACTTACACTTGCCCCCGCTTTGGTCGGCGGACGGACCTAGGAGAAAGAAAGAAAGTCTCCATTTTCGGGGGCAGCGTAGCATTCGACTTTTTGATCAGCCGATCTCAAAAATAGCCGGCACTGCACGCGAGATGTGTTTGTGGGGTATATATCTTATGTTACGTTCGATATATGTACGTGACGCGGGTAAAGCAAACATTCATTCCTGATCACCAGCAAAACTTCCCCAGGTTTCGGTACCACGGGGCTAGCACATAGACGCTACCAACGTCTTCGGCGGGGTTGCCACATGGAAATAAAACGAGGGCGGTAGTGATATCAAGCTGGCATGCAATGGCCCTGCTTGCGTATCAATTTGAAGAGAAAAGAACACCAGTCTGTATATATGCATCTGAGAGAATCTGATTTAAATGTGTTTCTCGTGTATACATGTGTGTGTATATATAAATATATCTGTGCCTATAGCTGCGTCGGCTAGGCGCAATTGCCCTGAAAGGACTGCTGTGTAAGAGTAATAATATTCGACCACGGCTTGTCCTTCGTATAGCGCTTGCGACAGCAACAGCAATGAAAAGCGAGGAAGAATTTGGGGGATTCATGTCGCATCCGTCGTGTCAATAAGTCATCAGGCCTGCCATTCCCTGTTTCCGTATAAATGCGGCCAAAAAAAAAGAACCATGAAGTAATAGTAGTAAACACCTTTTCGCCATCGCACATGTGAACATTTGAACCAAGAGACAACGTTGCCTGCAATTAGTCCCAGGGCAAGAGGGGGCCTGAAATCATCCATCAACCTCCATAGGATCTATCACCGTACTCGCCGCGACTATGGTTTTCTCATCCGAGTCCTTACTGGTGCTGTCCGAGACATGACCCGTGGATTGGTGGTTGATGGGCTCCTTTTCGTTTCCTGTTGCAGCGCCATTGCAGAGACGATATTCGCCGTCCTCACTCCTCCTCTCAATGATGTTTTCATCGAGGGCCCATTTGGCTAACAGGCGGTCGACACCCAGTCGATTGGCCTCGCCTTTCTCCATATGCCTCCCGACATGCTCTGTCCATTCATCCCAGGACGTCGGACCTTCGAATACGCTGGCACAGTCTGGTTTGGGACATGCGGAGCGTTGAGGGGGTTGCCGGCGGGTCACCAAACACGACGTCTGCATCTCTCGAACATGTGTTTCCCATTCCACTTGTAGCTTACTATCGCCCTTGGCAATCGCCTTTTTGATAGCAAAAGGGGCATGCATTCGCCGAAGGTGTTGGGTGAATAGATCTTTCCGGTTGAACTCATTCCCTTTGCCCTCGGCTGTGCTCTGCGGACACGAAGAACATCGGTAATACTGCAAACATAGATGCTGAGATGCAATGTGGCGTTTCCACTCATTCTTGGACCCAAACGTGCTCAAACATCCTGCAAAGGCAAATGCGCAAGGGAACGGACGAGTATGTGCCGCCGCTATGTGCTTCCGCAACGACGAAGAGTCCTTGAACGGCGCATGACTGCACAAGCTACACCTCGTCTCTTGCTTGGGTGTTGCTTTTTGTAGAGATCGACGTGGTTTTGGCCTGGCAGAGGGAGTATTGTTGTGATTTGCCTCCTCGAGACTAGATTCATTTACTTCGTGTGATGAGCGCTCGTGGTGTTTCATATCCGGCGTGCGGTCCATCAGAGACATGTGTGCATTAGCAGCCGCAGCCTCGTCGCTCATGTGACGTACATGGCTTAGAGCCTTCAGCTGTTCAGCGGCCTCCTGCATCTCGGCCGAGTCTTCCACCTCATCTGGTTTAACAACTACCCCGGGAGTAGAGTTGGAGAATGGCGCCGTGGCAGACGTAGCTGATTGGGGAATACTCATGGGATCTGGACGAGCACCTGCATCTTGGCGAACTGGAGTCTCGGGAAGTATTGGAGCATGACTGGGTTCCTTATGGGGTGCCTCGTGCCTGTGTAATACTGGAGTGCTTGCTGCAGCTTCTCGTGCTTCGAGTAATATGCGGCCATCTTCTACGTCCTTTGCTGATGCTTTGGCAGGAGAAGGGGGGCCGACAAGTTGCTTATACAGATGGGTCATATTATGTGAGTTGATGTACCCAAGGAAACAACAGACCTTATCGTGCTGCACAACGCTCCATACAGCAACAGGCATGGATATGAGCAACATAGTAGGTGGTCCGAGGAACATTCCCTCAACAGCAATCTTAGGGGCCATTGCTGGAGCATTGTGTAGCCATTGGTTGAAAGATGACATGTCTGGGCTTGCCTCTCCGACAAATGTCGTACACACCAAGACCCGCGGCTCCTCGAATGTGAGATCAACTACGGCGTGTGGGTCTATCAACTGTTCCTGTTGAGATGGCTTTGACTGCTGGTGATCACCATCGGTGCTTGCTTGCTGCGGGTTAGGAGGGCGAGGCGCAAGGGGTGACAAACTCAAACCCTGGCCCTGACCCTTACCAAGGCAGAGAGTCCGAAAGACTGGCATTTTATCGAGGAAAGGCACACTCTTTGTAGCGCCGTTCGTCAACCCCATGCACTGGGCCATTTCCTGTTGTTTGAGCAATGCAACCTCCTGATAGAGGCGTTCGGCATTGAATGGACGCCCAACGCTTAGCCGCAAGAAGGCTTCCGCAACATGAGCCGTAAATGATCGGCCAGCCGCTGCTTCCGACGAGTTCCGCTCCAGTCCATTTGATGCGATCAGTTGCTTCAGACTACTTGTGCTGCTGCTGTCGCTGGAAATCTGCTCATCCCGGGTCGGAACCGTGTCTAGCAGTATGAGCATATCTGAAGGCGCATCTTCGAACAGACATCGAATCCCGTTCCAATTAAGCTTTGTCGCTTTCTTATCCGTATTGCTGTGACCCTGTCAGGAACGAGCTTCTTTCTACACATAATTGGCGATGACTACGCTGAGCCTCCCTCTTTCTTACCTTGCCCAGAAGAACTGATTGTTGGTCCCCGTGAACCCATGCCCGGCGTAGTAGACTATCAACAGGTGGTCCGGCGCAGCTTTTTCGAGGAAGGCTGATATTCGAACGCCCAGTTTCATGCTCGCGCTGGTTGTGGTAGGGATAGCCCATTTCTCCGTGCGGTAGTTGTACCGCTCCCGCAGCACCTGCTCGAGCGTGTCTGTGTCTTGTTCTTCCACGTCGTCTTCTCCTTCCCACCTCAGCAGGAGGACCGATACGTTCGAATAGGCCGATTTTTGGGTTTGCCGGTAGATAAGCATGGCGGCATCTTGCAGATGCCTCGCGAAGGACTCGAACTCATGTCTCTCAGGGGGTGGCGGCGCAGGGAGCACCTCCTGAACCTGGTAGTGTTGTTGGACGACAGGTTGAGCCTACAGGACCGACCACACCTCGATAGTCAGCATCGCTTTCACATTGCCGGCGATTGCGGCTACACTCACGGGCTCATGACTGAGGACGGGCTGCGGTTGGGCTTCCAGCTTGGGTGCCAGCCTTCGCTTCTTTGCCGCCGGGGCATCCATTGGTCGGCAGATTGGGGGGATTGGCAACGCGTGACCATACAAGAGCGACGGGCACGATTGATCGATTCCACCGTGGTCCCTCGAGGGCCTCTACGACTCTATAACGAAGACATCCAGCGAGAAGAAGGATTGAGGATGAGAAAGGCGCGGGTCTGGATATATCTATCGCTGGGCTTTCGGGCACAGCCTTACTGAGAGGGCTGCTTGCGAGGCTGAATTGAGGGTTCGAGGTTTCTCTTGGCATTCGCTTTAGCCAGTGCTAGTTCCCTGCTAATCTCTTCCGGCTCAAGTCTTCGTGTTGGCCATATTATGCTTATATCCGAACCAGATGAGGGGGTGCTCCATCGGGATCATAGTTCCACCGACTCTCCGAGCGCGCTCTTGGGTACCTAAGGTAGTGAGCGAGTGAGTGGGTAGTGAGATCTTACTGGTGTCAGGACTGGGTTGGTCTGCTTGGACTTGGCTGGTAATGTGAGGATCGTAGGGTAGGCGCGTAATTGAACTCTTCGCTGAAGATTGACTTGACGTGTTAGAATGAGCAATACATGCCATCGGAATGTGGCCGCATATGTACACTGAGCATGTGGATTGCATTGCCCTGGTCGCAATTAATGGAGATCTCCTGCAACGCATGTTGCTGGAACCAACAAAGTTGTGAAATGTGATGTGATGTGACGAGAGAAGAAGACCCTGGAATCCATTCTTCGCCCCATTATACGACGTGACCATGTGCAAGGCTGACACATGTTGTAATGTAGCAAACATAGTCATTCTCATAAATACTACGTATTACCTACCCAGTGCTTCAATTGCTTGGAGACACTACGATGTTCATGCAAAGTTGCTCGTTCCGCCCTGGGGCAACGGGGGTTGTCGAGCAATATGATCACAGGCGGAGACATACATTTAAGACTATTACGTTGGGTATAGTGGTTCTTGATTAAACATGAGCTGTAGGGAAATTGACTCGTAGTCAATGATGGGTATAGTTGCAGTATAAATCAGTTTCCCAAACTCCCACATCGCCAGATTGATTGGCAAGCAATCAAGCCAGCACCACAATAGCAAATCCCCAATCCCCGAAGGCATTACGAATTCACACATCCAGGACCTCCCCTTATTTCTCATCATCCACTTAGCTAAGCAAGCAAGGAAAACTATTTGGATTCCTTGTGTTCCAAGCCAACCTTCTCCTCCACGCTGACGTCGCCGCGCTCGAGGCGAAGTGTCTCGTGGCGCGTGTTGCTCGTCTTCCAGGCCGGGGTGCCGATGTACTTGACGGAGCCGGGCGTGGTGTAGTCAAAGATGTCGATGACCTCTTCAAGGGGCTTGTTGGCCGTCTCAGGGAACATGAAGAACACATGCCAAAACATGGCGAAGAGGAATACGGCAAAGATGACGTACGTCTTCCACGTCTGGAGCTCGAAAGAAGGGGGCACGAAATACGCAAGCGCGAAGTTGAAGGCCCAGTTGGCCGACGTCGCAAGCGCAACGGCCTTGCCACGGACGCGCAGAGGGTACAACTCCGGCGGGTAGGTCCAACTGACGGGTCCCCAAGTTGGTGCGTAGGAGGCAACGAAGAGGTAGGTGGAGGCGATGACAGCCTTGGCTGGGGCGCCCGAGATCTTCATTGATTCAGAAGGAGATGGGAATTCGCCCGGTTCTGGTTTGACCGAGTAGACGGCAAACAGGCCAGCATTAATACACATCCAGAGGCACATGAAGAAAGCGCCCACGAGGAGGGTTGGTCGGCGACCCCACTTATCCATCCAGATAAGAGCGGGAACAGTTAGGACGACGTTGATGATGAACTGGATAGCACTGGGCAGAAGGACATCCGCGCCCAGTCCAGCCATGGTGAACACATAGCTGCAAGCCGTTAGTAGGGCTTCAATCAATGGTCTCTGCTGGGCGATAGGCATCGCTGCAACAAATACAACGGATGCAATAGGTTACACTTACGTGATATAGTACATCATGACGTTCATACCAGTCAGTTGGGACCAAATCTGCATGAAGACACCGATGTGGGTTCTGTTGATCATGTCGGGCTTGAGAAGTTCGAGGTAGGTGACGTCGGCGTTCTTACGCTCAAACTCGACGACCTCGCGGATATCGGCCATCTCGCGGGCAACAAGCACGGAATCTGGATCGCCATGGCCGTGGACGAGGACAAGGACCGCCTTGCATTCATCCCAACGGTCCTTCCTCGCCAACCATCGTGGCGACTCCGGCATGAAGAGCAGGCCGAGGAAGAGCAGGATGGCAGGAATCATCTGTAAGCCCCAGGGAACTCGGAAGGCGGCGGCACCTTGGATGAAGCTGCAGCCATAGCAAATGAAGAACATGATCATGATGCCCCAGGTAATAGCCCATTGTTGCATCCCGACCAAGCGACCACGCTTTGAAGGGGGGGAAATCTCGGTGATATAGACGGGGACCTGGGCGGAGCAGATACCAACAGAAAATCCGTTGATGATTCGGCCAACAATGAGCATGGGGATGTTCACAGAGGCACAGCTGATGATAGAGCCAATGACCCTGGAGAGAGTGAGGTGTTAATATTTGTCGCCACAAGCTCGTCAGAAGAAGGACAAATCATTGCAAGAGGGAGTACAAACCAGATTATGGAACCAATTTGAATCGAAGTCTTTCGACCGATCCGATCAGAGATAAAACCAGAGACAATAGCACCAAGCCATGAGCCACCAGGCATAGCAGCGGTGATGCCACCTTGAACGTTCGAGTCGGGGCCTCGGCATTCGCCAGTCTTGGGGTCGTTTCCTTGCTGGTTGAACTGGCACCAGTATGGTTTGGTAGAGATAATAGCACTCATTGACGAGATATCAAAGCCGAAAAGGCCACCGCCTGGAGACTTGGATTAGCACAAGACAGGAGCGGCGGCCACATAGTAGAGCCAAGACCGAAGAGGATAAAGAGCTTACCGATGACGGCGATGGCCGCGATGAAGTATATGTTGCCAATTTGCTTCATCCTGCGAGAGACCTCATAGGTTTTCTAGGTTGTATCGAGAAATACTATATAGATAAAAGAGGTAGAGAGCAAAGAAAAACTTAAGGTGTGGACGAGGGGGTCGTCAATCTTCTTATACGTCAAAAGATCGACATGGGGAGAAGGTTAGCATTGAATACTACTCGACGAGGGGAACGAACGGGCTGGGGTTCCAATCCACCGGTTCATTGTCTGCCATGGAAGGCTCTTCCATTGTCAAGGGTGGCTGGCAAGTGGGAAGAGAAGAAGGGAAGCAGCCGACCGAGGGAAACTCTGTATTCACCCAGGGCTACATACGGTACTTCTCATGTACACTAAACGTGCACCTGCATGGCACCACGCGTTGAGGCCGGGGACGCTTGAAAGTCTCTTGTTCTTGCAGCTGTAGTAGTACATTATACTACGTCGCAGGTAGGGTCGGTCTAAGGCTATGCTTCCCGATACTACCACTATTTCTGGTAGGCAAGACAAGTAGTCGGTATGCATCATCATCCTTACATATTGCCTGTGTCACGAGTCGAACTCTGCCCTCTTGCCTAGTTAGCTGCCCTACTTGGCAAGGGTCGTGGACTCTTGTTGCATACCTGCCTCACTTATAGGTGTGCATGCAGATGTGGCTACTTACCTGCCAGCCTAGGTTGTCATTGCTGTCTCAGCCGTCTTAGCCTGGCCACCCCAGCAGCCGTTGGAAGTTGTCTCGAGATTCGCGCGTGAGCGAATGGTCCGCATCCGCCATGAGGTACGAGGCGAGGTGGACTCAGGACGTTCGATCGATGAAGTTTGCCAAGTTGCCCGGGACGACTGCCCAAAAACCAAGTGCCAAGGAGGAAGGAGCAGGGAAGCAAGGCCGGCTACGGGAACTGGGGATGGAATCCTTCACTTTGATGCGACCTTGTGGACAAGTGATTTGGAGAAAGGAGCAGGGTCCCGCAGCTTGAGAAGTTCGCCCAGCAAATCAAGGACGGGCTGACTGGGTTGCAGCGCTGATCCCAAGGTGCGCCGGGCCACCAAGTAGCAAGTGCATTAAGGGCTACATGTAAAGGGCTTGCTTTCCTGACTTCGTTTTGGCGATGATGATCATCATCGGTCCGGCCAAGTTGATCTGAACTCAAGTCGCCAGTCGGCCCAATCTTCAAGAGTCTCCAATCAACTGGTAGAATCCGGGGAAGCGCTACTGCTAAGAATGTCGCTGCAACACACCATCAGGAAGACACACACACACACACACACACACACACACCTTTACGATCTCCATATCCTGTTGCCCTGCTCAGCACTCGCCCACTGTCCGATGGATCGTACCTTGCGCCCTTGCTACAACCGGCCATTTTCTCTTTCTTGCTTGCTTCCCTCTTCTCCTGCTGGAGGAGAAAGTTCTGAGGTCCACGTTTCCATGGCTCCATGGCGGCTCCCCCAGTCCGTGGAAACCTTGTAGTTTGCGGAGCCTACGTCACGGCACATGTGCCCAGACGGGAAAGGCATGCCCTCTGTGGGGAAGGCTTGCCCCTTGAGCTTTAGAGCTTTGCGGGCTTGAAGGAGCTAGAAAACGGGCCGAATTGCAAGTTGGGGGTACCCATGGGGATCACAGTTTGACTGGTTGGTTGATGGTCCTCCCCTCCTTCCCCGACAGCCGGGAGCCATGATCTCAAAAGAATAGAAAAAGCCATGTGCTGAGTGTCGAGTGGCAAGATGTCTGATCCACGCCGGCGGCCAAACAGGCGATGTACGACGTGCTTTTGCAACGTTACGAGATCATCTGCTACGCATCAAGGGCCAATGTGAATGCTTTCCGACAGCGGGTGTAGAATAATTGGGGATGTGATATGATGTGATGTTTGCACCCAGGACTCGGGGACAGATTGGGCTCCAGCAAATCTCGAGTCCCTGCAGTCAGTTACCTAAGAAACAGTGGACGACAGGACCCGGTCGTTTGGAACATTGTTAGAAGAAGGTTGCAACAATTCACCTCACCCATCTTTTCCGTTCGCCATATTATCCAGTGTTATTCTCGGTCGTGCACGACATCCAAATAAGCTTGTTTGCATGTTCAGTCATCACTACGGAGTACCTTGGCTTACTTCGATCGTGGCTGGCACCATGTGCCACAACATGACGGTATCTAATTCGAACTGCCGTAGCAGCAGTAGAATGTCGGATCGCAGGACCTTTCCGCCACCCGCAATGTCACCAATGCGCATAAGCGGCGGCAGACCATGGCGCCAGGTTGCACCCACCTAGTGACTAATGAGAAGGAAGCGCTGCAATACCCGAGGCAGCGAGGTGCGAGGGTCTTGGTGGGTGAGTGGCTACGGAATGTAATTGAACCGTCGTCCGTACGTAGCCGACCCTGGCTGCCTGTCTTGCTGGTCTCGGGACCCAGAAACAGGTTCATAAACAACCAAGTACCTAACATGAATGTAGCAAAGCTCAGCCGGGCAGATGATCGTCGATTCAACAATTATTGGAATGAGTAACCCATTCCAGTAGTTACAGAAATACAACGAATACAACGGGGCATGTAGCAGCACTATTTCGGCGTAGCCTTCGTACAGCCGTTTTCTTTCTTTCTTGGTATTCTGTATCGATACTCAAGTTGGGTGGGTAGGATTACGCAAGGAAGTGAATCTGATACACCACACCACCGATGTCTGCTACGAGCCAGCCTGCAGCAATCAATCAAGTTGGGACCAAATTGCGGTCAGGAGGCGCTGACCCGATCGCGTCTGCTGGCTATTTACTGGTTACCGACAATGCCAATACTGAATACGTTACTTACGAGCCCCCCAATCTTTTGCTTACTATAGTGATAGAGGTCCAAAGCGAGCCTAGAATGTATGCATGCGTTAGACGCCCCATCGACATCCCATAAATTCCTGAGGTTCGGGCTTGCTATGGTATGATTCGGCGTGATGTCGGCGCATCCCGCACAACACACCGCGGAGCCCCGTGGGCAATCTTGCGTACTAGGGACTGACTCCAGTGTTCACGATAAAATCTGGCAGAGAGACCCTCCAAAACGACGAGGGAAAAAGTGGTTTATCGTACGTCTTCTGGACCCTCCTAACCTACATACTTTATACAAGTACATGCGAGATACGTGACATTGCATGCTCGTGGAGGTCTGGAATGTGCTCGCGCGCAATGCCTAAAGCATTTACCCGCGTCAGGTCCCGAGACCTAGGAATAGAGCCTGACTCAGTTCTGTTGACGGCGAGATAACGGTTCGCACCATTAGGGTGCACTCCTGAAGCTGACCGCTTACCACGCAACTTACCTACAACTACATGTAGGCAACCTTAGCCTCCATTTGAGTGCACACATGTCGCTCGAGCCTTTGTTTCTTCGACCACCATTCTGGACCTACAAGAATTCTTCGCCAAGTTGATTTGAGAAAGATGCAAAAACTTAAGCACGCAAGTATAAACCCTAATGCATGTCAAAGACCCGTATCTTCTCTCGAAAAAGTAGACCGTGACTATTTCGAAGGGGCTTGCACGATGCGTGAAACCCGATTCCCAGGAATCTGGAGGATCAACCAGATGTGGACGGATCGTCCGACTCCAGTTCCCCAGTACCTAAGGTTGGTTACCTTTTGTACCCGAAGCGTGCCGACTTGGCTACGGTGAATCGTGAGTAATCTCCTTGCCTAACACCTAACCAATTAACCAACCGCATAATCACATGAGGTGCATCTGCCTGCCTCGAATTTTCAGATATCCCATGTGACTTCAAATACGCGTTGCTGGCATTCCCTCAGAGCCTCGCTTACCAATGGCCTAGTCTTCTTGATTTTCTCTCTGTAGTCTGCAGGTGCTTGTCTGCACTATACAGAACCTGCGGGATTGGCTGGCCCCTTACTTCAAACAGCCGTATGGAATGCAGAGGACATGATGACGCAAACGAAATTGTGTGTTGTTCTAGGCCGTTATACCATTATGTTGGATCTAGAGGGCTCTGTGATATGTACAAACGTGTGCCGAAAGCTCGTCTCCCATGAGCGGCTTCTTGCACATTATCCCTCTCGGGATCTTTCCAATTATTATCCTCCCTAGAAAGCCTGCATCGACATGAATGATATGCATATGGTCAAGAAGGCCAGCGCCAAAGGTCCCATAGTCGCGCTGAGACCGGTCGCCGCGTCGTTCTTGTCGTTCTTGCCGTTGCCTCCACCTCCGCCTCCACTGTTGGAGTTGGAGCTGTCGCACTTGCCCTGCACGCTACCAACGCCGCCCTTGGGGATGGTCTGCTCATTCTCGCCGCAGTTGGCGTACGGGGCCAGGCCGACCTGCATGTTGTCCTGGTCGAACACCACATACGCGCTACGCATGAAGGTGTCGCCGAGCAGCATGACGCCGCCGCTCGTGGCCGCCTGTACGCCGAGAATACAGGTACGGGACGTGGCCTGGATGACGAAATGGCGGTAGGGGATCTTGATGGTCACGCCGCCAAAGTCGAAGTCGAATGTGTTGTCGTCGGTGCTGCTTGACGGGCACGGCACGATGACGTTGCCTTGGCGGTCCTGCGAGCCGTTGAGGTCGCGCACCATGGCGCTTACGACGTTAGAGGGGAGAGTGGACAGGCTAGACCCGGTGTCGATGACAATAGGGGTGGCGGAGTTGTCGTATTTCTTTGAATTTCCGCCCATGGTCGCGCCGATGGTCTTGAGTTGCACCCAGTATCTACAGACATTCCGTTAGCCGGCTTTTCCTTCTAAGTTCCTTTTCATATGCACCGAGAAGGAATTGCCATTTCTACTTACCGGTAAAGGTTCTCACCCCCTTGCGGGCCTAGGACGGGAACTGTCGTCATTTTACCGGTGAATTTTCCAGTGTCGATGCCGCCAAAGATAATAACGCCGCCATTGCTGGCTTCTTGGTTGCCCAAGGCGACTGAGAATGCCCTCGACTCGGTGACGTTCTGCAAAACCAACTCGTCGACGAAGTTGTTGTACCTCAAGTCCGCTGTGGGCGGCTTGGAACCGAAACTCAAGCCCAGGATGCCCTCGTTGAGATCCTGACTCCGGGATGCGGCTCCGAACTGGATGCTCTTCAGATCGATGGTGCTGTTGGGCAGGGCCACGTCGTCCTTGACATATTCAATCTCCACCGTGCCGATACCGTAGGGGATGGTGTTTGACGAATCAAGGTCCTTGGCTGTCGAGGACTTGCTCGGGTCGTATTGCCCGTTGGTCAGGCATTCCTGGTACTGTGCGGTGCTCTGCGAGGTCCGGCAGTTGGGGTTCACCCAGAGCTCGCTGGAACCGGTGTCGATGGCGACTTTGACGGGCTGGCCCGGGGTGCCGATGGACAGCTCGATGAGATAACTCAGCACCGAGATGTTAAACAGAGGTACGTTGTTGTCCTCGTCTCGTTTCGTCACGAGAGGCCTTTCGTGTGACTTGTATGAAATGGGCATGGAAACGAAGCCATTCGCGCCCCTCTTGGGGAGTTCAATCGCGCTGGCAGTGCTGGTGGCAGCCAGGGCCAGTTGCGCCCACATATACAGGTCCCGCATCCTAGTGTAGGTATTAACAGCTCGGGGTGAGGTTGATTATACGGGAGCAAAGAGAAAGAAACGAAATAAAACAGAAAGTTTATTTGTTCGCAAGACTGGGTAAACAAAAAGTTGCGACGATCGGTTACTTATCAAGGAGTTAATCTGGCAAATCCTTTTTTACCATTGGAAGGCGCTGCATGACTTCATGGCATTGGGTTGGTCAGGATCTTTGCGCATGACGACATGCTAAGACCAAGGCACAAGGTTGCGTGTTGTTGCTGTGGGTGGTGGGGACCGGGGACTATGGACTACGCGGCCTGGCCAACAACTAAAACTGACCTATTCGTCCAGCAATGACAGAACGGTCCAATGAAATGAGACTTGTCACTCTTCGTTCGAGCACTTACCCGGCAATCTACCCGCCTTAAATTGCCAGAAGACAAAAAAGGGCTGGCGATTCAAGCAAGCGTGAGCGGCTGAGCGGACAGCCTAGTTAGGCTCCTGTTTTGCGTCCGTCCCATCGCAAGTGACAGCGGCAACCCAGACATCAGACTTTCAGAGTTGCGAGCGAGCTGACGCCAGCTATCTAGGGTGGCCAGGCCGCGGCTTTGGATAAAACGGCACGCAGCCCCAAATGCAACAGTGGCAGACTGGCACACCGACCGAGTCAGTCCTTCAACACATCACTCTTGCGTACACCCCGCGGATGCATACCGACTCTTTTAGTGGCTGGCTTGTCTGTCGCAACCGCCACATTTTTTCAATGGTCCATGAGTTGGCATTCGCGTGGTGATGTGTTGATGACCTTCGTACGGCACTGCTCCTGTGATCATGTCCGCTGGACGGATGGACGGATGGACGGACATACGGGCGGGCTGCCAGCGCTCACTCGGCTTGGCAACGCAAGTTTGCGGGTAGCAAGAGCAGAACACAATTCTCAGCTTGCGCCACGCACAGAAACGTGAAACGTTTGCTTTCCCTAGCCGGGCCAGGATGTCAGCAAATGATGTGAGATGTCCTACCTGCGCTAATTGTTAATAGTGTCGACTGCATACTATCATGTTTTCTTGGCGGGTGGAAAATGTCTTTGGATTATCCGAGTCTTCCGCCTTCGTCGAACATTTGCACAACTCAGTCCAGTCGTCCAGTCTGAGGGTCCGTCTCAGTGATCGGGTTGGCGATATATCTGGAGCGGAAGAGGCGCGGAAAGTGAGACAGCAAATGTCGAGACCACTTAGGGAAGGGTAGGAATCGAATAGCTCTGCGTCAAAGCTTCTCTTCTACGCAGCCATACCCAAGGCCTCGTGATATAGGCCATATATGTGAATTTCGTCCAAAATTAGCATATTAACGAACACTGGGTTGCATTATAGGACTGACTGCGCCATCTATATACAGCTGATCATATGCAATTTAGACAGAGCCGACAATTGCGACGACGTCGACGCGTTATCATTGTACAGCAGCTGTGTAATGCCGTGACACCATGTCATATCTAGTTCGCGTATGTTGTGTAACTGGGGAGTTTGCAATGTATTATCAGGAGGAAACACAGACGGGAACTTGCAGTCGCGAGAGCGGCATTTGAACACGGTCCAAGACCACTGAACAATCGAGGTTTTTGGATGGGTGGTCGTAGAGTATTAAATGCAATGCATTATGGTTATCATATCACCAAAATGACACCAAGAAGCCAGGGGCTCATCTTGACGATCCTGATAAACTAAACAAGCTTCCGCCAAGCTAGAGTAACAAACTAAAAGGACGATCAGTACCGTGAGACGTCAGCGATACTTCAGCCTCATGATCTCAAATGAAGCAATTAAACAAGGCGGCTATCCGTTTCCTCACTTGCCCCCCTTGACACAGAATAACTCATGGCCTGGAAGGCGACACCCGTGATGATCCGTTGAACCTCGCAGTCAGTCGCCGGCACCAGGCAACGAGCCGCTCCAACGTTGCTCAATGCTCAATCTTTATCTGTCTTGATGGGTAGACGTGTCGGCAGTCTGGGTGAGCACCCTACGGTCGTGCATGACGGATTATGTCGAACGGCGGACGTGAAGGGGCTTATGACAATGCAGTGCCACTACAGTACTCGCATTCAAGCCCTCTCCCTCACGAGAAGACGTCGTAGTATATGACATCAGTCACGTAGCCTTACTACTGAAAAGATTCAAGTTTCGAAGAAGATGAAGTATGGATTGGCCAAAGTGCTTTACAAACACTATGCCCCTGAATAAGTGGTTCAAGAAGGGGCCATGTGCAGGTATTCAGTATATTACTAGTATTTCTGTTGCCGAAACGTGTATCGTCATTGACTAGTCACAGCATATTTCTTTTACCGCAATAGATCTTTCTTCTTTCCTTTCTTTTTCCCATTTGGCAAGCGACACGTCCTTCTGTGACGTTGGAAATAAACCTTATACTTGAAAATAGCCTGCCAATACTTTATCTGATAAGGCTGACTTATGAAACAGTCTCCGGCGAATAGCAATAATCCAGGAACCAGCGTATACGCTCCTGCTTAGGTCCTAACAAGAAAGACAGCATGTGGGAAAATTTAGCAACATCGGATATAGCTGAAGATCGATGTATGCACAGGCCACAGCGGCTGGAGAACAGACACCCGAATTCCACGAGGCGATCATCGTCCGGAAGAGCTTAGATCACCTATAGGCACTTCATAGATATGAGCAAATATGGTATGGTAGATCCAAAAACATGTTGAGGAGGTATCATTGGAGCAAGCTATGGGATTTAAATACAATGAATACAGCCGCCGCCGCCGGTTCATAAAAAGTGAAAAAGTAATGTGCGTGAATGGTATCATCAAACGTGTCGTCAAAATTAGACCCAACCAAAACCAGCCAGGAATCATATAGAAAAGTAGTAAAAAGGGGTCCAAGCTAACACCCTTATCCACGAACGCCATGCCAATCTCCATCTTCAATCATATGGTGGGGTATAAAAGTGCGAAAAGGAGCGACCTCGTCTTTTTTTATCTGTGCCTAAGTTCAGGCTTTCTCGCCATATTCACTGTCGGTGGCGGCTGGTCATCGTCATCCAAGGGATACGGCGGTGGGCCAGTCCCACTAGGACGACGACCACGCCCCTCCAGGTTCGGCAGGGGCGTTTTGGGTGGTAGCGGGGGCGGCTCGATGCGGTACGCCCTCGGCTGCGGTGTCAGCGGCTTCGGGACCATATCGCTCTGCGTCCTCCGGTGGGAGTGCTCGTACTCGTCCTGGCTTGTAATGGCGATTTTGTCGGCCCCCGAGGCGTGGTGGTACTGCGCTGGCGTGGGCGCGTGGCTCACTAACCGGTCCGGGTCGTCATCGGTAGGCGATTGCGAGATCGTCGAGAGGGGAGTCTGCTGCTGCATGGTGCGAATGTTCGGCTCCGATGAGCGAGGGGTGTGTGTACGGGGCGGCGAGGCGTAACCAGTTGCCGGTCGCGTGCGCTCCCCGGAGCTACGGGGTGAAGGTGTTTGGATAGGGTTGGAGGTAGGTAGAGATAGGCGATCCGTCCCCGAGTCGTACGACTCGCGACTGGGAGACAGGGGGGTAGGGAAGGCAGAAGGGAAATCCCCAGGGAGTTCGACGGCCAGTGGCGAGCTGATGGACGCCATGGCAGGCGGAGGGATGATTTCGGGGACATTGCCGAGTCGCTCATATCGCTGTTTTGCCCTGTAGATCTTGGCGAGTTTTGTAGACGATTCCTGTATCATCTTCTGCTCGGCGGGCCGGCCCATGTATCTCCTGGTGCCAGTGCTAATCTCGGACAATCGATGCCATTCGTTCATACCAAATTCGCCGACTCCCACCTCGACGTTCAGGCGATAGTAGTTATCCGCATTGACGCCACGCTTCATCAGGTGCTCCTTCCGCATATATTCGTGGATTGTTTCGCAGCCTTCGATCTTGGCGATCAACTTCCTCCTGGCATCGGCAAATTCGCCCATGAAACCTTCATACCAAACGTGCGAATTCTGGTCCGTACCCTTCGGCCTCCTTCCAGTTCCGACACTGACGAAAACGCCTACTTCGCGGCCCGGCCATTCGTTGACTGTAGCTTCGTCGAGAGCATATGGAGACGGGTTGAAGGTGCCCGCGCCGTCGTCGTGGAATTGTGATTGGCCCACCTTGATCGGTTTGAAGGCCAACCCAATTGCAGATGTCGCTCTGCCGGCTTGCCAAATTGTGCAATCAAACTCGGGTGCAGGTTCTTTCCTAGAATCGTAGGAGCGCAGGAGAGCAGGCTCACCGCCCTTCTGAGTGCCTCTATACATGGCCGTAACCGCCCTGGTCAATGTTAGCATTTGTTCTCGGACGGGAATGAATAACAACGCAGATATAAAGAATATCCATCGAGCGGTCCTTACGTTTTCGTCCTGTTGTCCCTTGTATCGTAGAGCAACGCGTCGGGGTCGCCATAAGATCCCCCTCGGAAGGCCGGCCGTGTCATCTGGGCCGTCGGACTCCTCGCACTGAAACTGATGACGCTGGCATTGCTCGTGTGTCGCTTCACCTTGCCCGACTGCGCCGCGCTCGTCCGCGACAGGGGACTCGCGATGGACGAGCCCGTGTCGTTCCCCTCGTCCTCGTCGACGGTGTGCTCACGCACGGCCTCCTTAATGGCCTGCTCGAGCATCGAGGCCTTGAACAGGGTCGAGCGGTACGGGATGCCGGCGATGGTCTTGTCCGTCTCGAATACCATGCGCGTCATGCGCACGTAGAGCTCCTTGCACTGCTCGAGGTCGAGGCGGAGGCGGCCCAGCATCAGGGCGATGAGCCCGCCCGTACCCGTGCCAACAATGAGGTCAAAGTGGTCGCATGGTTTGGGGATCTCGTTCCGCCGCGGCGCTTTCCCCTCGATCTCGACGTAGGTGCGGTGCATCAACTCTTGCAGAATAATGATCATGGAATAGCCTCGGACTCCTCCGCCGTCTGTTGGTTCACCCCACCAGGTTGTCAGTCAGTCTGATCTATTTTTGTTGTCTGTGCATTCCAGCAGGCAGGCATCTGCTATCTGCTATTGATGGGGGAAGGGGGAGGGGGTAACATGGCATTACTCACCTAGGGATAATATGCGGAGGGGAGGCCCTTTGGTGGTGTCGCGCCTCTTCAAGGCGCCGTCTGAATCCATTTTCTCGAGTTCGGGGTTGTTATTGATCGCCAAGAAAGTGGTTGTTGTGAATTGCGAAAGAGGAACTTTTGATGTTGAGGGAGGCGCGGGCAGCTGGCGCAAGGAAGTTGAAAGTGAATTCTTGTTGGTGTATGACTTCGAGTGCGCCTTGGCTGGAATGACAGCAGAGCCCCGCCTACGCTGGTGATCTAGTGCTAATTCCGGCAAATACAGGGTCTGCACTGCTCTTTACAGAAAGTGGAAGCCGGGGGCCCCTGTACAGCGCCTGTACAGCTACCACCTATTACTATGTATGTAGCCTCCAGCCTGCCAGCGGTCTTCTCAACAAGTCCGTATTACGCAACTGGGTCTCAGCGCTGATCCAAGTCTTGCTCAGAATGATGCGCCACTACTTGCTGCGTCAGAAAAACAGAAAGAAATACGAAAAGGTGATAGATATCGGAATTGCCAGGTTCGCTGCCCCCCCCCGTTCTTATTTTTGTTTCTTTTGTCAATCTACATGTGCATCTTGGCCAGATCTAAATGACTCTCTCCCTCTAATTGACAGCCAAATAGCCTTCGAGATGACCGCATGTCATGTACATGTAATCAAGCAAACTGGTTACGGGCCGTTTCTGTAAACATTTTATTAAGCTCCAGAGCCCAACAGCGCGTCACTTGGACTATCTGGTGGGGTAGACTTTGCTGGACCTGGAAGGAGCACGGAAAACGGCCAGTACGCTTTCCCCCCAATTCGTGGCTGTGGCAGTGAAATGCGAGTTCCGTCCGCGTTATTGATGGACACACGTGTACGGGCTGTGTATCTAGGGTATGTATGTATCTATCTCGTATGGAACTGAAGTCAATCATATTAACATTTTCTTACAATGATGAATGAATAATCCCTAAGATGCATGGCTGCTACGGAGTACAGCTGACCGACTGCAGTTTTATGCCAAGCATCTATCAACATGATGGGAGAATAAGAAATACCGTGGCTACCTACATGGAACAATGTCCTTCAACTTGAAGTCGAATACTGCCCAAGCCACGCCCACCCTTTGTTTCGCCCTCTACGAAACGAAGCATGCAGATGATGTTCCAGCCGTCAGAACTATAGGTGTGTACTGTAGTACACGCGTAGTCGCCATCAGCCACTTGATGCCCGATCTTTTACTCCAAGATCGTCAGGAGGCCGCCAGACTAGACGAGATGATTGATCAATCAGGATTGGGCATCGGTTCGTCGGATCGCTGCATCTCTTGCAGCATGCGAGCATGTTCCTGAACTCGTTGCCTACTTGCTGGGACTTGTTAGCCACCAACACCAACACTTGCTGGGTGTCTGGTGTCAGGGTGTCATTGCCTTACTGGTAGCGTGGTGTAGCCAGTACTGTAGCCCCCTAGCCCTGCGAAAGCCCGGCTTCTTGGCCCTGATTGGGCGCGTCGGTGCTTCTAAAGACGGGCACTAGCTCCTCACTAGACGAGTTATCCGTGTGGCTGTGCGTCCAATCTTCTTTCTTTCACTGGCTTGGCTGGGCCGTGTCCACATCTTTCCCCTCCACAAATCCATACCTCCGACCCGAATCTCGTGACGGAAAGGATCCAATGACTTCATCAGACGCCTTCGCCTCCTTGCCTTGGCTGCACTCCTGAACTCCGTTCTTTCCGGCGCCGAAAGAAGAAGCGAAGAATGGGGAACGAAAGAAAGAAAAAAAAAATCAAGTCCCTGAGTTTTACCGATATGCTACAGTAAGTTACTACTAAGGTTCTATCTCACAGCATGGCGGGTCAACGCGACTCAAGCCTTGCGATCCCCGACGTGCATCTTGTAGAAGTCTTCCAGAAGAAGTCTATTCTGTGGGAAAGTGTCTTCGTCATTTTCAAGCGCACACTCGACAGGAGGCCGAACTGATTGACTCGTTCATGGTTCACTTCTCTTTAGATCGCATCGCATCGTATCGCATCGGCAAGCCATCAGAAAGCCCCAATCCATGTGACGCCGCAAGAGCAGAACCATGATTACAGATTTTATTATTAGAAATAAACTCCATACTAAATACCACATGCCGAATTCGCCATGCCAAAAACTCCGAAAAACGCCTAATGCTCTATAAATTAGCCCTAGTTTCTCATCAAGCTTTTCGCTAGATCAGAATCGAAACTGCCGTCATCCCGGGATCCATGACCATGTACGGGATAGAATCCGCGTCCATGGCCTTACTGTTGTAGTAGAACAGCTTGGCGAGCCGGCAAAGGTCCAGGTAAAACATCTCGGAGATGTCGCGGACCTCGACCTCTTTGGGTTCCGTCTTGCGCTTGTACACGCTCCACTGGCTCAGCGCGAAGTTGAGCAGGCTGCGGTCCGATCCCACCTTGAAACTGAGCAGCCAGGGCACGATGCTCTCGAGCATCCACTGGCGCTGCCGGTTGATGGGCAGCGCGTCCACCAGGTCCCGCTCCGTGTACTGTTGCAGGTCGGCCAGCGTCGCGGGCGGGCGCGCGCACAGGCAGCTGGGTTTCGCGACGACGAAGGCCTGGTAGAAGTTCTGCAGGTAGTTGACGGCCGTGTGGAACGGGGCCGCGAGGTGGATGCACATGGTTACCGCGTCGACGAGCTGGTCGAACGTCTTGATCGTGGGGAACGTCTTGATGTGGCCCTGTTCCTGCACCTCGCGGCACCAGTCGGCGATGTAGGGATCCTCGGCCACCATCTGGTCGGCGCGCGGCTGGTCGTAATACGTCAGCAGCATCGAGCAGACGTACTTGCGGATCACGGTCCACATGAGCGTCATGTTCTTGGCGTAGGGATAGTTCTTGTAACGCGGGTCCTCGAGCCCGGAGGGGTTCGAGGGGAAGCCCCGGTCTCGCAGCTGGGCCGGCACGTAGTTGCCCTGGAAGTCGAAGTGTTCGAAGGCGTAGCGAAGGTAATTCGAGGCCTGCTCCGGCGACGCGCCGACCACGTCGTACATGATCTGCGGTACTAGCGAGGCCCGGCCGGCAGCGTTCAGCGATAGCGTTTTATACCAGTGCGGGTGCAGGAGCTTGTAGACGATGTGCTCCATGGGGATGGTCCGGTTGGTGGCGACGATGACTGCCTCCTCGATGAAGTGAGAGTTGGTGAGGTGGACGCGAATCTCGTGATTGAACCAGTCGGATACCTGGGCGCAAGTCTTCGCGTAGCGCCAGGGCCAGTCCGTTGCCTCGCCCTTGGTAGAGTCTGACGGGCTCATTCGCTTGTTAAATATGGTGACCGACTTGGCCATGGTGCCCTTGTAGTCGATTACAATGGCTATCGGGTGGATCTTGCCATCTGGGTGAAGCCTGTAAAGCGTCACCGAAGCGCATCCCCAGTTGTCGTCGCTCGCGGGCTGCTTGTGGTGAAGCACTTGGTCGGTAGCAACCCCAAAGGCTTCGCGGAAGTAACTGCAGTCCTGGACAAGGAGCTCGGTTGGATCGATCTTGGGAAGCGTCTCGGCCCACTTGTCGTAGCCATTGGCCCTCGCCGCCTCCACGAACTCCTTGATCAGGCCGGAGGAGGCGCGGGTGATGGTGGTCGGGTTGGTACCCGTCAGCGACTGGTCAGCGAATCGTCGGTCACTGAACCAGTCATCTAGGAGGCCGATGTTCTCTCCTCGAGCAATGTCGGTGCCAGACTTCCGGTGCCACCTAGTCGAGGCATGGTGGTCAGTATGCATTGAAGAAAGTTGGTAACACGCAGTGAGACAAGTTCGACCTGGGCAACCAGATCTTATATGGCTGATGGGCTCACAGCAGATGAACGTCTCAGATACGCATACTCACTTGTTGTACTCTTCGACGTCCTTGATAGTGACCCCCTTTTCAGGAGCACCCTCAATGACAAACCTGACCTTCTCCAAGATCCAGTCGGCAGTCTTGCCAAGGAAGGTGTCAGGTATCACTTTCTGGACGACAATTTGAGACTCGATTATTCCCAGATTATTGAAAATCTTCCACAAAGACACATCGTCTGCTTTGGGGATGGTCTGGAGATGGGGAGGGAACGCCGACGGTTTGCCGTCTTCCTCGGTAGGATACGACGTCCACTCATACATCTTGCGCTTCTCCGATAAGTCAATGTACCTAGGCAGAGTAGGCTCGAGGGCCAGCACGTCGAAGTAGGATCCATAGCTAAGAAAACATACTTGGTAAGCCAAGGTCGTCGGTAATAATACAGTATCCCTCAAGAAGGGGGCTCTTCTCTCGCCTACCTTTGCTCTATCCTGGAGTAGATCTGGGTCAAAGCAGCTTGCTATTCGATTCTCGCTGTCAGTAATCCCTCCTTTGGATGTAGACTGTATGGTTAACCGCGAAAGTTGCTTACTGTCCCGGCGTACGTTCCCTCTTTGATGTTACCACCTGCGTACTTGGTATTGTTAGGACCAGCCGGCGCGGAATTGTCGACAATGTCGAATATCTTTAGGTTGAGCAATTCCTCCGAGAGCACGCCGTCGTCGAAGTCTTGAAGCGGCGCATGCCTGATAGGGACGAGGTTCTTGAGCACATCTTTCTCATCCGGGTGCCGTAGTAGTTTCTTGACGTCGAGTAAGCAGTGCTCTGGCGAAGGTTTCGGTAGACGTGAGTCTAGTTCGCCGACGATGTCTTGGCCCTTTGAAGACCTCTGTTGGCGGCGCAGCGTTGAGAGTGCACTTCCCATAATGGCAAAACAGAGACGGGTGACAGTAGAGTCCTTCTATTCTCAAGTCTAAGCGGGTATTCCAGGGCTAAGGGTTTGGGAAGTAAACATGTCGACACTGGAGCTGGCCGAGCTGAAGGTTTGACTTATATAAATGTTCCTCCGATCATGCGGTGTCTGGGAGGGAGTGAAACATGGCTTCGCACCATTCTGTTTTCGACGTTCTAATGGCGCCCAGCCAATCCCAGGTCGCCGTGCCACAATATTGCAACGACGACATTGCTCAAAGGAGATAACGCTGCTCCAGGTGCCAGGCATGTCAGACTCAGCCCGCTGGGTGGTCAGCCAACTGGTTAGTCCCATTGGATACTTTGCGCCGTTGTGCCCGTGGGGCACGCAGGGAGCAGCTAAAGGGTAGTATCTGTTCGGTGAACCCTTTATAGGGCGGGGCCGGAGACGCCAACCAGGACGGGATGGCACGCGTCGGCGGCTGCCCAATATTGCTTACGTGCCAAGCGCAGTTGCGGTGTACCGTCCACTTGGGGAAAAGAATCAATCTCGTTGGAGAACCAACTGCCTATAGAGTTGTTGGCCCACAAGTAAGGCTGATGAGAAAGGAGGGTCCACTTCACTGAGTCGACCAGCTAGCCAGCCAGTTTTGGCTTTCGTTGGTTGTGGTGTAGTGGGAAACGAGCAGCAATGTTCTTGGCTCGTAACCATGACCAAGAAGGGCCGGTTTGGGTCGATAAGTGAACGAGAAATACAGACTGCGCCTCCGTGCTGACATGATATGATGTGCCTATACGTAGTAATGAGGGAGAAAAGAGCCCACAGAATGTATAATGCGGGTAATCTTAGTCCCCGCTGGCCCGCTGGGGCCCGTGGTTTATAGCGCCGCCTCGTACGGCCGGTTGGTTGGTTACTTATTACAAGTACTGTAGGGAGGTTACGTAGTCAAGTAGGTGAGTAAAGTGTCGACGCACATCGGATTTCATTTCAGCTTGTAATGTACGTCAGCCGCTAGCTTCCGATGTGCCGGCCCTAGATGCTTCAGCGCTCAACCTCTTTCCAGCCTCTATTACTGCTACTGCTGACATAGGGTTGGCTGGCATGGCGCCGCCGCCTTAGTGATGCACAATTCCACGAGCGCAGGATCGAGCGATACCATACGGCTATACGCGTCGGTGACAGGTTTTTGATGTCACCCGACGGTATACAATGTGTGTGACTCAAATCTGAGCAGGTCACCAGGTTCCCTTCTCCAAGTTATAACAGCAACATTCTATCCTGATACTGATACTGGAGCGCGACGCCGTTGGCAGTGATCAGCGATGCGGCATCCCAGGCCTGTTGAGGTCAACCATCGCTTTGCTCCTATTGCCGGTTGGGACTCCCAACCCGATGGCTGGCCCCAGACAGAACATTCCTATCACCAAAACCAGATAAGCCCAGAACACTTATCGGAGTGCTCTCTATTATATAGACTTCCTCCTGAGGGTGCTTCAGTGGACTTCCTGAGATGCTTGACGTATGTTTATCTATGGTTTCGCAGGTCCCGAGTGAAACATGTCATTGAAGCTCATGCATGCATGGTATGTACGAATGGTTCTCCGCGGCAGAGGTCGGATTATGCTTTAGCACACTGACCACACTCTGTTGGCAAGTTGCTACAGGTTTTTATTTTTGAGAGAAGAGATATAGTTCGAACCAATCGCAGCTGCCGTCAGTCATCCGAGTGACAATCGGGGGATCGCGTTACCGAACCAAAACGTCAACCCTATCTCTCTCTCTTTTGCCCAACCGTCAAGCTCGGGGCACATCTGCAAAACGAAACTTGCCATGCTCGCGAGTTAGCTTTCCCCCTGCAGACTTTGCAATAACATCATACTTTCTTCAACGCCCGCCTGGAGGAGTGCTGTGTGCCCGAGGTATGACACAAGTTTCTTGGGAGTGCGAACAGTGATGCCGGCTTTCGTCGAAGCCGGCATCTCTAAGTAGGAGGGCGCACACTTCGCCACGTCGCAAGGGGCCAGGAAGAAGACGTGCTGCATGCCGCAACCCTTGGACACGATTTCGCTGAAGCAACACTGATAGTTTGTAAATAGTTTCATCGCGAAGAGCTCGCAGCCTGTGCCTGCGCTGGCTGCCCCTGGCACCTGCCTGTTCTGACGGGGGCCGGTCTAGACGCATCATGATGCGATGAGCATGGGGCAACACAAATCTCCTGGATTTCTCACCGGCAGGTCTGGTTCCTGGTCTGATTTTCTCCATCCCATTCCGCTGGCTATGCCATGTCCCGCAGCGCAGCTTAACATGGGATGATACACGGGTGAAGGCGCCCCCTAAACTCTGCCTGCGGGCAAGGGAAAAGCCAAGCTCATTTGCTTAGCAACAAGCTCAGCAACATGGGAAGGTATTTGCGTTTCTTTATAGATGGCATATTCGCCACCCTCATACGAAGCTGTCAAGTTTGCATATGTCAGTTTATGCTTCATTCTCTTTGCGTCACCTGTTGACGGCCAAGGTCGTTTCCTTATCTTCCGTTCGTTTTACTGTAATATTTTCCGAATACCCAGATGTGTTCAACATGCGCAACATGCGTTTGACGATACCGAGCTCTCGCTATTTCTTTGAGAAGTCACCAGGCGTGTTCATCTCACGGGCGAACCTGATTGCGCAAACGCCCGAGGAGGAGCTCGAAGCTGATAAGATCCTGCAGCTGGTTTCAGGAGACAGCAGAGAGTATGGGGTGTACTACGACCCATCGTGCGAGGCCAACATGTCCCGGGGGAAGATTGCAGAATGGCAGTGGATGCTCGCCCACGTGAGCTGCTGCTTGTCGACTCTGCTTGCTGGTGAGTGTTCACGGGAAGTCCCGTCAGCTGATTGGCACGAAAGATAACCTGAGATCATCAGGGTATGATGCGACCAGTCTTGCGGTAGCCCAAATCCTCATCTTTGATACCTTCCCAGACGTCCGAATCCTCTTTTGCGTCACTGCAGCGTCAAGCTTGGGATGTTGTTGCTCAGTCATCCTGCTCCGGCATATTATGGATATGGTGGACCTGCGAAAATTCAGAATCTCCGCCGCTTTCCTCTTCCTTGCCGGATCAATGATAGCAGGGACGGCAACAAAAGTAGAGGTTGTCATTGTTGGACGTGTACTGTCTGGAATCGCCATCGCAGGACTGCAGATAAGGTAAGCCAACCCATGGTGTTTTGATGCCGATAGCTTGGTGTTGAAGCACATGTTGACGCATCATAGCCTTATGACATACAATACTTTGCTCGCTACCCCCAAGGAACTTTCACGGTTGCACCTACTATCGGGCATCGGTTATGCTGTTGGTCTTGTTCTTGGTGTATCTATCATCCTGGTAGTCACAACATGGCGTTGGGTAAGAATTCCCCCTATTGGAAACATTGAAGAGCGTTAAACTGATATTTCGATATCAGGTCTTTTTCCTGGGCGGTAGTATGGCCACCATCGCGGCAGTCCTTGCGGCGTTATCGTACCCCTCGGTAATTGTCCAACCAGAGGACAAGATCATGAAGGCCATAGCCGATATCGACTGGGTCGGCGCTATCATACACGCCTTGGAATTCGTTCTGATTGATGCTGCATTTCTGCTGTCGGGTTCCAAGTGGGCTTGGAATTCAGTGCCGGTCATCTCCATCTGGGCTGCCATTATTGTCTTATTTGTTTTCGGCTTCTTCCAACACGGATACGGTTTCTGGGTTCCTGGGGATAGAATTCTCCCCTTAGGTGTGCTCCAGAATCGAATTGGCCTCGGAAGCTTGTCCGTCGTAGCTGCAACGGCAGGCAGTTTATCTGTCCTACTGTACATCATACCCCTATTATACGCCTTCTCTCGGGGGAATGAAGTGAAACAGATCGCTGCCCATTTGGCCCCAGCACTTGGTTGCTTTTCAGTCGCGTCCATACTGGCCATACCGACATTGCGAGCTGTTCGAAGGCCTGCAATCCTGTATATCTTTGGAGGGATTTGTGTCAGTGCTGGATTGGGAGCAATGATGTGGGTTACGGCACACACTTCTTCCAACGTCATCATTGGCCTCTCGTGCCTACTTGGCACTTCTTTGGGCTTGATGTCAGCGCTCTCTATGCCTGTCTTGGAGAAAAGCCTTCCATTACACTTGCGCAATGGGGTCTCTGTTTGCCTCGTCATGGTCCCCCATGCCTTCACCACATTAATTCTTGCACTCAGTTGTTGCATCTATCTGAATCGGGGGTATCACAACCTTCTGGAGGCTACTGGCGACCTGCGAGTTACCAGTGCTGAATTACAAGAAGCATTGGCTGGGGTCAAGTCGCCCTTGTATAGCAGTGGGCTATCCGGGATCCCAACTTCAGCGCTAGAAGTGGCATCTGCTTCAATAATGGACGTGTTTGCCATAGGGGTAGCAGCAGGAGTGGCTATGATAGCTGCTGCTTTTATTGATGGCTTTCGTCCTTGGCCCCTTTATACGTCAGCTCAAGATAAATAGGACTTAAGTTGGGACAAGTCGTCAATCGTGAAGGTTGGGAACCAAACAATGAGCTTGTAATTGCATCTCAGATAGTACGCGCAATCCAATTCTCAACCTTGGCCGCCACCGCATCACTATTCATCTCTAAAAACATCATATGGCCATTTCCCAGTATCCCTTCGTCTTCGAGCTTCAGATGCTTTGTTGGAACGCCTGCCTGCTTGAGATATGCGACAATGCCCCAGTCGTATTGTGCATGGTATGACGCTTGTGTGGTCACAATAAGAATAGGAGTGCTGATAAGATTGGTCAACGTCCGAGGCTGTGGCGACTCAGCTTGCAGGAAACAATCCATCAAATCGGGAGAGTTGGGTTTGACGATGGTTTTCACCAGATCGCCATCCGGATCAGCCACAGGAGGCTCGTAAGTGATGGGCGCATGCGTGATGCCATATGGAGTTCCAGGTCGCTTGAAAATGGTTACCTTGGAGAACGGTGGCCCAACTGGTTCCAGATTCACGATCGCTTTCACCAGACTTGGTCGTATGTCAGCTGTTAGGTAGGGGATCGCGCCTCCCTGAGAATGACCTATCATCACGACGGGCCTACCGATACGATCCAGTAATGCTGCACAGGCAGCTTGTGATGCCAGTTCTTGTGCGACAACATCGCCTAACATTTGGCTGGCCGAGGCGTAGAATGAGTCAAAGATGGGGTCACCCATGACTCCAGATCCCGGCCATTGGGTGTGGAGCTTTGCTTGCGGCCAGATGCCGTAGAGCTCGGAGGCCGTGAACATCTTCTGCACCTGCTCTGCCCCAAATGCAACCATTGTGCCGTCTCCTGGGCACCATGGGCTCCTTCCTCTGAAAGGAACATCGACCAGGTAGACCTCGTAGCCTCGCGACAAAAAGAAGGAGGACCAGCCGGGGCTGCCGTCGGGCTTCGTGAGCCAATCCTTTTGCATACTAAGTCCCGTATTCTTATTTTGTAAGTGAGAATCTATGTAAGAGAACTCACAATTCCCGTCCTGGTACCGCCATGTATGAAGAGAAGAGGGAAAGGCTGCCGCTCGAGTGCGTTGGGAATCAGATGCTCAACGTACATCTGCCCCTGTAGTGTGTGCGTTCCCTGATCACCTTGGACATATTTGCCCCCAACATAGAAAACTTCACGCATGTGGTAGCCCATCTCAATATCCCACCTCATGAGTTGCAGAGCTTGAAGGCTCGCACATTCAATGGTGTAGTTGTGACGTGTATGATGTGGAATGCGTAGTGCTTCAATGTTGTTTGTCGTCAAACGAATGCTCTCCCACGTGTACAAATGTGGGGGGTCTCGGTTCTTTTACCTGTTGCTTGAATGCACCTTCCTTTCCCTCTGTAGTACCCGAAGAGGAAAAGAAATTGTCAACACCTACATAAGTACGGTATTTCTACATATCTGCATCGGGGGAAAATACTGCAACAATGTCCCGTCCATCTTTCAGCTAGATATAGCTTTTTTTCACCTTGGGAAGAGAAAAAGGACCACAATAGACTTGCTGGTTTGGGATATGGGGTAGAATTTTGTGTCTTGTTTTACTGTCAGCAACAGTCAATATAAAGTAGCCATCCCAACTGGTATCTTGCTCATCGATCATGGCTGGGCGATACATGCTTACCTACCTGAAGTGGCCAAGTCGAAACCTGTTAAACCCGCTTCTTTTTCGCAAATTTCCTTGCCTACTCTACTATTAATATGATGTGGAAGTCAGTTTGCGCTTTATTGCAACACGTAACCTACAGCCTATTGAGAATCGCAGGCTGCATCCACTTTGGACGTTCTAGTCAAAAGGCCCTGCAAAAGGTGGCTTTCCCAGGGGCGAAACAGTACCTGTTGTTCTAAAACTCGGTCTAGGGGCGGCCCATTGCAGCCTAGCGTCTAGGGGACCTGAATAGCTAATCTTATCGGTCGCCCCGACTAAGTCGCATAAATATTTACCTGCCGCTCTTTCGCAAGCAGAGACTGCAAGCAGAAAAAGCAGGTGCTATCAACAACATTCCACCCATTCTCATCGCCACTTTGTCAAGAAGCGGCCCAAAATACACCTTTATGCTCGCCAGAAGATTCTTAACTCGGCCTCCCCTATCAGTACTGTCCGCATCGGCTTCGCAATCAACCTTGCTCACAATTCCCATGATGGAGAACTCACGGGGCAACGGTGGCCGCTATCGTGGCGCTCGGAGGGGCAGAGGCGGCAACTCATTCCCTCAGCAGAACAGAGCAAACCACAACACAGCCGCTCCAGCGGAAGCAGCACCTAAGATCTCCAGAGTGGCCACGCCGCCTCTGACGGAGCCGGTGCCGCTGGATACACCCCGCTTCGCCGACCTGGCCGCGGAAAATCTCCTTGATCCTGTCGTGCTCAAGACCATTATTGAGGACATGAAGTTTGACCACATGACGCCCGTTCAGGCCGCCACCATTCATCAGCTCCTCAAAGAGCGCGATACAGATGTACTTGCACAGGCCAAGACAGGTACGGGAAAGACAGTGGCCTTCTTGCTGCCCGCCATCCAGAGCATGTTGAACCGAAAGAAGCAGCCCGGCCAATTCGTGTCGCTGCTGGTTATTTCACCGACCAGAGAACTTGCGCTGCAAATCGCCAACGAAGCACAGAAGCTTCTTGGACGCAGACCCGAGTACTCGGTGTGCACTGCTATTGGCGGCACCAACCAGAACACCGAGGAGAGGAAAATCGTCAAGGGCTGCGATATCCTGATCGGCACCCCTGGCCGTCTCCTGGACCATTTCACCAACAATGAGCGAAACTCACACGCCATTCAAGCGAAGCTGCAGAGAATCGACACCCTTGTCCTGGACGAAGCAGATAGGCTTCTCGATATGGGTTTCCTCCCTTCTCTGAAGAACATCATTTCCATTCTGCCTAAGCGAGAAGTCTCGGAGAGACAGAGCATGCTTTTCTCTGCTACTGTTCCCCAGTACGTCGACAAAGTTGCGCATTTCGCTCTCAACAAGGGCTACAAGTACATCTCCACTATCCCCGAAGGTGAACTCAACACACACGAGCGAGTTCCTCAAAATCTTATTGTCGTCCCGACCTTCTCAGACATGGCTGCAGCTCTGGCTGGTGCCCTGCGCCAAGAGTTGGCAGAGATTGGCCCCGAGACATTCAAGGCCATTGTGTTTGCTCCCACAGCCGCTCTCGTCGATTTTTACGTTGAAATCCTCAAGTCCATTCCCGGTCTCCCAACCCCCATGGCCTTGCACTCTCGCGCCTCGCAGAGTAAGCGGACCAAGACGACCGACGACTTCCGCAAGGCAAAGAACGGCCTCTTGGTCGCCACAGACGTTATTGCCCGCGGCATGGATTTCCCAGGCGTAACCAATGTGTTACAGGCTGGCATTCCCGCCGACAAGGAGTCATATGTCCACCGCTTGGGTCGTACTGCCCGTGCTGGAGCCGAGGGCAGAGGTACCTTCCTCGTCACATCTGCGGAAGCGTTCTTCCCCAAGTACACGCTGAAGGATATCGAGTTCGTGGAGGCGTCTCCCAACCTGGAGGCGCGCTCAGACGTTTCACGCATCGCACAGAGGCTGGAGCCCGAAGTCCAAACCAAGGCCTACCAGGCTTGGTTAGGCTTCTACAAGACATTCATGAAATCGCTGCGTTGGGATGCTGAGACGTTGGTCTCGGAGGCCAACAAATTTGCCTTGGACGGACTCGGTGCGCCGGAAGTGCCTACCCTGTACAAGAGCACGGTGGGCAAGATGGGTCTCCGCGGCACAAGAGGTCTTGTGGTCGGACCGGATCCCATGAAGGCTCCCCGTGGTGGTGGTGGTGGTGGTCGCGGAGGTGGTGGACGCCCCTCCGGTGGAGGCGGGGGCGGTGGTTACGGCGGAGAATCCGGGGGCGGCAAGCGTCAGCGTAGGTAGCTGGAGTTGGCGATCCCATGATTTTTTCTCCGCATGATAAATGTGCATCTCTGTCAAAATGATGCTTGTTTGCAGGCGTTACGGGCTTTGGTATAGACGGGTATAGAGAGCGTGGGCGGTAACAGGCATAACGGATCTGCCTCTGATACATTGACTGAGACGAAGCGATGCAATAGACATAGAGACAATGAATTAATTTGTTAACCACCCAAATCCTTTGCGATGACTGGTCTCCCCGATTGGATATCTTCGAGGACAGTGATGAATCCGAACATCACTCCTTAACTTAGAGCACTGATGATAAGTAAGTACCCAGGTACCGTGTAGCCCCACATAACGTGGCGTCTCACCACCAATGCCGGCAGCTCAAGCTCACCTCGCATAATTGATTCATCTCATCAGCTAACATACGTATCTCGAATCTCATCCTTTGACATTCACAAGCCAGTGAAGGACGACTACGGAGAATTGAGACTGAATCGTAGCTCGTATAAGAGGCATACCGCTATGCCGAGGGAGACGGCACTTCCCATCCGGAGCAAACAGCACGCCTCACATTCCAACACGGCCAGGAACCGCACCAAGCCTGGCAACAAGCAACAGAAGAAGAAGCAGTTTCGGCCCAAAGGCGTCTTCCCTTTCTTCGACCTGCCTTTCGAGCTGAGGCATGAGATCCTCAGGCTCGCCCTCTTACAAGACACTGCCACATCCACCAATTCCAAGTCCCTTGCCAGCCCTTCTTCTTCTTGTGCTGCTCCCCAATCGTATCCACAGGCCCTGAATTTCTTCCTCGCCTCCCGCTGGCTATACGAGGAGGCCGCCGCCATCTTCTACCATGACGTCGTGCTGGACACCCGAGCCTCGTCTTCCTCGACCAACAACAAGAATAAAGAGGGGGGGAACCCAACCCCTTTTCTCGTGCGCTCCCTGACGCCCCGCCTCTATGTTCGGACCCTGCGCATCCGCTTCTACATCAAGGGACACCACCTCGGCCTGTTCCACGGCGTCTACGGGCCCATCCTGCGCGACATGGCGCAAAACGGGCGCCTGGAGCACCTGATCCTCGAGATCGGGTACCCGTTCCCCTCGCCCGGCTTCTGGGGTGGCGGCGCGAGCAGAGCAAACGATGATGAGGACTACGAAAACGCGGACCCGTTCCACGACGACATGCGTCTCCTAGCTGGCAAGCACCAGCGAAAGAAGAGTCGCGAGCTGTACGCGCCTCTGTTCGTCACGCAAGCGCCGTTCCAAGGGTTTCTCAAGATGCTATACGAGAATAGCAACACCACGACCTCGTTGCCTTCGTCGTCTTCGATGAAGATCACCGTCTACCTCGAGGCCGCCGACCACCCTCTCTTCTGGTGCGCCTTCCATCGCGCTCATCCCTCGGGGGAGGAGTGCGGAGGCAGCTGGCCAGGGAGCGGTGGTAACTCACAGCTGTTGAAGATCAGGTGGAGGGATCTGGTCAAGACCTTTGCCGGGGCACAGGCCCCTCCTGGGCCATGGGATGATGTAACTTGAGTACATCTGATAACAACAAACGAAGATATCTCATTACGGGTTCTTTTGATGTAAGTATATAGGCTTTACTCAGGTCACGGCTCGTTTGGAAGATGGATGCTGAACTACATCCTGCTGGTTCTTACACATTGTACACAGGTTCACAATGCAGACTGCATCAGGTATGTACAATGATTTAGCCATCATAATTCCCTTACACTAGACTTACGATCTCACTATCAGCTATGCATTTCAAGATGCAACCCCTACATATCTCCGATCCAGGGCTACCAAAGTCTACACAGCTTCATGTTTCGGCGCCGCCACTGGGGGGCCAGTTATAATAACAACTTGGTCAAACCACTTGATTGATAACCTCCTCCCGCACGATTCAATACTATCGATATTCTTCAACTCCTCGCCGCTGCGAGAAGAAGAAGAAGAAGCATCATCAGTTGGAGCAGGAGAAGAAGTAGATGCTTCCTCCGCAGCGGCAGACTTCTCATATCGGTCCCGCTCATAGTCCTCGGATTCGCGGTACTTCTCCCGAAGAAAGCTCAGACAATAAGCCTGAAGCTCGTGGCATCGCTCCAATATCTCGTTGCTAAGTTGCGCCGCCTCGGCGAGATCAGCGGCGGCGTCGGCCAGCCCTAGAGCCTCATGGTACTGGGTGCGGGAGAGAAACGCGTTGCTGTTAAGAATGGCCTGGCAACTGTTGTAGATGGCCAGAATTCCGGCGTGAATGGGCTCCTCTGTCGTTGTATCCATGAGAGGAGTCGAGAACCGAAGGTAGCGGATGTAGTGTGTCCCTGGAATTGTTTATGCCCACGCCCCAAACCGCCGGAGCCGTGACTCTAAATATGTAGATAAGCTGACTCGGTGGCTTGGGCTTCTTGAAGAATTGCCATTGGGTGTTGCATTGTTCTGGAAGACTAACAATGCGAGGTTGTACTTTAAGCTTATGTACTAATATCATTGTCGGAATTCTAGATGCGTCCTTTCGTCGAACAAAGGGCCGGATGTCGATACGCGCTAAGTCCAGACCCAGGGAGTCTTCTTGGTCTCGCTTTTGGAAGATGCAGGATATGATCGTTGACGGAACTATCCAAGTAGTTTATATAACTGATTGCCTTCAAGCATCATAATCTTACTACTGTAAGTTGCTGTGCTCATATCGGTTTGGAGAGAACCACCCAGTCGCAAGCGACAACCCATTGGCCCTCTCTGCCTAGATCCACCTCCCAGACCGGTCTCGCAACCCCGACCAAGCAGCCCACGGCGACCTCGCTCTTCTTCGCGAGGCCCTGGAGCCGCCCTTCGCCCGCCAAGATCACCCGAGAGCTCACGTCGCCACTCTTGGATATGAACAGTCCACCACTACCACCGCCACCGCCGCCGTCATCGGTATTCTGCCCTTGCCTTTGCTGCGAGCCGCGGACAAGCTTCATGTTGTTAGAACCGGTCTGCACATCTTCTACGAGCAGCTGAGCCGCCCAGTCGCCGTCCCGCTTGTTCCCGGTCGCGGTCTCAATATTCATCAGCCAGTCCCGCAGTTCGGCGGCGAGGCCGCCGGTAACATACTTTTCTCCCCTGCGGCGGGGCGAGAAGGCTTCGGGGAGCGGTTCACGGTGTCCAGGCTCGGGTGGCTCCGGGGCTTTGAACCGTGGCACTGGCTGGAATTTAGGCCGCTGTTGTTGCTGCTGTTTCTGAGTGAACATGGTGCCTCTTCTATTGGGCGGTGACGCGGAGGAGTTGTCGTCGTCATCGTCATCGTCATCGTCATCGTCATCGTGGCTCATCATCTCATCGTCTTCTTCTTCCCCATCATCATCACCGTTTGGACCCCCCTTTAAAGGATTTTCTCCTCCTGATGCATATTGTAATCCAACTTTTGCCAAAATGTCTTGTGAAGACGCTGCGATGATTGGCGGCTCCATGTCCACGTCAGATGAGACGGATAAGCGGCGTCTCTTTGCGGAGGGTCCATCATCCGAGGCTTCATTGATAAACTCGTCCTCCTCTTCTTCATGGTAATACGTAACATCGACAACACCATCCGCAGCAACGTTGTTGTCTTGCTGCTGGTGTTGACTGCTGGGAACTAACACTGAAAAAGCCGACGATGGTGGTTCCGAGTCGACTTCAATAGAATCATGCAAATCGCGACGCGCGTCGCCGCCATACGAGGGTCGCGGTGGCGGCTGCTCGATCGGCGAGCTGTCGATGATGTCATGGATGCTATCGTCGATGCTGCGCTGCTGCCTCTGCACTACAAAGGTCGATGATGGCGGCGGCGCCGGCGTGGTAGAGGATGATGCTACATTCCCGCGCGGCATTGAGTGGAGTGAGAAGCGCGGCGTCGCATGAAACTGCTGCGAGCCGCTGGCCAGCGGTTTGGGAGTGCCGCTCTGCTGGGTTCCTGTCCTCTTGGGGACGAGGAACCTATGAGGAGTCGGTGTCTGATGTGGAAGTTTAGCAAATAGATCTGGGATATATATAATGGAAAGACATACTGATGGCGGAGGAGGCGCCATTATTCCACCCAGCGAACTTCGTCTGTTCGCTTCCAGCCCGACCAGTCAGGAGTTCTCGAGACAGCTTCTGCTCAACGTCAATTTGCGCGACCAACCTCGCCGCTAATTAGTGCGCAGTGATCGCCATGATAATGCCATCTATTGAAGACTATGCAAAGTTGTCATTTGGAGAAATTGATACCAAGATTGCGCCGTAACGTGTTGTCAATAGCTGAGGGCGTGGTAGGTGTATGGAACGTTCTAAATATACCTAAGGTTAAGTAGGTAGGTATACCGTTCCTTCGCACATAGGTTAATCGTTTAGTTGAAGAATTGAGGTGGACACCTCTCAGATCAGCCCAAGTTTGCCGGCCATCGGGTTGCTGTATTAGATGCACCCAAGAACACAAGGAACTCGAATACTGTAGGGTTATAAGGATCCCAATCTACAAATGAAAATTGCCTTATTCCTTCGACGGCAGGAGATGAAGACGTTGGCGGCCTGGAAGGATGTGCGGATACTGGTAGTGATCACTACGAACCCCGCCAAACCCTTGTGGCTCGGGTCGATTTAGCGCCCAGCCAGCCACCTGGCAGCCTGGAGTAACATGCCTCCTACATCGCTGCCCCACTCCAGCTAATACTTCAACCTGTGATTCTACAAGACACATCCTCTCAGGCATCAGAATCGGGTCACTCACTCAGTTATGCAGTATGGCTCAATTCTCTCCGTTAAGATCGCAATTATGCATGTGAATTAATAGCCTCATTGCATCCCTAACTTCAGCATCAAACTGCATAGATGTGATGCACTTCGTTCCTCCCTGTCCAGAACGCCCAGGGCCCTATAGCCCTATACTCTAGAAGAAGCCCCCCTTAATCTTTTACCCAACGCCATGCCAGAAAGCCAGGCAATCCAGTCAAACCAAACAAACTCCCACCAGGTATTCCATAAATACATCACATCACTCATTATACACTTCCTCCTCAAGCATCCACGCCTCTTACTCGAAAGAACCACCTCCAAACAAGCCACCCACGACCTTGCTCCGGTCCCCGACACCCTTCCACTTCTTCTTTTCGCGGCGCAACTCGCTCTCCCGCACCTTCTCCCTCCGCTCATTCTCCCGCGCAAAGAAGTTGATACCACTGCGCTTGCCCGCGTTCTTCTTGAGCTTTCCATCATCGCTCCCAGTAGCACCAGCTCCACCAGCACTTCCCACCATGGAAGAGCCCACGCCGCCCGCCGTGGTGACGCCGGTATTCGACATAGTGGACGACTGCGACATGAGCGAGTTGTTCGTCGTGGCCTTACGCAGCAGTGCGGGCACCTTGAATGCCCCCGACCCGGCCGAATTGGCGGGCGCCGCGAAGGCTTGACGGGACGTGCTCAAGCCCGACGAGCCCGCGCGCTTGAGCGAGATGCGGTCCACCACCGCGGGCGAAGCGCGACGATTCTCCTTCTCGCTTGAAGCCGACCCGTCAGCAGCGGCTTCATCATCTGAGCCATCGCCCTCGAGAGGATCGGTGGCCGGGATGATGGTGTGGCTGTCGTCTAAAAGACTTGACAGAGAGCGACGGACATCAGTGATAGAGGTCGGCACGCGAGTGTTCGTGCCCGGCGCCTTCCGCAGATTGGGAGGTAGGCGAGCGGTATGGTCGGGCTCTAGTCGGTTGCGTTTGCGTCCCAGGTTTGCGTTCTGAGCCTGCTGTGCCTGGAGACCCTTGTTACTCTCAGACGTTGCCGGCTGGCTGTCAGGGATTCTTTCCTCTTGAGGCTCGTCTCGTTGGCCCTGGCTCTGACTTTGGGAGTCGTCCTCATCTTGCTCCTCGGGGGCGTCAAGACCGAAGTCCAAGTCATCATCGCCATCCCTGTCTTCAATACTCTTGAGGAAGGCGGCATTTCGCGGGTTCTCGGCAATCTTGCCGATACGCTCATCGGCAAACAGCGCCTTTTGCATCTTTTGGAACTGGCGTCGCTTCATACGTTTCCGGGCCTCGCCGCCGTCATCACTGTCCGAAAGATCAAAGGCACCGTTTTCACCACCTCCGTGGCGACGCCGCTTTCGGAGCATACCTGTCGTGATGTCGTGGAAGAGCTTGTCAACTTGCGCCGCTTCTTCTTGTCGTTCCCGTTCACTAAAGAAACAAAAAGTTAGCCAGATCTTTCATGAAGAAATGTTTGTGACCAAACGAATCACGGTAGGTAAACTTACTTAAACAGAGCCGCCAATTTGTGTTCGTTGAGGTCGTTACCCTCAGCATCATCGATCATCTGCTTCCGCAACTCCATCTCGGCCTCCTCGTCGCTTTCATCCTCGCCATCAGCTCCACCAAGCCCGGCGTATTCGTCCTCGGACTCGTCGGCCTGCTCCTCGACCATCTCCCTAGCCTTGCTCTTCTTCGCATCAAATTTGGCTTGAAGGCGCTGCTTCCGGCGGGCCGCTTTGGCCATGAGCTTGAAGGCAGATGAGGCTTCCTCGTCCTGTGTTGCCGCTGCCGGGTTGGGCGTGGCCTCAGGAAGCGACATGTTGACCAGGGGGCTTCCCGAAGCCTCTGTTGCGGGCAGGCTGGCATCTTCTGAAGCCGCAGCATCGCCACGTCTTCGCAACTTGCCTTTCTTCCGAATGACAAGGGGAGACTCCATCTGCTCGACAGCCGCCTGTCGGGGTTTCGTGGGAGTGCCGTTCAACACAACCGTATCGACAGTGCCAGCAGGTACCTCAATGAAGCGTGATTTGAGCGGAGAGTTTTCGGCAAACCCATTGTCTTGTGTTGGCTGTAAGGCATCGGAGATTTGCGTGGCATCAAATTGCATCAGACTGTCAAAGCCATGGGCTTGACTCTGCGAAAAGTGTAGGTGTACACCCTGCGTCTCGCGCTTCTGGGTTTCGCTCTGGCTATCAAGCACCAAATCCTCTTCTTGTGAAGGTTGTTGATCGGCTGTAGCGGACAACTGCGAATCAGGGAAGTTGGCCGTCGATGGCATGAACTCAGGCGAGCTGGTGCCTAACCCTCCAGTTTGACTGTCGTCCATGGTGCCGGCAAATATTTGAGTCAGACCGAGACCGGCGGGGCCGGCCAATGGGACAGGAAGGCCAGGAATGAATGTTTTGGTGGCGGATCTGAGGACTGAAGTAGGGACTTTCGGGGAGCTAGAGGGATGACCTGAAGGGGAAGTGAAAGTCTTCGTTTTGGGCTTAGGTGTCTTGGCCTCCACAGGCTTCCCTTCCTCTTCCTCATCGTCCGAGAGAACACGGACGTTCTTCCTCGCACGGCGGGCTCTGGGTTTCGAGGGCGAGTCTTCACCATCCTCGTCATCAGAAACCTGTTCCCGCGTGCCGTTGGCCTTGGGCGTCGCCGCGTCTTCGGGCTCTGACTCGCCCTCCTCGTCTTCCGCTGCATCCTCGTCAAAGAATGGGTTTTCAAGTTCCGCGGTCTCTTCATCCTCAGATCCGGAGAACTCGATCTCACCCTCTTCGACGGGCTCACCGAGATCGCTTCCTTCAAAACTATCGTCATCACTGTCATCCCAGCCGACAGCATCATCGTCCTCGCCGTTTGCACGCTTCTCCTTGCGGGCTTGCTTGGCGTCTTCGCGCTCTCTTTCCATGATCTCCTCAGCCTCCTGCCTCGCCCGTGCCACGATGTCTTCGACCTGTTCGCGCTCGCGTTCACGCTCCTCCTCCGTCTGCACCACGATGCCCTTGGCCTTTAGAGCTTCGAGCCTGCGCTCTCGCTCGAGTTTGGCCTGGGCACGAGCACGCGCATACAGTTGGGCCTGCATCTCAACGGCGTTCATGCCAGCCTTCACGGGCTTGCCGCGGCGAGCATTTGGCGGCGGCGATGAGTGGATATGCGCAAGCTGGTGAAGGTCGTGCAGAGATCGAGACTCTTGTGTCTTCTTAGCAGGCATGCGAGCGAAGATAGCATCAATTTTGCTCTGCTTAGGGTTGAGAATTTGAATCTCGGGCTCAGAGTCGGAATCAATGGTGACATTGTTGGCTTGGACAGGGGCTTGGGGGAACTTGACTCGAAATTGGCGTTTAGGGGGTGCTGACTTCTTCTTGGGTGACGAGGCAAGATCTGCAGCCGTAGCCACAGCTTTGCCTTTGTCAAGAGTCTTAGTCTCGGCTACGACCTCATCAAGGCTGGGAAGGTCCCCATTATTTGTGTTTGCAAGGAGTTCGACCGGAACATCTTCAGTTAATGTTGCAAGTGGTGCAGGCGCGCCCGCCACCCTTTTCACGGCACTAGGAGGAGAGCTGGGCGGTGTACCAGCGGTTTCACCTGCCTCAGCATCGGTCTGGGCGCCGGAAATTGGTGTTGTTGGTCGGCTCGAGCTCGGCAAAATGGACTGAGGAGCAGGCTCTTCAACAACACCAGCGGGTCGGAAGTTGAACCTTTCGAACAGCGAATTCTTGGTGATCTTCTTCTTCGTCTTCGCCTCATGAGCCAGTTGCATATTACGGGCCATGCGTTGTGTCTCCCGGTTCATCTCCTCGATGGCCTTTTTGCTGGCTTTGCGAGCCGGCCGTCTTGCGGAAGAAGACTGCTGTGTGAGCTTGTGTCCACCCTCATCGTCTGTGATGTCTGAGACGTCGTCCTCCTCAGTATCTTCAGCACCAGCGGGTATCTGCTCTGCCATGCGCTTGGCGCGTTCTTCGCGCTTCTTCTGCTCTTCGGCCTCCTTCAGTAGACGCTCTTGGCGCTTACGGGCCACGAGGGCTTGGAAACGGGAGCTCTTGGTGAGATCGGTCGGAAGGTTGTCCTCGCTATCCGAGCCAGCTGTTGTGGTGTTCTCCGCCTTCTTCTGGGGAGAGGGAGAAGGTGACACGAAAAGACCGGGCGATACCGATCTGTTTCCAGTCAACGCGTCTTCTGGCGTGGGGCTTCTCTGTGGCCGGGCCACCCGTCGTCTGCGTGGAATGGTGGAGATCTCGTCGTCATCCTCTTCCTCTGACTGTGATTGAGAAGTGCTCTGTTTGCTTTGTGCCGTCTTTGGTGGTGATTTGGATTTGGCGGGCGATGCCGCTTTTTGTGCAACCCCTGCCAGCATGCGTGCTGCAATACGCCCTCTTGGTCGTATTATTTCCTCCTCTTCCTCCTCATCGTCATCGTCGTTCTCTTCTATGTCTTCCTCTGCCGCATCTGTGGTGGTGGTTGCCGGTTTCACTGTCGGCTTCTGGGCATGTTGTAGCTTGGCTTCGTCGAGCTTCTTGAAAAGTGCTTTCGTGTCGATAGGACCGGTAATTTCTTCGTCTGAACTCTCGTCCAGGGCTGCCAGCTCCTTCTGAAGTTTGGATCTGGGAGATAATATGGGCGAGCCGGAGGTGGCTGCGTCGTCGCCCGCTGGCGAGGACGAGCGTATCGAAGCCATGGCCAGCTGTACGTGGGATTGGAGGTAGTACGATCAAACTGACGTGCTGTAACAAAACATACGATGCAGGGTAAAGTTAAGTGCAAATTGTAAGTAAACTAAAGACCAAAATACTGATCAAGTGCTCTATGGGTCAATGTATGTATGTATGTATGGAGTGTATGTAGAAGAATTGGTGTGCGAGAGGAAGAGAACGGGTGGGCTTAAAGAGCTGTGCTGTGTAAGTACATACCAGACGCGTTGATTGGGGGCGGGCCCATGTAAAGTCGCGATTCCTCTTGTCGCGTCTTTCGCCCACTAATTAAAAAACGGGCGCCCCCCCGCGTCAGTGGTTGATTCCCACTAAACCAGCCAGAAGGACAGACGGACAGGGGAGAGCTTGGGCCCATTGGGCCATTGAACGCCTCCAATCCTGCCAATACTGCCCAGGTCTTTCCCCCTCCAACCAACCACAGGCTTGATTGCTAGTAGGATATGGCAACTGGGCCTTCTCATCGTGGAGTTTATCAATGCCATACAGGGGGAATTGAGGCTCTACATCTATCACTACCTAAATTGTAATTTTTTTTTTTTTGCCCCAGGACGATATTGGTATCAACCTCGTACCTATGGCAGCTTTCTGTGATACTTGACATGCTAAGGACTTGCCACTATATCAGCATTTGACATTTAGCCTTTAGTTAGCAATAGAGACAGCGCGGCAATGGGCACAATCAATACACAGCATGCCACAAAAGAAGGTCTTGAACCAATGCATCAAGCTACCGAAGTTGGTATGATCAAAATAATTTTTGGGTATCGCTTGGTTAAAATTTACATATCTTCATCTTCGACGCCTGACACCCGCGTCTCTTGATCGATGTCATAACCCAAACGTCCTGCCCCCCTCTCGCTTTGTCTTCCTAGCATCTCTCGCCCTCTCTCTTCATTTCTTCGCTGCCAACCTAACTTCGCCAAACGGTATGAAAACCCAATATCATGACCGGAGATAGGCCTGAAGAAAATCGTCTCCAGAGCTGACTTCATACGCCATGTTAATGCCAATGCCAATGCAAAGTATGTATACACATAATTGGAACTGTGCTGTCCGGTAGAAAACGCCTCATACGCCGGATCCATGTAAAAGTAAATATAGCAGGGCCATACCGCTGGCTTGCTCTCCCAAGGGCCTTCATAGTTACCCATGGGGCATGACCGCCTGTCATGCATGGTCTAGATGCCGTAGATCTAGATCGCAAATAAATAAGGGTGTCGTTGGGGATAATTCGTGGGCGAACCGTCGTCGAGAATAAGACCACCAACCACAAGGGGGATATACACTAGTGTCTTAACTCCGATATTTGGTGTGCCCTTTACTATGAGGCAACGGCCAAGCAAGAATCCAACACGTTATCCAAAGACTGCAAGTCCATGGAATCTGTGCCTTCCCATCCCCATTGCTCATCAACATCCATGGGTTCGGAATGCAGAATCCCGTTCGTGAGCGGAGCATTATTGGGGTTCGAAATAGGGACGCCGCCCATGTCGACGTCGTCGGTTTCTTGGGGCTTTCGATCGTCGACCCAGGAGTAGTCGCTCCAGTGCTCGAGCTCGCCTTCCCGGTATCCGTAGAGGACAGACTTGGTAGCGATGGGGAAGGAGCCCATGCCACAGTCACCGATCTCCAAGGCAAGGCGCAAGTCGGCCATGCCCAAAGGTGGTCGGTCGCCAGCCGCTTTGGCTTCTATCGGCAACAAGCCAGCCTTGTCTCGAGATAGCTCGCCGCGCATAAGAGCCTCTTCCTCCCGTCGCAGTTGCCGTTTGTATTTGTGTGTCTGTACCCAGCTGGGTCCCGCGCCGAACCCTGCGCTGCTCGAGTCGCCAGGTCCATTACTCCGCGTCTTGGCCAACACGGAGGACAATAACTCTTTGATGAAGAACTCCGTTGCGTGTGTAACATAGCTTGCCGCATCGGGAGCATGGCCGTTCGTGAGGCCAGCTTGGAAGCAGAACGGGAGCATTTTGGACTCAATGCTGGCGACATCTGGGAACTCGCCCGACTCCACTGCCAGTGGTTGTGCGTATCGCTTTCGAATCTCCAGGTCAAGGTCTGAGGGGAACATTTGGTTAGATCGCAGGTCTTGGCGACACAGCTAATGAACTTACTCATCGTCTTGTTAATACCGCCAGCCGCACTTGCTGGGGGCTCGGTGGCCTTGGCAGGTTTTCCGCGGTGGTGGTCGGAGAACATCTGAGCCATCGACTCGAAAGGATCGAACTGCACTACAATTAGTCAAGACGCACTTGATAGTATTATACCAGGCGATGACACCGACATCATTATGTACCAAGTCTTTGATGCGCCGGCGATCACGACTGGGCAATTGCATGACCTCTCCCTTTAACCTCCTCTCGGCGGCATCGCCAGTGACGGGCTTTGCGCCAACCCCCGTGGTTGGTTTATCGTTGGCAGAAACCCATGGCGCCAAGCCTTGGTCGGGCATCTCCCTGGTGAGGTTTCCATATATGGCAGCAAGAAGCTGGTTGTGTAGGTGTTCCTTCTCGCCATTCGGGGATACTAGAAAAGGATCGATTCGCTCCGAGTACTCGGCCTGGTTCAACCGACCTAGAATGAGTGTAAGCTTGGCCAGGTCACGCGAGAAAAAGACGAAAGTCGTTGGCACTTACCCAGAATGAACTGGGTGGTTGAATCTTTGTATACAGTCCATTGTTCGGGGCCAATGGCAGCTTTCAGCGCGGTATAAAGCGGCTCTAAGTCGATGCGAGCAGGGATAATTTGGGAGGTCTTGGTGACCTTTTGCGCCGAGGGGGTTTGAACGGTTATCGACTTCAAGGTGGGCGTAGTGAGGAGCACCGAGGGACGGCTCAGGGCCGCAGGGTCGATGTCGGGCATCTTGGGCGGTGGTTGCGTTGTGGTCGATGGTGATATTGGATGTGGTGGTTGGGTGTTGGGTGGAGCTTAGGTAATCTCGCGATCGCGCATGCGCAGTCGGTGCGGTGGGTGGGAAATGTCGAGTAACTGCGCAGTCGCGTGCAGCGAGGGCAGGCCAACGCCAAAAAATGCCTCAAAAATCCATTCACCATGTGCCAAGAGAGGATGCGATCACATTTCTGATATTATACTGATGAAAATCCCGTGTCGAGCGTTGGGCTTCGATGTCGTTTGGCAAAAAACGCTGATGCGATTTTGGTGGTGGAAGATGGTCTGACGTTGTCCGTAACTTTTGGTGCCAGTTGCTGGCGGTGGGAAACCCACCTGCCCAGTACTGCCTGCCCCTTGTTGATCCCACACACGCACTTTGGGGCTACTTTTAGGCCATGGGGCTTCTCTGGGGCGCAACTGCTTCTGTCAGCCAAACTTGGCCGTCTACCTGGTAAGTAACTAGGTATGTATACAATTCAACAGCATTCACTTCAAATTCTTCTCTGGGTTCCATGCAACCAACTCTTCTTGAAGTATAACCCTTCGCAAGAGCAACTAAGGCTTCATCATTCAAAAACAATCTCAATATACTTCCTAGGTATTCGCCTATATAAGTATATATCTACTCCCCAAGCTTGGACACAGCTCATGCAGCCATCCATGGTCCAAGGTTACGTGCATGCCAAGCTTCAAATTGGTCTGTCTTTCGTTATGGGAACATGAAAGGTCCATCTATCATTCAAGGTAAATACAGAAGGCATCGTTTGTCTACCCCAAAGTCTGGGATACAATGCACCAAGCCGCTTGCTTTGTTTCGTTTGTTTCCGGACAGAAGTGCATCCCCATAGCGGATCTTAATCAATCTCTAGCTATTCAGCTTGTGAAGATGGTAACGGATGGTCATATATGTATAGAGCCATATTACGTTTACTGGCCTGGCCAGACCCTCGTGGCATTAGCATGCCCATATGAGCTATAACCATGTGGCCTATACAAGATACCTAGAGTAAGCCGAGGCCAGTCTCGACAACTACCTAGATGTAATAAGTAGATTGCCACATGCTCGAGATACATGTACAATGCATTTTCCATCCATCGAACTTGTAACACTGAAAAGCCAAATGAAGCGTTGCCTTGGGACTCGAGGCCACGGATGCAATTGATGCATAATGGTAGGCCCCCGTTTGTGAGGTCTACCCTGATACGCCGATAGGCCGGCCCAAACTCTCCCTGCTTAGGCGAATAACCTAACACGACCCCGCCAGATTGACGCGCTTGCACCTCGATCGCGACCGGGGAAGCTTGATAAAGCTGATAAAGCGCCCAATGTCAACAAGGGGAGTGCGGTAGAGTTACCGATATCGATACGCAAAGCCGCTGGGACATCGAAGACGACGAACGACGCTGACAGCTTTCGATCCGAGGCCACACACCCACCCAACCAGACCGAAGCGGATCAAGATGCGACCATGGCCTCCCTGTCGTCTTCAGACAAGGACCGGCGCATCAATGTTAGCATCAACCGCTTAATCGCCCAACATATCAGCCCAAGCGCCAACTTCACCAACGAGGAGGTGCAAGCTCGCCAGAAATGGTATGCTGAGCAGATCAAGGCGGCATTTGACGAGTAAGAAAGATTTCACTTCAAAGCCCCTACTGTCATCCTCATAATACTAATTTGCCCTCTCTCTCTTTCTCTCTACTCTAGAAAACCGTCTTCAGCCCTTGCGCCCGATATCAACCATGCATCCGACCTCATCAAGCGGAAGCTGGTCCAGACCAACCCCGGCCAGGCGTTACGCTTTTCCAACCTATACTCGAGGCTCCTGGCCTTGCCAGTGCTGAACCAAAAATGGGGAATCCTCTACCTATTGAACCAGCTCGCCGATTCCCCCGATCCGCTAGAAGACGACCCCCATGCGTACGAGGAGTACATAGCAGAGGAGCGCGCAGAGCGAAGGCAAAAGCTCGAGAGAGGAGACAGGCATGCCACTCCTGAAGTGAACAGTAAAATCGGCGCAAATGTAATACCGGCCAACGTGGAAGATGAATTCCAGCCCTCAGGTCTCAGAAATGTCGTGCCAGCTCCGAAACAACCTCCTCCCCGGGAGCCTCTTCGGGAGGAGCAAATGGCGGATGAGACAGACCCGGAGTCGATGGCCGACTCTTCAGCGGCCGCAGCATCAAGTTTCAGCGACATGAAAAGGCAGATGCAGAGGGAACAGCAACTTCAGAAAGACCTGAGAGAACAGCAGTCCCGGCCACAGACCCGAGATGTCTTCATCAAATCACAGCTACTATCCAACAATTACACTCCTACCGACCCTTCAGAACCTACACTACTCCGGGATCTCCCATACACTCTACAGGGTTTATCCTCGGCAACCCTGCCCTTTGGCAAGAACTACACCTTAAATCTGCCGCGCAGCTTGCCTACACCCTTGGTCTCTATTCTCAACACCCTGGCAGAGCCGTCCCTCCTCTACCGCACCCTCGAAGACTTCGTGAAGACGCCAGACAAGGGTCTCCTGAACCAGAGTTTGCGCGCAGCTATTAGCAATGAGCTTCGTGCATACTTGACACTTGTCGCCACCTTGGAGGGTCAAATACGGACCGCACTGTCCAGTATCGACGACAATGCCCCACGAAACGGCATTGGCAAGGCTGGCGTAACCCTAAAGAGATGTGTGGTGTGGACTCGCGAAGCGACCATGGGCCTTAGACTCATGAGTGTTATAGCTGAGGAGTCAAAACGCAAAAAAGGGGGCCAGCTTATCTCTCTAATTCACACGTTCTCATCGTCACACGGAGACCCTATTGTGGGCGCTTTCGCCGAGCGTCTCCTGACGCCTGTAACGCGTCCATTCTACGATATTCTACGGCACTGGGTTTATGATGGAGAGCTATCAGACCCCTTTCGGGAATTTTTCGTTCATGAGAATACGGAAGAGGAGATGCCCAAAAACAAGGCCGGCTCCTCGAATGTATGGGAGGACAAGTATCGTGTGGTGAAGGAGATGATCCCATCCATCGTTACCGAAGAGTTTGCGATGAAAATCTTCTTGATCGGCAAGTCGCTCAACTTCATCCACCACTCTTGCGGAGACGCCGCATGGGTAGAATCCTACTCCAAAGAGTCTTCTAAGGAGCTGCGCTATGGGGATACGGCAACACTGGAGACCTGGATCGATGACGCATATAAGACTACGATGCGCCGTCTGTTGCACCTGATGACTTCGAAGTTCCACGTTTTCGAGCACATTGGTGCTTTGAAATCGTATATCCTACTGGGACAAGGAGATTTCATCGCGCTGCTGATGGAATCTTTGGCTGCCAACCTGGACCGGCCTGCTGGGGCACAGTACAGACATACTCTGACGGCCCAGCTGGAACACGCCATCCGTGGTTCCAATGCGCAATACGATAACCCCGAGGTGCTGAGGCGGCTCGATGCTCGTATGCTGCAACTAAGCCACGGTGATATTGGTTGGGACTGTTTCACCCTGGAGTACAAGATTGATGCCCCCTGTGATGTTATCGTCTCAGACTGGGGCAACCGACAATACCTTAAGGTCTTCAACTTCCTGTGGCGCATCAAAAGGGTGGAATTCGCCCTCGGTGCCGTCTGGCGCAAAGTCACGACGGGGTCCCGTGGTGTTCTGCATACCAAGCATACCGCGGTGCAACAAACCTGGAAGACCACACAGGGCGTGTTGGCGGAGATGGTGCACTTTGTGGGCCAGCTACAGTACTATATTCTTTTCGAAGTCATTGAGGCTTCATGGACCGAGCTGCAGGCCAAGCTGAGGCAAGAGGACATCACGCTGGACGATATGATTGAGGCGCACACCAAATACCTCAACTCGATCACACACAAGGGTCTGCTGGGCGCGCGCCGCCGACGGTTTGCCGGGTCCGAGTCGCAGGAAGACGAGAACTCGTACATGATCCAGCTCGGCGAGCTGCTGCGGACGATGCTCAGCTATCGCGAGTGCGTGGACGGTCTGTACTCGTGGTCCGTGTCCGACTTCATGCAGCGCCAGGAGAGCGACCTCATCTCGACGTCTAACGTCACCCAGCGGCGCCGCGGCGGCGGCGGAGACCAGGAAGAAGAGATACCCGGGGGGCCGAATTCCGAGTTCCCCGTCCTGCAGGAGCGGCTCAAGCATCTGGGCGACCGGTTCCGCAGCAAGCTGCAGCTCCTGCTGGGCGACCTGGCGTACCAGGCCGACGTGGACTTGCGGTTCCTGGGTGTCAGCATGAACTTCAACGACGTATATCAGCCGGTGCGGCGGAAAGCCAAGGGCACGCCGGCGACGGCCCCATCCGCAGCGGCTGAAAAAGATCGAGGCGGCAATGGAGGAGGGGTGGAGAAGAGCGCAAAGGCTTAACCTAGTATATTTGCTTACACAACTTACTGTACGGAAGATGATTGGCACTGAGCTCGTACCGAGCATGAATTGCACATGGATGACACCACTTACCGAGCAGGGGAGTCTAGAAACCGTTCGATGCACAACCAATGGCCTCCGAGCTATTTTCGATTATCTCGGATATTCGTGCTCACCTCGGCTTACCAAGGTGCCCAACACTGTGGTTCTGGTGTTTGACTTGTTTGCCTTGTCTTGCTTTGCATTGCCCTGCTCCGCCGGAAGCGACCGGACGTTGTTGGCGTGAATTGCGGCCCCACCGAGGCGCCGGACGCACCCGCGCATCGTACCACAATCTCACGTTCCTGCGAGCTGAACATCAGATTTCCGATATTCTGGCCCTCGTCTTCCTTGTGAACCTTTCCGAAGTAAAAAAAAGTCTAGGCTAGAAACAAGATGCCAGATGGATACCACCTTCCCAACCCCACGCTCCGATGTGTCATTTAAGTAGCGTTGCATGCTCTTGCTCCTCCCCCTCAATCAAATGTGCATGTAAGTGGGATATTCCGGGGTCTCAGAAACACCAAGTCGCAAACTACATCACCTATCCTATATATTGTCACGACACACAACCTGTGGCTTCGATACAAACCTATAAACAAGTACCCTTATTTCATTTCTAGATTGAACACCCAATTTCACGTGTAAGGTGACAGGGGTAGACAGAAATCGGTCGCAATGGCTCCTCAGAAGATCCATGTCAGCCGCGAAGAGCTGTACACGGACATACACGCGCGCGTCAAGTACTTACACAGCTTTCTCGACTTCAACAGCCGTATGTAAACCACCAACCGCTGCTCACCGTCCCTCTTTCTCTCTTGCGCCTGCACAACGGTTAAACACATATCGAGAACTGCCTTGGCTGACTTACACGGTTCACAATATACAGAAGACATAGCTGCCCTGCAATCATGCGCCAAGTACTTCAAGCAACTCATCCCCGCCGTCGTCAACATCGTCTACCAGAAACTCCTAGCCTACGACCTCACAGCCCGCGCCCTCTCCACGCGCACAACGACCAGCGCCAGCAACGTCCCCACCTCAGCCCCCATCACCCCCATGGCCCCCGGGAGCGCCAACAACACCAACACGCCACAACAAGAAGAGCAGTTCCTCAACGAATCCTCCCCGCAAATCCAGCACCGCAAGCTATTTCTGCGCGCCTACCTCTACAAGCTCTGCTCCGACCCCAGCGCTCCCGAGCTGTGGGAGTACCTCGACAAGGTCGGCATGATGCACGTCGGGCTCGGGCGTAAGCACCCCCTGCACATCGAGTACATCCACATGGGCGTCTGCCTGGGCTTCATCCAGGACATCCTAACCGATGCCATCATGTCCCACCCCAAGCTGAGCCTGCAGCGCAAGACGGCCTTTGTGCGCGCCATCGGCAAGGTCATCTGGATCCAGAACGACCTCATCGCCAAGTGGCACGTCCGCGACGGCGAGGAATTCACCCACCGCAAAAAGCACGAAAAAAATCAAGATGAGGACGAGGATGATGATGACTCGGATACCGTCATCGAGCAAGAGGGCTACTTGCACGGCAAGAAGATCCTGGACGATATCGACGAGATGGGCGAGCCGTCGGCGCCGTCGTCGAAAATACCGCGGCCTTCATCGTCTGGTGGTTGCCCGTTCAGTGCCATGGCCCAGGGTGTCGAGGGCCTCAAGATCTCCGGCAACAACGGATCGGGGGTCCCTAACATCAAGGTCAACGAGTCGCAATAGAGCATCAATATGGGGTGTATAGATGGATGCAGATGGTTACATGAAGTTGTTAAGACGACATTTCAGATGGAAATACCATTTGTTCAATTGTCTCTTCGCGATATGATCATTCCGTTATGCCCAAGCTATGCTTGAGTCTGACCTGTTGGTCAAACACTGAGAAACTTGCGCGTTGTCAAAAGCATCAGACATGACATCGCAATTGACATTAAACACAGCGAAATGCAGAAGACCTCAAATACGTTTAAACACATCACTACGAACAGATACAGCAGTACAGTCACATTAGAAAAGCCACATTGCCATGAAGATTATTTATCATATCATATCGTCATTCATGCCATACGTTCGTAAAACGTAGTCATAGGCCTAAATAAGCCGTGCGATCTCTCCTCTGAGTAACTCCTAATGGCAGCTGGGAAAATGGCCATCCCTAATGATCCGAATCCGTAAACCCCTTTCCCTTTCCGAAAATTTTGTGTTTCCGTCCTAGTCGAGTACAAGTATGCCGAGGCAACCGTGCCTGTCTATATCTACATGTCTTTCGATTCCTTGCGCTTCCAAGAAATGATGACCGCCTGAAGTAATAACCTCAATTATTCGTTTCTTTACTTCCTTCTCCATAAAGCTTTGTACCAGGTCATTGGACCTAAAGCTGTCTTCCAAGATGTAAAACCACCTTTCCTTGCCGACAGTTCGTACAGAATCAAGGCTGTAGTGTATGCAAGCCTGATTGGCCATGGCTGACGGGTGGGACAAGCAACGCTGCTTGAAAGCTTCACATGGGCTTTATAATATGTAGTGCCGGGTGGTTGAGAGGTGATGAAGAGTGCACACCACCCTCTCAATGGTAACCACGCATAGCAACATGCCATTCAGTGTGCTCGCCCAAAATGCCCGATAACCTGGTGGATAATTCCCAAAGATGAGCCTTTGATGGCCAGCAGGGTGCTTTGTGCTGTTGTAAGTCATCAAAGGATCGAAATATGTGATGTGGTCCGCGTCGCCTGAAGCAAATCGACCGAGGCGGAGACAATTGTAGAAGAAATCCTAGCTGGTTGTCTGCCAATCCTCTTCAAGGAACCTTGACAAATGACACTAATACGCCAAAGCAAAGCGTGTATCCAGCTGAGCTGGGTGAACTCTGCAACCAATGCAACCATTTCCACCTTACGATGAGATTCGACGTGATATCCAGTGTTCCCAACAAGATTGAGCATCATTAGGCCGAGCAAAGATGCAACATGCGCTAATAGCTGCTAGATTGGTACGTCCGTGGCTCTTAAACATCTGTCATCTCCGTGTCGGGGGTATCAGGTGACGTATCGAGGGTGAGAGGCGTTCTGGGTTCCAAGGACTCATCAGAAGGGCCCCAATTGCCTTCGTATACAGTAGCACCAGCACGCTGGCGAGCAGCAACCCAATGCAGAGAGCGCAACTCAAGAAGTTGGGAGACCGAGGGGCGAGAAGCAGGGTCCGATGTCAGAAGCCACTTGACAACATTGTCGAGAGAGTTGGAGCTGTCCGCGTCCTTCATAAAATCCGGAGGGTCAAGAAGCTCCGACTTCTTGACGGAACCAAAGAGGTTTCCCGAGTATCTGCCAGCATTGCGGAAAGTGTAGCTGCGGCGGATAGGCTTCATGTTGGTGCTCTCATCTGACGAGCTGACACTACGGTCAGTCTCGTCAATGGGCATGCCCGTAGCATCCCGAACCACCGAGTTGGCATCCTGAGTCAAGACAGGAACTTCGCTAAAATCGTCCTTCCTCAAGGCGGTCCAGGTGGCACCATTGTCGGGGAGCTTGACGTTGGCAGCGATCTCGAGCATAATGAGACCAAGGGAGAAAACATCGGCGGGCGTATTGATTTCTCCACGGAGCACCTCCAGGGCCAGGTACTCACGGTCTCCCTCGAAATCAGGACCCTTCGTGATAGGCAAGGCCGCAGCCATACCGAAGTCGCCGATCTTGAGAGTACCCTCAAAGTTGATGAGAATATTTGCCGGCTTCAAGTCCAGATGGACAAAGCCAGCATTGTGGATGTGCTGCAGGCCCTATTGAAAACATGTTAGTCCGGTATACGATTCGGATGGGGTCAACGAGAAGTCTTACCTGGCACAACTCCAGCATGATCTTCCAAATGCGGAAGTCATCCAGTCTTCCCTTGACACCGACCTTAGCCAGGAAGAGATCAAGACTACCTTCCTCGCAGTACTCGGTCTGGATGTACAGGTTGTTCTTCTCCTCCCAACTGTCAATGAGCTGAACAATGTGCTCAGCTCCGCGAAGTGCCTCGAGAGCGGAAACTTCGCGCATTCTAAGCGCCCGATCACTTGTGCCCTTGAAAGGGAGCCGGAGCTTCTTCACGGCAAACACGTCGTTAGGGGACGGTGACTTGGGCGTGTGTGTTGGGGTGCTGAAGGAGCCATTCTGGTCAAGTCCTTCAGGCCGAGCGGATTTCACGACTTTATAGACCTGAGAGAATTCGCCCTGGCCAATGTACTCGACCTTTCCAAAGCGGTCGAGCAGAGAAGCATCTGCGTCTTGAAGGCCCAAACCATTCGTAGGGGTGATAGCTCGTCGCTCGGCAAACAAAGGGAATGGTTCCTGTCGTGTTGTAGGAGTGGCAGGGGGGAACAGCGATTTCTTACCACCAACGGAAGGGAACAGGAGCCTGTCATTGGGGTTGGAGATGGACAGGCGACTGGCATCGAGGGAGGGCACAGCCTCGAGAGGCGTCTTGGGCGATGCCTTTTCGGTGAAATCTATGCGTTCCAACGGACTCGCTGAAACCACGGGGGAACATTTAGCAAACTCGACTCTCTTGATAGGTTTATCTGTTACCGTGATAGTCTTTGTCTCGAGCACAGAAAGCGTGGAGAGAGATCCACGTTTAGCTCGAGTTCGACTGAACGACGGCAAAGACTGGGATATAGGAGCGCGGGTCGCTGAAACCGCGCATGAAGGCGATTCTGAAGGTTCAACGGTTGAGACTTCAGAGACACCCGCAATACGGTTGCAGGACCCCTTGGACGGGGTGTACTCACAATTTGCAAATGTATCTGGCTGCCATCTGCCAATACCAAATGCAGAGGTGGGAACCGTAGTGTGGCGGTTGGCGGTCGGGCTGTCATTAGGAGTAGTACTTTGGGCTTCTTGGTCGAGAAGCTGGTGTTTGGTCGGAGTGGGAGGGAGGTCCAGATCAGTAGTCATGAAACTATCCCCCGAAGTGTCGACGGGGCTAGCTCGTCCGTCGTCACTGTATAGGCTTAACAGACTGCCCTTTCGAGTATGCCTTGAGCCGAAGCCACTGAAGAGGCCTGGCCGGCTGGCCGGTTGGCCGAATGTGTTTTGGCCTTCACTTTGACTGCCCATGGGGTTAAAGGGGGTAGAGGGAGCGCCAAACGTGTGTCTGATATGTTTGCCGCGACCCTTCATGGCGCTGCCAGGCACTGGCTGCGGGTATGTAGCAAATCCATTATATTGCTTCTTGCAGGGCGTGTCAGGCACCGCGGCTCCTCCACGACCAACAGGTTCGAGCTCTGGGTTGCGAGTCATTTTCGAGACCAGGCCGGTTGAGGCAAAAGCACCAAAGAATGGCTTGGCATCTTTGTAGTCGGGCGTTGATACGCTTCCCACATTGTTGAAATCGTCATCGGCAGTGGGGCGAACTGCACCGATGGGCAAACTCTTGGACCAGTTTATAGGAGCTCTAGGTTTTTCGCTGATCTGCGGGAAGTGCGAAGGCGACTCATCCGGGATGCTCGAGTTTGATGACGATGCCGTCATGGTGCGTGAAAGAGGATGCGCCTGGTGCGACTGCGGTGGCTGTGGCTGTTGCGGGGCGGCATTATGAACAGACGGGTTGAGAAGAGGTGTAGGGGTGCCAAAGGGGCTATCGCGTTGGGGAGGAGGCATGTAGTGGTCCAGAGAGAGTCGTGGCCGGCCCTTGACAGGAGTGCTCATGCCATTATTCTGGAGCTCGGCCAGTTTCATAGCAGCCTGGCGCTTTCCCCATGATGTCCGCTCTCGCTGTTGCAGCGTTGATCTTCGCAAAGAGCCGGCACGTCTTGGTACTACAACCGGTGCAGGAGGGGACGCGCGGGACTCGGTAGAATAGTTGTCACCAACTGAGCCACCAGTCCATTCGTACTCCCGCGTCGACTCGTCGTGGATGTCGAAATTTGGCGACTTGGGGCCTTGCTCAAATACATTGAAGTCGCTTCCAAAGCTTGACGGGCCGTAACTCCTACGCTTGGCCTTCGGGCTGCCGAAGCTGGTTTGATCAGTGTCCACGGTCGCGTCGCTGCGCTTCAGCGGGCTAGCCGTTCCGGTGGGCGTAAGGTTTCCGTCGGTAAATCGCGCCATTGCTTGTGTTGCGCCGGACACGTCCAGGTGCATGCTGTGACGACTCTTAGACTTCTCAAAGCTTCTCCTGGGTGCCGGGCTGCGCGTGCGAAAGAGGCCAAAATTCTCCTGGCCGGACGCGTCGACTTCGAGGGACGACAAGGGTGTTGAATTGCCGGCAGTAGAGGACGCGGCGTTCAGAGCGCGTTTTGAAGGGCTTTTAGGCGATGCGCGTCTCGATATCGACTTGGATGCTGAACCAAGTCCGGAAGGGCTGCTAAGAATTGTTTTCGAAGCGGATTTACCAGATCGTAGAGATAATTTGGCGTTGGGTCGGAAAGGCGTCGCAAGAGGTGTGTGTGATTGCGACAGAATCGAGTTTGTTGTAGGAGCTTGCGCGTTATTAGGGCTGCTGAAGAATTGCTGCGAGGCCATGCGGCGCAGGGAAGGTGATGCAGGTGTAGGCGATTGTTGCGAAGCAGAAGAAGCGGCCGAAAGGTCAGAGCCTTGTGACGCACTTCGCGAAAGATTGAACTTGGATGGCGAGCGCGAGATTGAACGTCGAAGAGTGCGCACAGCTGCCGTCACATCGATGTGATTGTGGTGCGTCGGGCTGGGCAGCGTCAGAGTGCCTCCACCACCGTTTCCGAAAGACATTTTGTAGGGCGGAATGCGCCAGTCGTCGATGTTGAACGATAGAGAGCTTTGTTGTCGGTAGGAGCACACGGTGAGAGAGGACAGGACGAGAGTTCCGTCAAGACTCGGCGACAACCTCCAACGGTCATGTATTGCTGACCATCAATAAAATCCTGGATGCGTTGCGAAAATACCTAGGTGGCAAAGCGTATTGTCGAATGGTTGATTGTTGGCGGTTAGGTGCGTCGATGTAACAAACACTTGTGAGGAATGCGGGATGGAGGAGCAAGTTGATGTGGAATGCGTCCACTTTGCGGTCCGTCACGTCAAAGAAAAGAGAGTTGTTTGAGGGATGGATCAAACGGAGCCGTCCGAGGGTAGCAAGATAGGTTGAGCTGAGGATATGGGAGGGAGGGGTGGTAGTGGTTGTTTGGTAGTGGGAAGTGGGAAGTGGTAATCTACCACAACGACATCATCAACCTTGGGACAGGATTAGGTGTCTCAGATGTCGCGAAACCAAAGGTTGAGGCGAGCGTAGCCGGGAAGGTGCACTCTTTCTGTAGGTCCCCAGAAACCCCTAGATCCGCGTGATCGTCAGCGAGCAACGTCGAAACCCGTCGTGAGGGTAGTCAAGTTGCAACCAACGCTACGTAGGTGGTGTTTTTGTTGTCTGTTTATGTGGCAAAGAAAAATAGCAGGTTTGGTAGAGGAGGGAATCGAATCCGAAAAAGAAGGACAACCAGATTGGGCAGCACGTACACACGGCAGAGAGAAGACTAGGCCCAAGGGTGAGGGGAGGGATGTGTGACTGATTGATTGGGATTGGGATTAGGATATGAGATGTGTGGTTGGTTGGTGGTGGTGGTGGTGGTGGTGGGCGTAATAGGCGGGTGAGGGTGGGTGTGTGGACAGGCGCAGACACAGACGCAGTTGAGAGTTGAGACGTCGAATTGCATGTACACGAACCGGGGCGAACGGGCGGTACCCTCGACTTTCTTGACTTTGGCTTTCGCTTTTCCCTTGGTTTTGGCTTTCGGACTAGGCAAGAACGTACGGGAAGGCGCGATTGAATTGTGAAAGGGCAGGCAGGCGGGCAGGCGGGCTAGAGGGACACCCCCCAAAAAGGTCAATCCCGTCCAGGTTTAAGCAATCAGTCACTCGCTAGCAGGGCCTGCTTAGTTGAAGTCCAGCGTGTGTCCAGGACAAGGAAGAAGGGGTGGTGGGGATCTGCTGGGTGGAGATTCTACAGACGACAGGGTGTGCACAGTTAAACAGTCCAGGACTGGGACCTACTAGACTGGTGGTGACTGGTGAGAAGGCAAGATGTGGAAACGACGTCGTCCCCAATCCCAGCCAATCCCTGCCCGACTCTGACACTTAAAGTAAACAAACGTCGACGGAAGAGCGCGTGCGACGCGTTTAGGAGGAAGGAAGTACTGCGAGGTGCAGGGAAGGTTCGGTGGAGCCTCGAGCGTTCTTGGTACGAAATATGGGCCCTTGCATTGGTGACCAGAAATTGAGAGATTGACATCCCCGTGATTGTCCAGATTAATTCCAACTATCCCACCCGTTCTTGCCGTATTTGCAACAATACCAACCCCTTGGGCCAGTTCCGAGCACGATAATGACCCTGCCGAGGGGCCTGTCGACGTTGGAAATGGTCGCATAACACCCTCACCGTTCAAAATACATACGATGCATTAATAATAAGATGCTAAATCAGAGAGGCTGGCTATGGGGTTTGGAGAGAACTGGATAGTAAACAAACCATATTTGTTCGACAGGGTCCCCTATTGTTGATGTATACAAAGTGACCTACCGTATTACCCATTCGGAATATTTGTCCATTCCCTGAGTGAATGAGAATGATTGAGAAGAATTGAGAGTGAGTTGTTGCGACCTTCTTCTCCCCCCTCCCCCTCCGGATCGACCCAAGTGGAATGAATAGCAATAGTCTGGACACACAGGACACAAGCATATCCTACCCGCCACTCGATCGTCGTCTACATTGGTCCATGGAAATCCCATTGTTTACATTTGTTACCTGCACTTGCACATCATCCCGCCAGTGACTGTTACCGCTCTCTAGGCTCTTAGTACGCCCCCAACAAGGCTCTAGGAAGGCTCTAGGCATCAGATATTGACTCGGATAGTAGCTCCGCGGAATGGGAGTTCAGTTCCCCTTCTGGATTGTGGAAGCCTCAACTGAATAGAGGCTGTCCTGTCAGGTATCTGATCACTAGCCCAGTCGACTGACTGACTAACTCGCCTAGGTGTAGGTTGGCAATGTACAAGAATGGTGTGCGTAATACCTGAAATGGATGAGGCGATCATGCTCCTATGCATGTGCCATCGATGCCCATCATCAGCTTGTGTCGTATCAGGCCACTAAAGTATTGCCTATCCCAACATAATCTTGCCTTGTCTTGGGGTAACCAATACCAATAATACTCGTAATGCGCCGTGTGTGACCATGAGAGTTCCCGCCCTGGCCCTGAACTCAGCTGCCTAGGCTTGCAACAATATGGATAGCAGTGCTACGTAGCTGTAGAACGGCCAACAGAAAGTTTACTACCTACTCGCTGCTCGTTCGTGTTACATGTTACGCACTTCACATGTCGAGTCAGTCACGACTATCGAAATCGTATCCGTAACTGTCCTACCTACGCCATCGTGCATTTGCTGACATGCTCGTGAAAGAAAAGGGGAAAATATGCACGTTAAACCCCTCTGCCCCTCGTTTGGGGTCGGGTCGGGGCTGGTTGGACGCCATTGCAGGTTTTTATTCTCGCAGTCATCCCTCATGAGCTGTGAGCTGGCGGTTCGCAATGAGGCTTGAATGGCTTACAGAAACCCTGGACCCTTTTTAAGGGGGGGGACCTGGAGTCAGGGTGAAGCAGTTGATTTGTTACCACAGCTTCAGAGCCGCCTCTTACACGTGGTACATATCAACTTGCGAAACACTGAAATGTTGTGTGGGAACGCGGCGCGTTGTTTATTATCAGTGCTACCTGCTACTACGGTGCATAAGCGTGCATAAGCGTACAACATAGGGCCATACACCGCTGAAAGCGTTCAAACAGGCCAATCACAGCTGGAGCGCAAAGAGCAGCCAGTAGGTTAGCACCTCCCTTCCCTTCCCTATCCCTCCCTCCCCCTAACAGATCTCGGGATGCGGACCCGTTGAGAAAGCGGACCCTCTCTCCCCCCAACTCTGCCCAGACAAGAACGAGCCCACGATGGATAATTTCGCACCGTGGTTTGACACCTACCTATCCCCAGAACAGAGCAACCTGCATAGGACTGATCCTCGTCATGGTCCCCGCGGCTCGCGCGCAAAACGAACGCTTAACTGACTCGCACCACCCCCCAAAACCTCGACCACTCTGCAGTCTGGCGGGGGACCGGTACTGGGTACTGGTAGACGATGAATTAGATCCGGACGCCGACCACGATTATCGTCACGGACAAGAGATCCCCCAGGGCACCAGGACATGGTTAGTAAAACGAGCATAAGTAACAACGTTCCTTTATGCCAATTGATAGTGCTACTGCTACCTTTCGTATTGATGGACCCCCTAACCTACATATGTACAGCATAAAGAGTACATGTACCTACGGACACAACCACTATCCATTACAGCATGTGCTACTACCTAATGCACTACATGTCAGACATGCAAAAACCCACTCGTTCTATTCTAGGTGCACGCTGCACACAGCTTAGCTGGACGACTACTCGGTAGCAGCTGTCGCTAGTAAGGCCAGAAGTCGCAAACCAGTCGTGAGGGAGGCGGCTACCGCCTCCAGGGGCCGTGGGAAATCATCCCAAGTACAACTAGCTTACGAGAGATAGCAGAGGGTTTGCAACTGAAACCAAGTCGCAAAGCCGCTTTTATTCGTTCGGTCTCGAGATGCAAGACAGTCAGTCAGCACCGAGAGGCGCATATGAGAAAGAAGAAAAAAACCACTGCACATCTATCTATTTTGGCAAGCGATCAAAACAAACCGATGTCATCACCTACTCCGAATCAGTAGCGAATGTCAACAAATGTCAGCAACCACCTGCAATCAGCAATACGAATAAGTTATTTTAATCAAGACGGTATAATTACATGCAATGTCGGATACTTAACACAATTATGCGTTCAGGGGTTCGCGTCCTTGGCTTTGCATCCTTTTATTCCTTCCCGGCTCCCTGCATTACCACCGTAATAATAAGAGCTTGGGCCTCACCATGCAACCACAAGCGCTCAGCCGCAACGAGATCTGTCTTTCGGCAGAGCTGGCGAGCGTTAGCAGGGCAGAGCCTGCAAGACCCTTCAAAGATAATCAACCTTTTCAAGATTTCGGCTCATCCGTACTATCGACGCCGCCGTACTGCCCGCCTCGCGGCCCGCGCTCCTGGGTGGATAGCTACCACTGTATTCTCTTCCAAAACTTGGTGTCTGAACACCGAATTGATAATATTTCGCGCCCAAGATGGCCTCGTTGGGCACGGAAAGGACGGTTCAACGACGGCGCGCTCAGGCATTTGGGCGCAATGTCTACTGAACTCTCTTTCAGCTCGGGCGATGTGAGTAAGAATGGGTTGGCGACTTCGCAGATCTGCAACATGTGTCTCGTCTCTCCCCGACTCGTGTCACTTACTATCTACACGCCGTCCAAGTCACGTCAGAAATAGAGACTGACAGCTAGTTGACAGCATCATCGTCGTCACCAGCTGGCGACAATGCGCATTGGGAGACCATCTCACAGACCTCACTCCCACAAGAGCCTAGAGCGCGGGGTGGCGATCTTGATATTGCCGTATCGATGGGCAACCGGCGTGTCGGAGTGTCGTAGCGCACCCTCTTCAGCAGCCTGCCTCGGTCTTTTTGGATCATCATGACTTGCATGCTGCCATACCATGGGTGACTTCTACGAGCTATAATTAAACCAGCAAGCCGATACTCCCCCGAGGGGCAACATTGTGCAAATTGCGTGAGGCGCATGATTCTCATAACATGCGAAGTATGATTTTCCCATTTCTCATTACTTGAATTACCCCTGCACGTCGATTTTTCTGGGGAAACCGAGACTTGGGGACTAACACGTTGCAATCCTCGTAATCTTCCAGGACTCGCGTGTCCTAAGCCACACCCGCCCACCAGCAATCAAGATCCGTTGGTTGATCACCAACCGGCTTGCAAGGTGAAAAGATCACAGAGCAGCTCGTGTTTCTATCTAACACCCCTCATTGCGTATGATATTCGGCCGGCATTCCATGGATGGGCCAGTCAGTGATCCCCATATGAGCCAGAGAGCATGGAGCGCCATCGGGGATTGGAGGGGTCGACTAACTGCCAAACTGCCAAGTTAGTAACCACTCTAGGTTACTTACCTCTTACACAACGAAAGAGCTCTTTCTAGAGTGAGTCCCTCAATTCAATGTGGTAAGTCAACAGTGAATCACAACAACCAATTAGTTGGCCCGGCATCGATACGTTTTCGCGTCTAGTAATTACGACCCCTCCTTGTCTCAGGGCTTTGATCTTCTCCGTTTGACGTCGACTGTGCTTAACCTGGACCCCGCCCGCGTATAAGTCGTACATGATAATGGGAGTGGTCGTAAATGTCATGTCGGGCATAAGCCCTTGAATAAAGTCAAGTCTCCCAATCATCCTGCCGGCCAAAGGATCATGCAGGTTTCCCCCCTGTGGACCCTATAATTACCCCGTGATATTAAATGCCTCCCCTACCGAATATTACTGATCTGGATACTGCAAGACTGATCTGCTGGTACTGATCCAGGAGCTCTCAGCTGACGGCGAAGAGTCTCTTATTGCCAACAACCTAACCCATCCACTTACATTACCATAGGAGCAATGTTCCGGGCTACCCAAATGAGGGTTCCAAACTACTGCATATGGAGAATGTGGTGGCAGTTGTCAACTACGGAGCTTGTTATGTCTCGAACGCCAGTGTTTGACCCTCCCTGGGCTGGATCCCCTACATATGTAAAGTAAAGTGCTGTATCCAGATGATAAGCTTATTCTTTGCTTTGTATGATGGAGCATGAGTGCGTGTCCGCCAGCTGACATGTCATGTACACAGTTCCAGCATCCAGCATCCTCGCGCCGCAGTACACGTGTAGAGCGCGTGTCAAAATGGACTGAAACTAGGCGCCAGATGATGAAATGCCAGTCTTATTAGACAGGCCGTTTGTCCGTTGTTGTCCACGTTCTAGAGTGATCTTCTACCCCGATCGGCCGATCTGTCCTAAAACGTCCTGAGCAAAGTCCACCCAGAGATACGTGGTTCTTTGTTCTTGCTCTCACCGCATGGCCACGGACTGCGGTGCCGTCAAAGCCTATGGTGACATGCTCAGGGGCGAATATCAATGCTGTTGCCGTGAGGATCCCTTGGTGGTTCGAGACCCCAGTATGAGAGACCCAGTTAAAAGCAAGACAGGGGTGCAATGAGGGATATACGGGCTATAAGACGATTCTTCTATAGGACCAATGAGGCTCTTGATAGTGCCCACGGCAATAATTAGACTAGCAATGGACATGGCTGACTAAGAGTATACTCACTTTGCACAACTGAATAGGTCTATCTGTAGTAGTAGGACCATTTGCAACACTCCCATATTCCTGAACAAATGCGAGCTTCTCGTATCTTCTAGAGTCTGGGAAACGTAACGCTTGCAGTCTCCCGAAACCCCTTTTCGTTTAAAATGATTTCTCGTCTTAATAGTGTACTATGCCAGGCCAAAGGCTCTCATGATGCAGAATATCTCTGCTAAGAAACAGTACCGTAGTAGCTTACTGATTAGCAACGAGTTGCTTCGCTGCAGATTTTCATCATTCTGGCAAGCCTGAGTTCACAAGATGGCACGTGCAAATCGCAGGCAGAAGAGTTTTCCAACAGTGAGGCTGTTCGCCTGGGCCATTAGCAATTATCCACAACATGGCAGATTCTGTGATAAACCCACCGACTTAGCTACAGGACTGTCGGTATACGAATGCCGAGGTGTGGTCGACACGGGATCACCACGTGCACAAGTTTCACTACTCCGCCTAGTTATGCCCTGAGGATGAAACGGACAACTAATTTTGTGAGGTGAGGCGTGAGGCGGTTACAGGGCAAAGCTACTACTACAAGCTGTAGAGGGAGGGTGTATAAGTATTATACTAGTGTAAGATGTGCTAGTGCATTCCGGCTAGTGTTTAATATCCAACTCGGTTTCAGAGTGATTGTGCACAGCACGTGGGTTCTTCGGTCTGTCCACGAGGCGCCGTTGGAAAGTCGGGATTAGGCGAGACCGTGGCTACTGCGGCCGGTCCGGTATTGGAGTCGGTGGTGGTGTCGACGTGGTGTGGTGTAATTAGGCCCCTTGCTTCTTCTACTTCTAGAAAGGTTGGAGGAAAAGACGAGAAAAGGCATGGTTATCGCGACTTAGGCGGGAGCGGGCCGCCTCTCTTCTTGATACCTCGGGCGTCTCGGGTTCTATGGGGCCCTGCAACATCCGGGGCTGAACAGTCTACGAGTAAACGCCTTCAATTGGGCAATTGCGGTTGGAGGTAGGCAGAATGCGAACTACGGTGCATTCTCATTCCAAGGGAGGGGAAGGGGAGAAGGTGAGCCCTTGCGGGTGATCATACAGACTTATGCAGGAACAGGATTTTGACAGCAAAGCTAGGGGCCGGTTGTTCATGGGGTTTGTTTTGTTTGATCTGTGTTCGGGAGTTCCGCATCGTATATTGTACGGACCGCGACTTTGTTTTTGTTGTTTTAGTATACATACAGTATCTCCCAGGTTCCCGAGGGGATGGTAAGTTCAACTGATCATTGATCGAGCGATTAGATTGGCGCCGATCCTGCGACGGATAGCGGCACGCTGCTGAAGCTGCCATCGTCGCGTAGGCGGAGGGAGCTTGCGACTTGCGACTTGCGACATGCGCTGCAGGTCAGTCGCAAGTGCGAGTGCGATTTTGCTGGCTAACAAGTCTATAGGGCAATTCCGTCGCTAAAAAAGCAAGCGTCTCTGTCTTGATCCGCAAGCCTGCAGGGCCAAGCATTTAGCTTATTTGGCTTCTGCTTCTCGACGGGAAGACGGTGAAGAAGCTGAAGGCCAGTCAGTCAACCAGTCTCCTCTTGCCGCTGCTGCGCGAGGTGAAGTGGGACATACATAATCGATCGCATTAGAAAACTCCACAAGACACAAACTTGATCTTTTCTTGGATTGGGACTCTACTGCCAAAAACACGGGAAACTATCAGCCGCATGTCGACGCGCGAGAAAAGCACGTTAAGACGCGTCCAGCGCCGGGCCCGGATGGCCTGGACCTGAAGTTTGCTTATCGTTCAAGATATGTATCCGATCCCGTGTGTTGGATCCACAGGACCCAACACCATCGCCCCATATCAAACGGGATTACCAGTCGTCATCGACAAGCACAAAGTTCGAAACAAGTGAGAAGGCATATTTGGAGACCAAATCCCCGTGCACTGTCACGTCTTTTTCTCACCAGTCTGGAAGTCGTGTCATGGCTGCTTGGCCGTGTCACCATTCCGGGCACTACAAGAACACATAACATGCGCCCGACTGCCAGCCAGCCAATCTGATGCTTCCCTGGCGTCAGGTACATACAAGTTGAGTCGCAAAACCACCTACCGGTACCCCTCACAGAGACATCGAGATGATAAGGCGCCATTTGCCAATCCTATCATACGAGGAGTCGGGCTTCTGATCTGACAGTGTTGTAATTTCGCATCGGCAGTGCGCGCTGCTTGTCAGACCCTTACGTCATGATCAGCAATCCCCCACGATTTGCTGATGTTTGGGCTAATATGACGTATCGGAACGCGGGCAGCTAAGGCTGGGCTGAGCTGCAGACATTATCCACCCCCTCAAAGGGTCGCGCCCGTTAGAAAGATGCAGCGATTGATCGGGATGGACCCCTTTCATCGAGCCTGCATCGAACTGATCGAAAAGAGCAGACATGACTCCTTCGGCCCAGCTCTAGCTTTGCGCCGTCCTTCAAGAAGGCGGCACGCTCGCCAACGTGAACGCTAGGGGATATACCCCTATATGCCGATCTCTGTCTTTGTTTACTTATATCTGTTTACCATACCCTTCGTTATTCCTGTCAGCCAATCAGCCTGGCGTAAAATGTGATATCACATCCGCGAGATATCGTCTTGTGCGTCATGGCCGCTACAAAATAGCACATGGCTACTAAACATTGAGGTATCGGAAATGACTACCCTTTGCACAGACTGTCAATAATGACGCCATATCTCATTGCGATGATGATTCATCTCTTGCTGTTGGGCAGCGTGGCCTGAGAAGCGGCAGCCAATGTACCTGATCGCTGCCTATTCTTCCCTTTTGTCCAGGCTTCGCCTGGAAGAGTGATGCACCCCAATCTTGTCTTTTGGGCGATGGCATGATTCATGAAAAGACGTATCCATGGAAACACGATGCACGATGATATCAAGCACCAGGTAGCAGGTTCTAAGAGAAGGTGAACAAACAGGGAGAACGCTACCTTGCCATGCAACCAAATATAGATCCTGACGAACCCAGTGTCAATCCACATCCCTCTCACACATGATGAGTCCGGCAACTTCCGACGATAGAAAGTATAGACAGGAACGAACTAATTAAATCTTGGCCAATCAGGAAAGTGGTCTTTCTAGTATAGCCACGTTATAATCAGACATACAAAGGGTATAGTCTAAATGTATCGTATTTTGATATAATTGAATTCTAGACTAATGCCGTATTATAACATACGTATATTTCACTCAGAGCACCCTTTCAGTTACCCTTGCATATTCAGAAGCGTGGAAAACATGGTCGATATAGTTAATCAGTCTCGCTATTGTGCAAAGAGATCTTGCAGCACCTCTCTAACGAGCTATACCACATGTCCTCCTAGGTATCTATGCTCCATTAGGCGCCCAGCCCGGTGCTCCAAGCTCAACACCACTGTTGGTGAAGCCAGGCGCAACTATTGCACTGTCATTTAGCAAGAAAAATGGATTCCACTCCCAAGAGTACGTAATAGGGGTGGCACTCACCAGTCGTTCCCACCAGGGTCCAATCTCCATGACTCCGCGCACTCTGCCACTGGAACTTGCCGATAGCAACCTGCGGCCGCTGCTCATCGTCGCTGAAGATATCTGGGCCCAGCACCCTCTTCGTGACAGGTTTCCCGTCGTCATACGACAGAGACAAAGTCAGCGGGGCACCGGCGTAGTAATGCCAGACCTCGACGGCATCGACGCGGTGCCAGGCCGAGTCGCCATCACGGCCCTCGAGCAGGTAGTAGATGGCGGTGCTGAAAGAGCGTTGACTAGTCGTGCCGTTGCTGCTGGTGATGGTGGCGTTGTCCGGGTCTTGGAAGGTCTGGATGAAATAGCCCTTCTCCGGATTGGCGGTCAGATTAAGCTTTGCGATGACTTCCTGCGCGGTGTGCGGGTGCGCCGGAACCGGGGCGACGCCATACGGGACGGGAAGCGCAGCTGGTGTGGCCAGGGCGGTCCGGGCCAGTAGAATTGCGCCGCTCGCCAGATGGAGCAGGAACTTCATTTTCGACGTCCTTTGAGGCTATCCTGGTCTAAATGCAAGGAGATGGTGATTGGAAGGAAACAAACGGATGAGAGACAGTTGGGGTTGAGAGACAAAAGATGTTTGTTTGATTGGATCATTTCCATAAGACGGGGTTTTATCAAGGCCAGGGTGGAAGTCCGGCAAATTGCATCCTGCTTACGGCAGATTGCTTAGCAAACTCTACGAGAGCATCATTAGCATCCTAATAGAGCAGGTACTGAGTGACAGAACATCATCTTCGATAATTTCGTCTCAATTTATTATGACTAGTCATGACTCTAATTGTAATCAGGTTTACTGACTTCCATACATCAACCCTGAATGGGAACTTCAATCTGGTAATTCGCAGCCATCCATGTCCACCCCTTAAGTCAAGCCCATTAGTTTGCTGACAGCTTCTGCCAAGCTCTTCACAATCCGGTGTTCTTACCACGATGAGTATAGTTCCACTTGCTATCCCCTTCCCGTCTATGCATCCCATGCTCCCAAGGCTGATCGGGTATTGCAGACTAGCCTCAAGAGACGCAGCTCACAAGACGGCTTGGCGTAAAATGGGTTTATAGAATACAGCCAGGCATAAGAGGCGTCACATTTTGAGACTATCACTAAGATCTCACAACCATATATTCGCTTGATACACTGAGAAACTCGTGGTCGGGACCAACCTGTACAACATGCTCGTCACTGGAGAATTCAGCCATCATGCATTGGCTATCATTATCTGCATGTGACTCAAGGTACTGAAGACAGTTGTATTCTACGGGTTTTGAACGTGTCTTTGTTGCTGTACCGAATGTGTGATCTAACATATGATTTTGTCTATGGGTTGGGATATCTACATGAGTATCTTGAAATCTATCTCCCAGCAGTTGCAGGGTAAACATCTTTATAATAGATTTAAGGTTAAAGAGATATTGTACGGGAGATCGTTGAGCTGCAAACATGCCCACCATGCCCTCTTGGACTATGTTTTACCATGAAATCGTCAAGAAGGCTCAGTAAACGAGTAAGACTCGTCATTCTCTACTAACCGACATCTACAGCCACCTCCACATCCTGGACCGAGTTTGGAACATATGGCAAAACCAAGGTAGACTGACTCCTTGGCGCAAGTCTGAAAAGCTAACTAACAGCAAAGACTGGGAGACACGGAAAAGTGGCATCGGAGGGCCAGACACTCAGGTATGTGGACCCAGCTGACTCAACTAGAGGGCTTGCCCATGCAACTATTTCGGCGTCAAGCCGTATAAGAATGCCACCCTTGACACATTCCTACACTTTGGACAAAATGGGGGGCCTTCGAAGATTGCAGATATGATGGAAATCCGAGGTGGCCCTTTTTGCTATGGGTACGAGTAGGTATGTACGAGCCGGGCCTAAGAAGGGACAGGTTTAGTTAAAGCTGGGTTCTCGGGCAGATGGAGGCTGGACTTGACAATTAGACAGCCTGTGGGTTGTCAAAAGGTCTCAGATCTTAGAGCGATGGAGCAGGAGGAACAATGATGTATTGGGCAAGAGACAGGAATTGTACCCTTGCCCAATGCTGCTACCAGAGAGGTACTCCCACACTTCAAGGCAGATCCTGAGGCAATGGCTGCCGCGCCCCGATAAGGGGGGAGACGCCACCGCATTAGGCAACCTCGAGTAGATGATGTTGTGCATTTGCAGATCAGAGAGCCCTTCACTCAGTCTCGATTTCCTTACTCTCTGAAAACAACCGAAGCAACTCAGAAGTAAGAGTTATACTGTACAAAATGCCTCTCAGCAATTCTACCGTGTTATCTATTATTAGGGCTCCGAAACTGAGCCTACTCTTGGTTTTTCGCCCGAGAAATACTACCCTCCCTTGCCGCAATCCTATATCGTCGCCAAAGCGTCAGCTGGCAGACTTACAGTGGTCAAGAACGCCAACACATGCCCAATACGTTACCCATACACCCGCGAAATCTGAAGGCGGCAACTCTAGCGGTATTCGGGGCAACTTGAGTAGAGGAAAGACTCACTCGAACCCTAGAGCTTTCCGTAACGTAACTTTGGGAAGACAAGCACCATGGACAAGATGGGCGGTGTACATTTACTTGGTGCTTTCATGTTTGGACTACGCTGGAATACTTGATCTACCGTCCCTTATCGAGATTCACGTAAGTCCTACGCCTCCAAAAGTGGATGGGAACCCCCAATACCGTTATTTTGCTGGAACCTTGCTAATTTAACGCAAGCTTCCACAAGAACCAGAAGCCTCCGAGAAGAATAATGACGATAACATGACCCAATAAAACATGCGTGAGTAGTCTTATTTATCAGGGCAACATCAGAAGAGATACAAGAAAGGGGCTGCAATCAGTATTTGTATATATAAGCAACACTTCATCTGTACAACACGGTCATCGGATGGAGCATGGAATAGGGGGAATCGGATCTCGTGTATCTGAGCTGTTCGGTGATCCTAGGACACTCTTGAACACACCATTGTCAATCTCCTCTATCTTCTTAGTAAATGTAATGCCCCCGGAAACCAAACTTTTGCGTCCTGAGGCATCGCCTACCTACTTGGAGGGGAAACGCCACTCCACGCCACCGCCCTTGGCTTCCCTGATCAACACTTCAGGCATGCACTGGTTGCCATCGCTAGTCCAGAGTCATCCCGCACATACCCCTCCATTCTCTAAGTTTTCTTTCGTTCTTCTCCCCCCCGATTTACATTCAATTTCTCTTGGGGATATGCCGCTGCCAATGTCCACCAAGATCCAGATGGCCGTTGCCCTACTGAAGGTAGCGGCAGCTGCACGCCCTCTCCTGTCCTCTCCCCCGAGTGCCATGCCATGGCCAACCCACGCTGCCATCGACCGGGTCGCACGAAGCCTGAACCTGAAGAGCCTGCGATCACATCTTGAGAGAACTGCAACGGAGGTGCGAGGCCGCCTCAACACGTCCTCGAGTGCCCAGCAGGGCAGTAGCGGCACCATATGGAAAGGCCATGTAAGTTCCGATGTTCTCTTTCAGAACGGGGTCGAGCAGATCAATGCACTTCTTTAGGAAGGTTTCAACTAACTGCATAATACTGAAAGTATCCAATGTGCAAGTTTAAGATGGCTGAGAAATGAGCAAGCGGCTCGTGCTCGACTGCAATCGGTTTTGAGGGGCAACGAGAAGCGATCAGTAGTCAAGCCCAAATGGCATATAGCTGGCAAGAGGCTCTTGTTATCTCCGTTTATGTAACAGGAGGCATGAATCGGCCAACGAAAGAAACTCCACTTTGCTGTGTCTAATCAATAAGTATGGGTGAAATCACAACTCCCTTCAAGGGCCAATTCGTAGGCAGCTTAGATGCGATAGTGAGTTTGGTTTTGCCATTGTCTCTTAATATCCTGGTCATTGGCCATATAGACCGTATGCAAGATACTGGAGACATACAGTGCCTCATGATTTGGAGCCTGGACAGCCCGTTGTTGGCGTCACATCACTACCTAATACACTGATGAAACGCAGTACTGTGCTTGCTTAGAAGAAAGGAAAAAGGGTGCATCTGGTTAGATTTTATCATATCATAGACCGGAAAGAAGGTGACCGTGGGATCTAGGGCTTGCGATCACTATCCTAAGTACGGAGCGGCTTTGTTCTGGGTTTGAATGGCTACCAATGGTAAGTGATGCGACCAACGGGCCACTGCAGTTGCATCGGTATGCTTCTAATAACAAACGCCGCCGGTTGGCTGGCCCAAAAACCTGCATGAAAGCCCAAATCCCATCAGGCTGCGTTTGCAAACGAGGGGTACAATCCGACACCCACTGAGATGTTATCCAGAGCAGATACTCCAACTTTCCCTCTTCGGAATCATATCCTCCTTTGACACTACAGCGGCCCAAAGATGGCGGCGCTCTCGGAAAGGTAAAGTACTCTATATTCATTGGTGACTGTTGCGCGTTGCTTACAATCAGGACGAGACAGTATCGCCGCTTCCGGCCCTTTTCGCTTTCTCGTCGGGCCAGAGAAGAAGGAGTATATGATGCATACCGAACTGGTCGCAAGCCTGTCGAAACCCCTCAGAGCGCTTATTACAAGTGGCATGGCCGAGTCCTGCAAGCGTGTCGCGGAGTGGCCCGAAGTCGAGGAAACCACATTTGTGCGATTCTTCCAGTTTGCATATACCGGACAGTTCGACGCCGAGGAGCCTGAAAAGCCGCCCCCCCAAACTCCCGAGCCCCCCAAAGAGTCTAAGCCAGCATCTCCAGAGTCTGATCCAGTACCTCCAGAGTCTGATCCAGTACCTCCAGAGTCTGATCCAGTACCTCCAGAGTTTGATCCGGTACCTCCAGAGTTTGATCCGGTACCTCCAGAGTCTGATCCAGTACCTGAACCAGGACCTGAGCTAGAAGTTGGATATGGCGAATGGGGGCGCTCGTTTCGCGCCAAGAAAAAGAAGTACAGATGGGACAGGAGGAACGAGACGGATATGAATGAACAAGGGAGCAAAAAGGCCAAACTTTGGGCATCATTCCAACAGGCGTACGAGCCTTTTGAGGTTAGCCCTACTCGATGGCCATTGCCAGATCAAGACCCTACCTCCGATTTCACCCGGGTGTTCTTGGCGTACGCACGACTATACGTTCTGGCCGACGAGAAGGACATACAAGGCCTGGCAGAACTCTCACTTAGAAGACTTCATCATACTCTGATGTACTTCAACCTTCAGGGACAGGGAGCTGGCAGCATCGCATTGCTGGCGGATTACTGCTTCGAGAACACTTGCGACAAGGGCGGCGAGCAAGACAAGATGAGACAATTGATATGCCTCTTCACCGCGTGCCATTTCGAATTGCTCTGGACGAGTACTGAATTCCAAAGTGTTTTCACTAGACTCGGGGAGTTCTCCATTGGGGTTCTAGGGCTGATGTTATCAAGATTGGACTAACTGTGATGTTGCATGCCCTTTTGGGGGCTTGGAGAATCAATGGAGCCGCCCAAGCCTCATCTGTCTTCGAACGTTCCTATCTTTCTCACGATAGGAATTGGTATCACTATTCGTTTAAAGTAGTCCGCGGCTTCTTAAAATACACCTGGTCTCGCCCAACTAGGCCTATGGCTCCTTATGCTCCACTCATTACACCAGATGTGCCCGTTTACGCTTACTGAAGAAGACATTTCACCCACGTGATCATCCTTACCATCCTGGCTTTCGAAACGAATGATAGCCCTACGATGACCAACATCAGGGGAACCGCGAATGCCAGGTAGACCCAGAAATTCGGTCCACCCGGTACATACCCATCGGTCATGCTAAAGACAGTCGCCACGTAGGCCAAGGGGACGAAGACGAGGGCTATGAGCGTCAGGTGTCTCACGCTCGACGCCTCCAGCATGGACTTACGCGTGTCGGCGATCTGCGCCATGGATGTGGCCAACGGCACGATGAGCTCCAACGAGGACCGGTATTTCTCGACGCGGGAGGCGAGGAAGCGATAATCGTCGAGGACGTCCGACCACAACGCCTGGTCCGGCTCGGTCCCGCACCGGTGGGTGATGAACTGCTCCGTCAGCATGAGCTTATGCAGCGTCTGGTTGCTGCGACGCCGCCAGCGCTGGAGATCCACGATGTCTTCCCGGTGGAGCCGCAAATGCAGGTCGTCTTTGAGCGAGAACTCATAGTGCTTGACATATCGGCTCATCAGGTGCGTGTACTGCATCCATTCTGCCGCAATGATGCGGAGGGGGTAGTAAGCCAGTCCAAGGATGGTAGGATTGTGCGGATCTAAACTGGGAGGAAGGCTCTCGAAGTATCCCAGCAGGGTTTCTCGAAAACACTTGCGGGATATAGCTGCATTTTGGTGATGTTTAGGAGGCAAAGTGCTCGAGATAGGGGGTATTTCGCGGAAGTCTTCGAATCGCGTGAGCGAAGCTTGATCCTGTGCCAGATAAGGAGACCCGGGGCTGACCAGAAGATTCGACCTGATGTCATACACATCTGGAGTAGGATCAATGAGAATGATGCCTGCAAGCAAGGATTAGCGATGCCCCGAGTAACATGGTGAGAACACTGACACAGCCAGGGGCACCCGGGGAGCTGCTTGACCAAGACTGAGCAGCATGTTCGGATCAAAGCGATTTGTCGATTCGCTATGGGTACCAAGCGGCGGGCACTCCTTCCATAATTTCCAGAAACAGAGACGTCGTAAGACGCTGTGGTACTATCTGCGATAGGTCCCAGGTCGAGAATGCGCTGGCTGTGGATATTGACGAAGCCTCTGTTTCTGATCGTGGAAGGGAAGCTGACAATATGTGGAGGTAGAGGATCGCTGCCCGTTTTGGGAAACGCAGTGTTGATGTGGTCACAGAAGAAGATGGGATCGATTCCTAGCCTGCGACCCAGCAGCTCGACTGTGGCAGGACATATGTCTTCGATGACGAGGATGGAACCCAGCGACTTCTCGGGTTTCGGATTGCTGGTTTCGTCTATCAAAATCTGGACGCCATTAAAGTCCGTATGGGTATGGGATGTTACAAGACCATCTTGACGGACTTGTATATTGTATATATCGTGACGACCATCCCTTGGGGTTAGTGAAGTGCGGCTGAGGTACTCGACCAGGCTTTCCAGACATGGATTCGAGAGCGACTGGGCTCTAACAAAATCCCGGTAACTCTGCTCAGATGATGGCATGATTAATTTCCAGCTTAGTTCAATACTTTATAAAATCCGTATAGTTCGGCTGAGATTAAAGTCGCATTGCACCTTTGCTGTATAGGTAGGCTCTGTTTCGCTTATCAGAGTCATTTCTCCTTGGGTGCATAGTCAATGCTGTGATCGTCTGTTGCTTACAGCCTATTCGAATCGAGGGAGCTCTTTGTGCATGTTCTGCCTTGCAGGGAGCCTTACAGTCGGTGATACTACCCACAAGGATCGTATTCAGCACCTGTGGTCGCGGAGCGAAGCGAATAGAAATTGAGCCTTGCACGAGTCCAGAATGGCGCAATCTCACTGCATGTTTGCATTCTATTGGGTTGGATCTGCCGTGTTGGACAAATCATGTAAATGCACTCGGTGAGCTAGAGGAAGGGCGGGGAAGTAGTATGTCCAACCAGGTGAGAGAATGTGCTTGGATATATGCAGAGAAAAGGCTTGATGCAGCACTCCAGGTATCCAATGCCACCACTGCTCGGGATCATTGGCGGCTATGTTGTGGAGGAAAAGACCCAAGATTCGCAGGTTTTCTTACTGTGCAGGCTCAATTGCTGAATAAATATAAATACCATCCATATTCTGCCACTACAAACACATGCAGTCAACCGACATAACATCCCTCTCCCCTCTCCTGCCTCATCTCCTCCTAAACGACGTCATTTCCTGCGGGAACCATGATTGATCGCAGTGAGCTGAACCCAACTCTCTTGGAGGAGTTCAAGAAAGCGTACGAAAATGAAAAGATTCTGGTCAAGCATCATGTCGATAAAGTTCTAGGCATACTCAAGGACGGTACGACTGGTCTCGATGCAAGACAGATCTTGCATATCCCCATTACCTCAAGAATAAAAGAACTGTCCTCCGCAGTGGGAAGCCTAAAGCGTCGTCAAAAAGACCGCTGCTACCATGCAGGACTGAAAGAACGCCTCGAAGGACACGGCGAGTCGTGGAAGGATTACTGGACCAGATGGGATCAGGAATACCGCATCGATGACATTGGACCCTTCCGTGAATTGAAAGAGATGTACAAGGCACTCCATGACATTGGGGGCGTTCGGATCTGCGTTTATTTCCCTGGCGACGTCGAGAAGGTTGTCACTTTTCTCAAGAAACGCAGCGATATTGATGTCGAACGTGTCATGTTACGGGGCCAGGGGGATGCGGCTCCAGACGTTCGCGAGCTCGAACAGTATCTGGCCTACAGAGACAACGACCCATCGCAACTCAAGCAGTGGAGGGAAGACATCAGAAGGCCACCCAACTACCGCGCAACCCACGTAATCGTGAGACTCAAAGGCAGCAGCAACGGGCCTCAGGGTAACCCGATAGTGGTAGAGATCCAGATCGCCACGGTCGTGATGCATGCCTGGTCGCAGATTGAACACGACATAGTCTACAAGCCCAACTCAGAGACGCCAAAGGAGGAACAACTTGTACTGAAAGGCATCTTGGATACCTTTAACAGTGTTGCCAAGACGGGCGAGAGTGCCTTGGCTCAATTGGAGAACTACAGACACTTTGTGGCCGAGCATAGAAGTGAGAATGACCGCAATCTAGCAGATAATGCTTTCGAGTTTGGGGTCTTTCTCTTCAATACTTGCAAGGAAAGATCGCTCAGTCCCTTCAGAGATGCATCCTCGGGGACCAGCAATTGGACCTATCTTGACCAGTTATTCCAAGTTCTACGAGCCACCGACGATCATAATATGCTCAGGCTCCAGGAACTACTCGATAGCTTCATCAAGAGGAAGGGCCACGGCGCTCATCAGTCCATAGGCTGCGACCTACCGCTACACCTCTTGAGGGAGATCTACGAGATTGAAGTTAGCAAGCGCGTCAAAGAGCCAATGTCAAGCAAAGAACAAGACCGGGACTTGGCTGTGCAGGCCGTCAATTGCTTCAATATTGCTGGCTACCTAGGCATCCAGGAATCCTTCATGGCTGCACTTGACGAGTCTCTTCCACCCGAGGACGAACGCCCTTCGTTGATCGACATGCTGGATTTCGTGCATTCTCATAATCCAAAGCTAAACACTCTGAAAAGGGAGCAAATCACAAGCTTCTGCGACGCTCTTCTCGATCGGAATAGTCTGAAGCAAAGTTCCTCCAAGAGGGCTGGGCTAGACATAGCCGTCCTTGAATTGCCCATATTACTGAGTGAGATTGGCTACAGTGTGCTCCAAGTTGAACCCAGCGCAAGCCACGCCGAGGACTCTTTCATTTTCCCCGGAAGCTTGAGCCAGTTCTTACCGGACAACAAGGGCACGCATTTGGTTCCCCAGTTGCTCCAAATAATCCGTACCATTCGTGGAGTGCGTATGCTATGGGACTGGGTTCGTGACAAATGCTTGGGCACTGCCGAAGACGCTGCAAAACGACATGCAGACTACGAAACCATCCCTAGATCTCGTCCATTGGAAGGCATTGTAACTGTCAACCTCAACCAGTCGGAGTATGATTTAGGATATAGCTTGGCTTCGAGATGGAGCATGGTTTGGTCCACGCTTGACGGCACTGCCAGTACTGGACTCGGTTTGGAAGGCAAACAAAATGCGTACCAGAAGGACTTCTCCTTTTTGATACCTTGGGCAGCAGAGACGTTGAACGATACCACGCTCACGGATTCAGTCAACACCTTAACACGGTCCCTCAAGTATGAGTACGAATTCGGCACAAGTGGCCATCAGTCATCTCATTTCGGTTACTTCAAGCCAAGGGAGCCAGGCCCAGACGAGGAGTTACCTGCCTGGGAGTATGTTGAGGGCCGTCGTCGTGAACTGCAGGAGGCGAAGCTAGTACGAACCCATCTGCAGGCCAAAAGCTCACAGCCACAGATAGCGACTGACAATAGGCCTACCGATGATGGATTCCAACAACTTATCCAGGCCGTGGAGCGGATGGAACCCGGGTGTCAACTTACGCATATAAACGAACGCATCGATGAAGACGAGGGCGACGTCAACGAGTTTTGTCTGACGGTTGGCAAAGACAGGTTCTGCCTGTCCCTCTGCCAGAAGAAGTTCACGCTCAGAATGTTGAAAGACGAGGCCGATGAGAGCCGTGGCAAACGGGCTATTGAGGAGAACGTCGAGAATTTTATATCGCAACTTTCTGAGGGCTCCAATGAAGGAGCTTCCAAGCGTCGGAAGCTTTCAAACGGTGTTTCGAGCACTGGGCGGTCCGAGTAAGGGACGCCAAAAAGAAGAATCGTACATTTCGTGCCAGGGAAGTTTCAGATCTAGTTAGATAGCATCGACTTTCATTACTGTTGGATGAAGATCCTGAGTAGTTGTTGTAGTAGACATTTTACTGAGATGGAACATGATCTTGCTGTCAATATCCCTTTATATTATGTGTCAAATTTCCTTGGTACACATGTGAATCCCACTGATCTCCACGTCTAAACAAATGTAGTTCATAACGTCGTTCCTACTCATCATCGGAGCCAAGATCAGATCCCGGGATAAAACCACCTCCATTGCCCTCAGCGCCCTCGCCGAACAAGTGCACAATATCCCATCTCTCGCGCGCCACCGCGATATCCACCGGCGTCCGCAGCCGCTTATCCTCAAGGCGAGGATCCAGCCCGACATCGTGGAGCAGCATCTTGAACGTGTCCACGAGCTCGTCGGGGCTCCAACCGAAAGAATGGCTTTTGCGCGACGCAACAACATGCAGCAGCGACGACCCGTACTCATCGTCGACGCAGAACCAGTCAGCGTGGGCGTCGTGGAAGACGCTGAGGGCGGCGGCATTAGTGTGCATAATGACCCCCGTTTTCTTCCTTTCATCACTACCGTTATCATCCTCATCTCCTTGTAAACTCATATACACCGACATTGGTCGTGGCTGTCTTCTCCTTTCTTCCACTCCCCAACCCGAGGCCATGAAGGCATGCAGCGGCGTCTCGCCGCGCCGGTTGCGCGCGTTGATGTCCAACCCCTTGTCAAGGAAGAGCCGGAACAGGTCCGAAGCTGGTGATGCAATATGAATTTCACCAGTCATATGCCGCGCGCAGTGGTGTAATGCGGTATCGCCCTGCGGGTCGGGTTCGACAGGCGCAGCTCCGTGCTCGATCAAAGCATGTATGGCGGAGGTCTGGAAAGATTGGAAGGCTAGATGCAGGGGCGTGGTGCCCATATTGTCATATAAATGAATCGCGGATGGTCCAGCATTGATGAGGGCGGCGATGAGCTTGCTGTGCGAGTCATCGAAGGGATCTTTCATGGTGCAGAGCCAGTGCAGCGCTGTCCTACCCATTGCATCACTTGAGTTCGGGTCGGCACCATGTTCAAGCGCAAGAAAGGCGGCTTCCCAATGAACCGATTCAGCTCCCTCGTCTCCGTATTGATTTTCCTGAACCGAGGGAACGCATGCAGAGACGAGCAGCGACCGCTCATCTCTTCCCCTTCGCTCCATATCGAGCCCGGTCAATTCAAAGAACGGAGCCACGATTCCATGATCTTCTATGACAGCCTGTAAGATGGTAGTACCGTTGCTGTAAGCAAGAAAAGGGTCGGCACCACGGCTAAGAAGTAACTTGATGACCGAAAGTTGACGCGCTTCCCGATCAGCTGTTCTGATGCCCGTGTTATATCGCCTCTTTGCCGCCGCCCGGAGGATGTTATCTTGACCGCAGTACTCGTCAATTTTCAGATTGCTTACATCTACGCCATTCTCAATGAACAGTTCGACTAGCAACGGGTCCATTCGATCTACTGCGTGAGATAGAGCATTGCTACATACCCCCACACGCAAAATGTCGGCACCATGCTGAATCAGCAGGCGGGCAATCTTGCTATCATCAACATGATCCAAGCATGTCATGGAGCGATTGTCCACCGCTTTGGGATCCGACCCTCGCTCGAGCAAGATCTGGGTAGTGTGTTCCTTCCAAAAGCCGTTCGGGTGATCTGAGCTGACGGCAGCAAGGAGGGGGGTTTGCCCCATTGCGTTGCGAACAGACATGTCTGCGCCCTGCTTTAACAAATACTCCAGCGCTTCAACCTGCCAAAAATATGAGCCACAAGCGAGTATGTGAAGCGCTGTGGCCCAATATGTCTTGCTTTTGTTGTCGAGTCGATTCGAGACGGCGTTTACATTGACGCCAACGATCTCAATGAGTGTTTTGATGACGGGAAGATTTGGTTCTCTGCATCCACAAGCGGATGCGAGGAGTGTGAGCGGCTCATCTCTCTCTTCAAATGGCGAATACACGTTCTTAACATTCTCCTTTTCCATTGAGGGCCAATAATCGACCTGGAAAGCCTCGTGTCTGAACCGCTCAAGCAAGCTTGTTTGCCCATTTCTGACCGTTGCATAGAAAAAGCGCTGGAGACGAAGTCTGCAAGTCGTCGTCGGGTCACCATCTTTTCTGAAGAATTGGTCGACCGCGTCAATGTTGCCGTTCTCCAACTGAGCCTCGATTGCAAGAATCAAATCCCCTGGATCAGTGATTGAGGTGAGATCCTGCACTATGTCTCTCATGCGTTTCTCGTGTGATGATTCGACATCGACCCTTTGCCGCGGCGAGGCTCCACGCCGGATCAATTCGATAACCATCGTCTGATGACCTGTTTTCATTGCGAGATCAATGGGCGTAACGGGCGAGTCTCCCTTCCTGGCCTTTGCTTCCAAATCTGCCCCAGCTTCATCCAAGAGGCGGACAATCTCAGCTGCTCTGTTTGACCGAAATAGGTTCCAATTTGCCAACGTTGGTCTCGAATTCTCTTGAAAGGAAGTCATGCCTCTATTACCTAGTCCTCCATATCCCCACAGTTCCTGTTCTTGGGGGAACTCGGCAAGGGCATGAAGCGGAGTGAATTCATCACAGTCACGCTGATTTGGATCGGCGCCGTTCAAGAGCAGGTACCTGATGCTTTCGGGGTGGCCGGAACGGCAGGCAAAGTGCAAAGGCGAGCGTTGATGGATATCGGTCGTCCTTAAATTTATGTGCCGGTCCAGGATGCCACGTTCCTTATATTCCGAAAGGAGGAGGCCGACGGTCCCTGGCTGTCTGGCTATACAGGCGACATGCAACGCCGACATGCCTTCATTTGTTAATAGGGTCGGATCGGCACCGGCTCTCAGTAGTCTAGCCACATTGAATTCTGAACAGGATGCCGCCACGTGGATTGGTGCCGCTCCCTCCTTGTCTTTTTCGTTTATGTCAATGCCAGCGAACACAGGCAACTTTAACGTGAAGTCGATCCAATGCTCCTGACCTCGTTCGTAGTTGGAATCCTCGATACATTCAGCGCTTGCAAGATGGAGTACGGATTGCCCTTTGGCATTCCTATCCGTGGGCGGAATGCCCAGCTCAGCGATACTGACTACGTACTCCATCGTTTCGTCTGGACTCTTCCATCTGGACGCCTCGAATGCGAGATGAACGAGAGAGTTTCCTTCGGGATCTGCGGTTGAGGTATTCATCTCGTACGAGATAAGGAAACGGATCCAGTCCAGACCACAACCACGTCTCACAGCTGCATGAAGCAGTGTGGCTCCGTCAGAGCGCCGCAATTTTGGGTCTGCTCCCAGACCGATGAACTGCTTCATTGAAGCAAGACTCCCATCGAAAGAATTCACGATTTTCCATAATATCGTTTCACCCGAGCCGTCGCTTGCGTTGATGTCCATTCCTTCTCCAATGAACCTCTCCAAGATGGCGGTGTTCAATCCCGTCGATGGGGCGGTATACCATCCTCGTACGCCGTATGTCAGAAGCGGTACCAATCCATCATGGTTCTTCTTGCTTAGGCTGCCACCCGCACGAAGCAAGCTAAGTAGGTCTGGGATGTCATTGGTGCTGTAAATATCTAAGTTCATCATGACCATGTGCACAATGGTATTTCCTTTCTTTGTGGTCTTGTTGGCATCGGCGCCGTGACCGATCAATCTCTCAACCACTTTCATGTTAGGTTTCGTATGGCAGAGACGCATCAGCGTTAGAAGCGGCGTGAACCCGTCATCGTCATTTGCGTCGACAACTGCCCCGTGGCGGACCAAAACGTCAATTAGATCAGGAGATCCTAGGATTGCAAAATGTAGAGGCGTTTCACCCCTTCTGTTCCTAGCATTAGGATCTGCACCAGCGCTCAAGAGCATATCTGCAATGTGTCCCTTCATCTCATCCTCATCTCCCCAAGGGTTTGAAGATTGCACTGCGTAATGCAGCGGTGTTTGTTTGTCTTCGCCAGCCTTCATGTTGATTTGGCCTCCATGGCTTATAAGGAGTGCGAGACACTTCTTCGCGCCCTGTACAACCTCTTCGGAAAGATTGCATCTGACGAAGGACTTAGCGAATGCATGAATGGGTGTGAGACCTTCCGGGGCATCTATGGTTAAGGTGATGTTTTCATTCGGCTCGTCCAACTCATCATCTGGACAGTAGTCTTGTTCACCTCCGCATCGTTTATTCGGATCGGCGCCGCGTGCTAGGAGCACTTCCACAAGCCTGTAATCACAGTCGTTCGCTGCTTTAAACAGCCTCGTCTTACCGCGCGAGAAGCAATCAACATCAACTCTTCCCATCTCGAGTACTGCCTCGACAGCTTCGGTCCCTTTAGCCCAGTGGAAGCATTGATTCGCCTTGCTTGCAGGCACGAAAGGAAGAAAAAGATTGATAAGAAAGCAATCACCACTTCCGCAGGCGTATTGCAGCGGAGTAAGGTCACTTGTCAGTATCAACGGACTGGCCCCCTCCTTGAGGAGTAGCCTGCTGGTTTCGAGATGTCTTGCGGCAGACGAATAGTGAAGAGGTGTCATGCCCCTGTCATCAACTGGCTCTGGGTTTACACCTTGTTCTAGCAGATGGCTGACAATCTGTACATGTCCGTGTTCCGCAGCGTGCGAGAGTGGTGTTCGGCCGTCACGATCAGGCTCATCAAGCTGGAACCCTTTTATCTGGGAAAGATGGAGGAGATACTGTGACATGCCTTCGACAGCGGCCAAGTGAGCAATGCTGAACGCACTGCCGGGACTGGTCGAATGTATGAATGAGCCACGAGGTGCGAGGTTAATCGCCCATAATGCGAAGGCCGGTTTTCCAGGTCGAAGGTAAGCGTCCAGGGAAATGAAGACGCGTTCGTCATAATTGCCTGCCCTTTCTATATGGTGACGCAGGTTGTTTATCGTATACCTCATTAGTGGTTGGTTTAAGGCCATGTCTTTCAGGAGTTCCTCGCGCTGTTCAAGCTTGGTTTGTCTAGCGTCAATACCTTCGTACTCATTACCACTCCTCACATCATACGGAGAACACGGCCAATTTACATCGGCGTCATTCTGAGAGCCAGCCTTTGTACCCGGAATTGGCCCGGGTCGCTGATAGGTATCGTCAAGGCTGAGGTCAATAAGGGGGCAGGCGTCAAGATACTGAAGGGATAGTTCAACAAGCATCGCATGTGCTGAAGTAGCGTCAAGCACGGGGAACGAAGAGGAAGATGTATTGCGAGTCTCGTCGAGAAGAAACTCGGTGAAAGAATGATGTATGACACTGACGGATTCATCTTCGAGGATCTCCAGTAGCCGCCCACAGCTAGCCTTGACGAGAGCCTTTCCCTCCTTCAAGTCATCGGTGCCATTCATGCGTGCAACAAGGGAGCCAAGCTCTATGAGCCGAAGAGGCCGGGTCGAATGCGTTACGCACATCAATATGCGTGCCTGCTCTTCCCGACTCACTCCGCTGCGCTTGGCGTGTTCCACAAGCATGGCGTCGTATACCTCCCGAAGGCTTCTTGGAAGTCGTTCTAGACTATCGGGTAATGTCTGCTCAACGACGCGGCCTGTCTGCAAACTGTCGGCGAGGTTGTCGGTCATTAACCTGGCGTGCAGGAAAAGCCCCTGGGCGCGTTCGCAGATGGTCTGCTTGACCAGATCCTCCTTCTCCGGGCTCAAAGTAGTTTCCAGAGTCGCCATCGATACGCTGACATATTTGGCTACGTCAGGGTAGATGAGAGAAGGCTCTAATCTCAGCTGTGGCACCGCCGCTTCACGCACGACATCTTCGATCTTGGGAATGGGCCGACACGTCAGCAACACCTTAGTCTTGGAGTCTTGGTGACTGCCGATACGGCATAGACGGCTGATCACATCGAAATCCTCGTCGTCCATCTCATCCAGTGCATCAGCAACGCAGTAGACCTTATCTGTGTGACGTATAGCCTCTACAAGAGCATCCCACAAAGCAAAGCGTTCGCTGCCATTGACACCACACGATTTGCTGAGCATTTCCAGTTTGCTCAGTAATATGTCGCTCCAAGGAAGTAGCTGCGAGGCGAAGTCGCGCACCAGGTACTTGGCACTGTGGTTCTTGTCGACAATTTGCCTGAAGAAGAAGAACAGCACTGGCACACCCGGTTCTGATTGCTGTAGCTGGCGTATAGTGCTGGCAGCGAAGACGGACTTGCCGCTGCCAGCAACGCCCTTGATAGCCAAGCAGCTGGATGCGACCGACCCAGACCAGGCTTGGAAAGCTGGGACTTCACGCACCCAAGAACCAGTGCCAGGTACGTGAGAGTGAACATGTTTCATGAGTTCATTTCCAGGCGAGAGGTAGTCGGTAGGCTGAAGCCAGCTTTGAATCGCTGCCCTTCGCTTTTCTAACGAGGGCCTTGAGGGGAGCGGCTGCGAGGGAACTGTATCGTGAGTGACAATCTCAAAGTCGTCCATGTCAGGCGTAATTGCGATGTTTCCGCCTCGAGACTCCATTCTGGGAACCAACTATAAAAGAAATATGCGAATTCCCATGAAACACCTCATTTACAAGGTGCCGGACATAGTTTTGGTTACATAAGTAGGTATATGTCGCTAAAGGTCTTGGAGAAGAGTCCTCGCCGGTGAGCTGTACGGTCCTCTTTTAGGCTCCAGCTTACATGGGGCTTTCACGGTAAGTCATTCCGGTAAGGCGTCAGTTCCCAGCTGCAGTTGCCCAAATAGCTTCGCCGAGCTTGCTTTGCTTATTATGAGGAAGTACTTACTTATCCACATCCGCGCTTTGTCTCGAGGCTTGCTTACTCCTTTATTAACCTCATTATACGACTGTTTACGAGGGTTGCATGAGCGTCAGTCATTGCTCTAGTACCCGACTTTTGCTGTGCTCATGACTTCAATCGACTTCAATGGTCTTCAACCAACGCCCGATGAGTCATAGGCAAATAGAGGAGATGGAAAGGGCCATCCAACTGAGGGGATGTGCGGTCTGCAGATGCCGCCATGTTGTGCCCTGGGTCAATCGGGACAGGAAGTTGCTTCCATTTGATTGTTGTTGGCCTATTGATGGGCATCGAGGGCCTTACATCTCCAGACCAACAATCACTTCATTCTGAATAGCCTCGTTAACAATCCCAAGCACTCGATCAGCGACGCGTATTGTCTCTAAACCCGATTTTTGGATCCTCCTCTTTTTGGAATTCCTTCCAAGGTTCGTTTGCAGAACTTACCTACGGCATTTATTTTCCAATCGACGTCGTCAATTGATCCCCAGCGATTTTAATCTGCTGTGACTTGATCGCAACCAACTACCTTCTTCCTGCAATCCTGTTTCCTTCGGGATTACATCTTGCTGTGTTGTTCCAAAAACGACAATACAAGCGCATCGTGGATCTCACCGTCTCTGCAGGCCGGCCCTCGTTGACACCAACTTCTACCACTTGTCTTGCGGCTATCTACCACATCCACAGTCCACAAACTGGGAGAAAGCATAGTGAGTATTGCGTCTCCCATGTGAACAGCAGTGGTCTTGCGAAAGCTATAGATCTCGCACCATTTGCAACACCGAGGCTAATGATATAGACGGGCAGACCCAGCTTTACAATACTCTTGACTCATCTACACCTCCACGCCATAGCGCCTGTGCAGACCATTCTACCTTCCCTTATGCAGAACTTCAATCCGCACATACCAAGAGAAGGCATCATGTCTTCACTAGCCGAAACGAGCAAAGTCATTCGTGGCAGATCTCATAACCTCTCGATCAAGACTGCCACCTCTACCATCAGCTCTCGTCACTCAAGCGAATCGGACGACAACTTTTCAACAGGGAGCTTCGTCCACGTCTCAAAACCATCTCCCGCTACAGCAGAGCCTGGCTCCAAGAAGATCGAAGCCTTGCTTAGTACGGACTGGCGAACCAATCGTCGCCCGAGAGCTGATACGTTCAACGAACCTCCCAAGACTGCATTTCTTCCCAACCCCAAATCTCCCCCCAAGCCCACCTTGCGTGTCGACACATCGCGTGTCACCTGTGACAGAATCAGAGATACGCCTGTTGATGCTGAGTTCATCCACTCGGCCCCTGCAACAAAGAAGGAGTTTGCAGACGCAGATGATGCGGAGAATCATGGCACCGGTGAGACGGAGGAGTTGCAGGCCAACTCCAGTAGCTCGTTTGCCGTCCGCACGGATCTGTCTGATTGGATGTCGCTGAGTGCCCGAATCCAAGAACATCGTACTCGCCTTCATAGCTCTGATAACAGCACTGGCTTCCCGCCGGCGGTCATCAAGGTCACGCCAGTCGATTGCTCACCAAATGGCCTGCAAAGCCCGGTGTTCCCTCTGGCCCGGATGGAGAAGGTAGAAGAGGGAAGGAGATTCCGCACACAATCATAGGAACATTTTGTGCAGAACTTGGACGCCCTGATCGAAGAAGCCCCAAACTCCGATGATGACCAGGCTGTTTTGCAAGATCCAGCAATTTACAGTATGAAGGTTGCCGGCAAGGAAAGCTCGAAATCACCACCGCGTAAGGCGCCGGCAGAGGAGACTCGCTACAACGCGCTGATTGCAAAACTTAACAAACGCGGCACATCTGAGTCGGCCGGAGATGTTGCTAAGCCACGCCATAACACATTCCATGGCCAGTCTGGCGGGCCCGGAGCTGCTGCTTCCTCCAAAGCAGTGTCAACACTCAATCCCATGGCATCCGAGTACAATCCGAAGTTCTCGAAACAACATGCTGCAACACTCGGCCATCCCAGCGCACCAAAAGCCGGCAGATCCTCGGTATTGGGGTTCTTCGAGTCTACCAAGGAGACTCCCCATGTACCTGACCTAAACCCCGGAGCCCTCGATGATCTACGTGCCTGGGGTCGCGTTTTCCTTGAGTTGCTGGATTCGATTTCCCAGGACGAAGGTGAGAAGGCAAATATAATGAGCAGAATAGGAAATGGGAGATTCCCGCCTGGGATTCTGCCACCAGCAGCTGTCCAGCCTAACTCGGTCAACATGCAGCAGCGCCTTTGCGATTGGCCTGTACCTCCAAGTACGCAACCACCCCCAAGTATGCAACCAGCTGCCAGATATGGCGAATCGATGCCTTCTGTTCCCATGGGACTTTACAATGATATCAATGCGCATCTACTTGCGGCTCCGGATTTCCTCCCTCAGATCCAGGCTCTCGGCAATGCAAGTTTGCAGGCGCCTGTAATGCCTGCTCCGATTGGAATGCAAACAAACATGGAGCCCAAAGCTCCATTTGCGCCTCAGGCCAGCGTTCCCCATCTTCCAATGGGCCAGGTGCCCATACAAGGAGCAAACCGACGGGCACCCACCTTGCCTCAACAGCTAGGCTTATCAGGTAACCAAGGCAATGGTGCCGCCTATCCCCACTGTTTCGGACCTACACCCGTCTCCAAGCCCAAAGGAGCCCCTCGGCCGGGCGACCCCCGGTGGTGCAAGCAGCAGATGATGTACGAGGCGTACCTCGAGTGGCAACGCAGCACTGATACCAACTATCACAAGAAGTGCAAGGACCGTCAGGCGAGGCGAGCTGAGCGACAACGAGGCGTCAAAGGCCGACAAAAGAGCGATTCCGAGATGCCTCTTAGCGAGGGTGTCGCCGCCGAGGTTCCGGCATAGCTCTCTTTCTTTCTTTCTTTCTTTCTTTCTTTTGCCGCTGTTCATTTTTACTTCACATCAGCAAGCGTAACTGATAGGGGATGAAAACGTCGAAAATCAACAAAAAGAATAACGTATGGCAGGATGCTGGCTTGTTAGAACTCGCGATTGGGATATCCCTCACTGGCATTGATTAGGCTATGGGAAACAGAAACAGGGTATGATGATGTTGTTTTTGTTTTTGTTGTTGTTGTTGACAAGGCCACACATATCTTACCTATGTTGCAATTTCATGGTCGTCGGCGGCGATATCCTCAGTCACAATGGCGTATGCAAACAGTTTTGTTATTGCAATTTTCATTAGTGATCCCTTACTTAGGACAGGTTGGGCCTTTCCAGCATTGGACTCTGATGGATTGGTATCTGGTCAGAGAGAGTCTGTCGTCCCTTTGATCATTTCCGGTTATCTCAGCTCCATAGCATAGCCCGCAATCAAAGAAGTTTTGATAGTGCGAAGAGTTCTCATGTGCTGTGATAATGTCATGCATTGCGACCCGTATCTGGCGAATATGGTTTTGTAGGTTAAGATTCTATGCATCCTGGCAGCACCAGCTAGGGCTGCTAGGCGCGTTAGAACGAGCCCCCACCAGCAGCGCCAAGCTTGCAGGTACGTACGGTATGCAATCTCGCAGACACACTGCCCTTTACACTGTGATGGCTTGCGTCCAATGTTGATGCCAGCATTGACATTCAACTACCAGCCCCACCGCCAAATGTTCTTCAGTGTGAGCCAAACACCTGCACCAATTAGAACACAGCGACCTTCACCTTGAGCAGGAAAGGAATCCCTGTGTCTAACGCATCGGTATTGTGAGCGATTACGAGTTTGAGGGTTGCGTCTCTGTTTATCCATCTACATACCTAGGTATCGGCTAAGGTAGGAGCGGCGCAACTCAGATGGGAAGTTGGTACTACGCGGTGCTTCAGATTGCACCTTGAGACCTCAGACCCAAGACCAGTAGGGTTGAGATTGTCTTCCTACCTACCAAGAGCCTCCATCTCAGTTCTTGGCTTCGTGCGCTCATGCCGATTTTTGGTTAATTCGCCATCCCATCCTTGATACGGTGGGACTATATCATTTGCCAGTCCCATAAGCGACCCGTCATCATGTCGACTCCAATGCGCCATGGTCCCTCGCAACAGGGCCGCACGCCCTCGCAAATGCCTGGTGCCGCTCCAACCCCTCCCGTATCTACTCCTTTCTCGGCCTCACAAATCCAGACTGCCTTTTCTCCCCCATCAGGCTCGCGTACCTCGCCGCAGCATGTTAAGAAGTCGCCCGCTACGTCGTTCACGCTTAAACAGCAGCCCCCAAACGATGGAGCTTCTGCCATGAACTTCGACAGCCCCTCGGCCACTGCCGCTCTAGGTGCTCTTGGCATGAATAACCATCTTGACCTGCACCTAGAAAACCTCAGCATGGGGACCATGACTCTTGGTAAATCAGACGAAGACGATTTTAGGAAGAAAATGGACTTCATCATCGAGACGATCAAGGTATGTAGTGCCTACTCTTTGCTCTCGCATGCCACAAGGCGCCCATGACTAATATTTCTGTGCAGAGGGCCGCCAGACCCATGGTTAGTAATGAAGGTCTCGAGCGCCTTGCTAGATCCATTGGCCTCGAGTGCCTCTGGGAGGACAACCCGGCCGGTGGGCCTCATTCCAAGACCTTGGTCATGGCAGGCGTCGGTCTCGCGCTCGAGATCATCATCACTAACCACGTAGTGGAAAACGTCTCACTCACATATCCCGAGTGCTCCGAGAACGCCCAGAAACACGTTGGCAAAGCCGCCGACATATTACTGGAAGATCTGAAGTTAGCCTTAGGCCAGAGCCCGCTGACCAAAACGCTTCTGGCCTTCCAGCCGAACCTGGAGCGACTTGCAGCCTTGGACAAGTTGAGTGTTCTCCCATCACTAAACTGCTACGACGCTATTGCTGGGTTGTACGAAAGCTTCCTAAAGTTACACGAGTGGGACATGCTCAAGCTCCGAGATGATAATACTATCCCTGAGAATAAGCCCACCAATGTCTTACCGGACAACCGACTTCAAGTATACGCCCTCTGCCTCCGTCACGGGGTTCCCATGATGCATACCCGGGGCAAGATTGGGTTGATGCTCGACTACTGGAAGACGGGAAGAAGGTTGAGAAGTGCAGATGTTCACAGGAAGTCGCCGGGTATCTTCACCTGGGGGATGCTCATCGAGTGTGCGCCCAGGCAAAACATGATGCACATTCCGGCCATCCGCGTTACGGAGAATTGGATCTCGGATGATGTTGAGAAGACACAAGACCTGACGAATGACGATATGTTGCTACAGCAGACATCAGGCTATGTTCTAGACTGGCAGGAGCCTGAAATGATATTCTTACCCCCTGGGGACGAACCCAAAGCCGAAGCGGGCATGAACGTACAAGCAGGTCCTAGGATCCCGGATGTTATCTTTACGGCGACATTTGACCCCCCCGTGGTCGTTACAACGGCAGCCGCGTCTCATATTTATAATTTAGCGGGAATTCCCCTGCCTGAGTCGATCGTCACCTTTGACGCTATCGTCTTTCCCGTCGCCCCGGACAGTGGCTATGATCCTAGCGAGCCTCGTATTATCCGACGAGCCCAAGCAGTCACCACTGTCGATCCCAGTACCCCAGGATCGACCAACTTGACAGGGCACAAGAACACGCTGTTCATATACAAGCCGGTCTATGGCCAGGTGCTGAGCAAAGTGCCGATGCAACATCCCCGCCAACTCGTGGCCATGATGGCGGTCCTTCGGCAGTTTGCGTTCCTCTCTACTCTTCTGGCAAAGAGTTTCAAATCCAAGCCGGGCTATGCCGAGATCGCCCCGGATGACGCGAACTGGAAACCCACGCCCATCCTACAGCATGACATTACAGGTTTGCAGCCTAAGCTGCCCCTGCCGCCGACCACGCCAGATGTGAAGGCAAACCTGCCCGTAGACATCACGCTGACTGCACACCCCATCCCACAGCTTTTAATTGTGTTCCCTTTCAAGTCTCGAACGGCCAACATCACTATCGAGATTGGACTAGGGGGTCGCGTCCACATTGTATCACACAACGATGTGTTCCAGGAGACGGCGCCTGGCGGTACTCAAGGAGCAAGACTAGATAAGGCATGGGCCGAGGATAAGCTCGAGATTTGCGAGGACATCGGGAACTGGATTGAGCTAATCAAAATGATGCTTGAGAAAGAGTAAAGAAAGCTAGATAGTATAGACTGGTAAGGCTTGCTTCTTTGAGCATGTCTACTATGTTAGGGGGAAGAAGAAACCAACACATGATACCCCCCAGGTTTCTTCGGTGGCGTCAAGACAGGGGACCGACGGTAGCTTTTACTTTGCTGGGTCCGTCCAAGTTGGGTACCTATTTGCTATCGATAGCTTATGTACCTTTCCATAGTAATTCAGGTCAATTGTCATAGATTTGAGGATGATTGTATCGTATCTCTAGATATCTTGCTTTATGTATTCGATCTCTTTCCTACTACAGTACCAGGTAGGTCGACTTGTTCAACATAAAGGAGGGAGGTGCCTGTTTCAATTCCGTTAGCGGGACCAATGACAGACGAAAGCGCCCAGCGGGTCTTGCCGACAAGCCGAGCGAGCGCTTTCTAAGCGCCCGGCCTGAGAGGGACAGTTTCCTCAACCAATAGCTGCCGTTGGCCCCCAAACTTGTTCCTGGTCTTTCAGTTTCGCCCAACATATCCCCCAAATGAGCCCAGCAAAGCCCAGCAGAGAGTCCAATCTGCCAGTGGCAGAGTGGCGCCCGCATGCTCATTTTAGCCATCCTGGGCGGCTCTGGGCAGCCTGGTTACCCTCGCACAGAGGAACAGAACGGTTCCTGATTGACCGGTTGGCTGGGGACAAGATGCCCGTCGTTGGGTTCAAACGAACCGATGCGGCACTTGCTGTTTGCACTGCCTGCTAGAGTCAATGGCGTGGTTGCGTGGGTGGGTGGCCAGAAGAGGCGACTTCCCGCCATGCAGGCTATCAATAACTCCTGCAAATGAGAAAAGTCCGTCCCTTTTCTCCTAGTGAGTCGACAGTCGAGAGTATCTATCCCTTTCACCCTCTTCAGTTCGCTTTTCACCTGATTTCCACCTTCTTGCGATTTGCAGGACGAGTGTTGTGCAAAGCAGAAGTTTCAATCACCTATTTCCTACAGTAGACATCCTGCAGGCTGAGCTCGCCAAGGTGTGTAAGTGCGGGGTCCTTTTCCTGGAGTCATACGGCACAGCAGCATAGCGTACGAAATCAAATGCGATCTGCGCATTTGCTTACGCCGCCGCCGTCTGACAAACCATGGCTAATCCGAAGTTGTAGCTATTGCTGCAGACATATCAAGGCCTCAAAGAAACTTCGATTTACTCATTGGCAAAGTTGGGGTTATACTTGAATGACAATGTCGGGCCAATACTACCCTCGTGCGTTCCCACTCCATCGCCCAAACCCGCTTTCTCAATTTCGCGATGCTAACATGCAACAGCTCCTCCTGGCACAGCTGTCTCAGCAGGTATGGGAAAAGTTTAACCTTGCCAACCAACCGTTGAATTATCGACACTAACAAAGAACTGTAGGGCAGCAGCAGAAGAGCTATCCTATGCCACCGACCTCGCCGCCGGCAAACCAGACCAAATTCTACCCTCCGCCTCCGGGCACCCCGAGCTTTGCGCCGCCGAGCGCCCAGCATTACCCGTCACCACCGCCTCAGCAGCAACAATCCTATAACCCGCCGCCACAGCAATCATACCCGCCGCCTCCCCAGCAGAGCGGAACACCACAACCGCCTTCGACATCGAGCACGCCCGTCTCCTACCCGCCGCCTCCACAGGCCGGCCATGCCCCGCAACACCAACATCAGATGAGCCTGCCTATGCGCGATGGCAATGGCATGACACCACCGCCCGGCAAACCGCCGGGATACGATGGGCCCTCCGAGGGTGGTTACCCTCAGGAGAAGACGCACTCAACGCAGGCCAGCATGGACCTCTCACGCCGCGCTTCGGCCATGAGCTCACAAGCCCCGCCGCAGCAGCAGCAGCAACCCCCTGCTGTGAATATGCACGCGGGCGCACCATCACCCGGCCAGTTCCAAGGCGCGCACAGCACGGCGGGTGACGATGTGGGCCAGTTTAACGGTGGATCCTACCGCATCAGCCATCGTGACTCCAACAGTATCATCACACTACAGCTGGCCATGGGCTGCCCTCTGGACGCGAAGCCTGGTGTGCTGATCGCCATGTCGCCGACGGTCACGCTCAAGGGCGAGTACAAGTTCAATCTGAAGCGCATGATCGCGGGCGGCGACATCGGCCATTCGACCTTCATCGGTCCCGGTGAGGTGCTATTCGCCCCCGGTATGCTGGGTGACATGACGACGATTCGCCTGCACGGCGACGAGTCGTGGAGCGTCGGAAAGGACGCCTATGTCGCCAGCACTCAGGGTGTCGTGAAGGACTACAAGCGCCAAGGGCTGGGTAAGGCCATGTTCTCGGGCGAAGGGCTCTGGGTCTACAAGATGACGGGTGTCGGCCTGCTGTGGATCACGTCATTTGGCGCCATTATCCGCAAGGACCTCGTCGATGGCGAGAAGTACATTGTCGACAACGGCCACCTGGTCGCCTGGAACACCAAGTACATCATGGAGCGCGGGGCGTCTGGTGGTATCATGGCTGGATTTGCCAGTGGCGAGGGGCTGGTGTGCAAGTTCACGGGGCCCGGAACGGTCTTCCTGCAGACCAGGAACCCGGTAAGTTCAAAAACAATCCCCCTCGCAATTTCTAGTATGCGTGCGTGTATACTGATCTGGTTTGTGTGTCCTAGCGAGCATTCAGCGCTTATATGACGGGAAATGCCGCGCCACCCTAGAGAAGAGGCTGGGCTGGCCGACGAACGGTATAACGTGATCGGGGTTTTATGGCATCGGAATATTTGGCCATACCTTACAGATTGGTCTAATGCCCCTATGCGTATAAGGGACCCTAGAGTGTATTTCTTAGTTTCGTGGTGTGTATTGGTCATGCTGCTCTTGTTCTTTTTTATTCCCCCCTGCTTAGGCTTAGCTGGCATGTTTCACGGCTTATGATGTATATCTTCTTTGAAAATCTGGAATTAAACACATGCTGAAGCATCAAATTCATGATGAATTGCGTCTTAACCTGTTTCATTCATAAGCTCTGCGTATTACTGTATAGTGATGCTCGATAAGAGCGTACTACCAATCTACCTTAGGCGGCTTTCCTGCTTCAATCTGGTTATGTGCAACAGGCAGGGTGCCTAGTCCGATTTCGACTTGTCCGACTTGCCGTTGCTGCTGGTGTACCCCTGCCGCAAGCTCTGGTAGTCGAGTGCCTCCCATGCCCAAATGGTCTGCGCGCTCACCAGCAGCAGCGCCTCGAGTCCGCTCTCGAGGCCCTCGCGCACCATAATCTCGCCGCCCTTCTTGGCGTTCAGCCCACCGCCGCTAAGGAGGCGCGCGTACACCTTCTCCTCGTGGCCCTCTTGGACGCACTTGTAGATGGTGGCGCCGTACTTGGCCATGTCCTTGCGCCAGACGTACTCGACGACTTGCTTGCTATCGTTGGGCGAGCCGAGGTCGGTGCTGAAACGCCAGTCGCTGCGGTGGATGAAGTTCTTGTCGCGGTGCAGTTTGATGCTTTCAGATGCGGTGGTGGGATCTCCCAGGCCGATGGCGCAGTGGCGCCAGGGAAACAGCTTCAGTTTGCCCCAGGCGACGACGGGGCCGTCCTTGTCCTTGTCCTTGTCACTGGCGTCCGGGGTCTGGCGTCGCAGCAGCAATTGCGGCTTCTTCAGGGTTAGGATGTCGCTCTGCATGTAGTACTCGGCCGGCGTGTCCTGGCGCTTGCCGCGGTGCAGGAGCACGGAGAGGCGCGAGGTGGTGTAGTACATGTTGTACTTGCGGAGGCGCTCGCCTTCTCCGCCTTGTCCATCGCCGGACAGAAGGGGACTTTCGGTGTTGGTGGTGTAGGTGGTTTCGACCGAGGCCCGGCCCGTGGTGGAGGCGGCTGCTTCTCCACCGCCGCCGCCACCGGCTTCGGCTTGGGCTACGGCGGCGGCGAGGGCGGCGCGTTGCTCCTCGGTGTAAGCGGGGGAGTCGCGACGGGGCATGTCTCCGTCAGCTGAGGCTGCCGTTGCGGTTGTAGCAGCGGTCGCCGGCAGAGGCTGTTGGGCTTGGGTAGTTGCCATAGTTGTTCAAAGCTAATGATTGGAGGGCTGGGCTCTGGATTTGATGAATAGTAGATATACTTCAAATTGTACGGTTAAGTGATGCTTGAACTCTTTGACCTTGACTACTTTTTGGGTGGTTGTTGTTGCTTTTTGGACTCCAAGGAGACGAGGTACAAGATGGGTGAGAAATGACCAAGTCCTTATGTACTGTGCCTTCCTTGCAATGGTTAGCATTGGTTATCCTATTCCTTTTCTCTATCCCAACGCAGTTGTCATTCAGCTTCTTGGCTAAACATGCACGCGCTTACTGCTCTCTGCCCCGACCTCCCCCCTCTCTCATACAACTCTAGTGGTGGCTGAGCCATACCTGTAAAAATCAGTATGCAATGCGCCTGTCCAAGTTGCTTCGCTAGTGCGTACATATTCTGATGACGGCATACCGACAGACCAGCCCCCAAACTCTGAGGCTACTATTATTAACCCCCCGGGTAGCGGGCTCCAGCACTTGGACGATCACCAAGCAATATTGCCCGACTAAGCGGGCAGTGGGCCCTGCGGTGCTGCCAACGACAACGTGCCGGATCGTTTGGTGGAGACTTGGTCGCCGACCTGTCATCCCATTCCATCCCATCCCGTCAACCCGCTATCGTCCCGGCGATGGCGATACTGTCCGGATTACATTAGTAAATAAATACATAAACCTTGGATTAGGCCAAATATTAAGTAAGAGGAGCAGTTAGGCACAGTAAGCAATGCATTGCGATTATTATGCTCATATAAGTTTACACGAATCATGATTGGGCAGTAGTGCCATGAAGTTGTGCTAGGCCTTGCTTTGCTGGAAACCTTCTGGAGAACGACGCCGCCAAAGCGAGTACGACTTACACGAAGACGGCGCACGAGGGACTGCACCTCTGTATCACGTAGGGGCCATATTGAATGATGGAGTTGCATGATATGATAAGCCCTCGGCGTGAGCGTTCGCCAAAAGGGTATAAAGAAACAGAAGTCGTGAAGTAAATAGGTTTTCGCCGAGGATAAGTCGGCCATGTTATCAGTTTGAAATCGGTTACACCGCCGAACGTTCTATCGTATCTAATTCCTGTTAAGAAGCACCAGCGGTGACCTCCCTGTATGGTTCTTTTATTATCTTCTTGAAAACTGAGTCTGATAAATGATGCAATGAATGGCCAGTATCCTCAGAAGTCGACAGACACATATGCTGTTTTTCCGAGATGGTACCCATCATCCAGACCACTCGCGACCTAGTCGTATCCAGGTTCTAAGCTCTTACATGAGGCGGTCTCGCTGAAATAGCTGACCATGTAGACAGCATATATCGGTGCCAGTCGAGACCCTTTCAAACACCACACATAAGTTATCCTCTGCAGCATATCAAGATTATCTCGGTGGAATCATGTATGTATGTAGTCAGGTATGTATCGAAGAAACCGTATAAAAAAGATGAAGAGAACAAGAGGTGGACAGGCAACGAAGAAATAATAGGAATCAGAAATGTCAAAAAGCTCAGCATGTTTCACAGCCCCCGTCCCGCGGGGGCTCGAACACGCCTACGAAAACACCCAGCCAGCTGGGGGTTTTACTGGCCTTCCCTTCAGAGCGCACTCTAACCAACCCGGCCATCAGGCCAGGTTGGTGGGTTGGCTGATGATTGTTGGACTTGTTCGGCATTATGTGTCTACCAACGCGTCTGCGTAGGCGTATTGGTCGTGGTGGTCGTGGTGTAGCTCAGCTAACCTAGCTACCAGCTGCCTGAGTTATGTCTCCCACCCCAGCAATGACCTGGAGCTGCTATTGTCCTACTAACCCAACCTTTACTGGGGACGTCTCATAACCCGCCAGACCATGCACATGATGCTCTACTTCTCCGAGTACTGTAGCTTCCCACGCATTCGATTGTAAGCATCCTGCGTCACGGGATCATACTTGGGCGGGTTATCGGGACCTGTACACTGTGGTATGCACTCGATGACTGCATCTAGGTTCGGGCTGACGAAGTACGGGATCGAGTATCTTGCCCTCGTCATCTGAGGCGTGTCCCTTGTTCGAGATCTGTCCCCCAGGGGCACTGTAACTCGATGGAGTGTAGATTTCAGGTAATCTGCAGGGAATACAGATCAATCAGCGTAATCACTCAGGGGTAAACAAACCACAGCAACAAACGAGGTGGTTTCTCAACCTTACCATTACTCCAACGCATCAGTAGATCTCCAACGTTCACCACCACAGCATTCTGGACGGGCGTAGCGTCTATAAACGTCCCTGGCTTATCGGGGTGCTCGACTTGCAAACCTCCGCACTCATCCTGGAATAGGAGAGTGATGGTACCCCAGTCCGAGTGCGCCGCGATCCGCGCAACTGCACCGGTAGACAGCTTTTCCGTTTCGACCGGCGGATAGTGCAGAAGCCGTAACTGGTTGCCATGACCATTGTGGTACCGCATAAAATATTGATCGTCTTCTAAACCGATCCCGAGGGCCAACGCGCTTAGCAGGTCTTTGCTGGCATCAAAGCATTTCCAGTAAAAGGCCGTCATGAAGTCACGGAAGCCAGGTAGCACATCGTCCGGTAGCCAGACGTTGGGCTGTGACTCGAACTCTTCGCTGCCAATCTCATAACTCTCCTGTCAACGATTTCAGGATCAATTCCATACTTCACGGAGAAAATGGAAAAAAGACACCGAAAGGGGGTTTGTCCTAACCTTGCAGTCGGGCACATTCCGTAATTCGGCATCTACAGCATCAGCATCCTCCCCTTCCTTATGAACGTATTGCGAGACCTTTTCCAGCCCGGGCCAGGAGTAGCCACGGTGGACAGAGGGGCCCGGCGGATGAGGCGCGAGCATCTTCTTCTCTTCTGGTAAATCGAAGAGTCTCTTGGCCCAGTCAAATGACTGCTGCAGAAGGCTGTCGGGAACACCATGGTTCACGACGTATACGAAACCAACTCGACGACATGCTTCGATCAAGTCCTGGGCGATCTGCCTCTTTTCTTCGATCGAACCCTTGGCCCAGTGCTGGAAGTCAACAATAGGAATTGTGGTAGAGCTGGCAGAGTCGGTCATAGCGAATAGAATGGACACAAGGATTCAACAATTGCTTATTCAATGTACCCGTTGAATGTTGAAGAGACAGATATCAGACGACAAAAGAGTTCTTGGAAGGTTCAGGCGGTTCCAAGCCGGTTTATTAGTAGTAGATACGACTACAACCTAGTCGTGGGCTCGTAGCGACTTAGATGAGGCAAGTCTTAGCAAGAGAGACCCGAGCCCAGACGGGAGCGATCCGATATACCCCGCATCATCCCGTTTGCGCAGTATTACGAAGGCCCATTCCGTGTTGCTCAGGAGCAAACTGCCTAGGGGTGCTGATCATCGGCAGTGCCTCCTGCACAACGCTGACGGAGCTAATGCAATGCAAGAGGCAGATATGGCTGCATTATCAGATAAGTCGTCGGACTTGTACCGATACTGGTTCCCTAAGAAACGGGCACACTTGTGTCAGCGAATATTCCGATGAATCAAATCGGATTGTTGATATACTTGGACTGACTACCTGAATTTTCGTCGAAGCCAAGAGCCAGCATATTGCATGAGCGGTCGGCGGCTGCGCAATCAGGTATCGGAAGTATCCAATTCTTTCACCCGCATCGGATTGCGCATTTCTCTGAAAGATCGATCCATCATTGAGCAAATCAATAAATCAACATGGATCAAGCGAAAATCCAGAGCCGAATGTCTAGATGGGTGAAGAGATTAGAATGTCCAGTCGACGAAGATGCAAACTACAGAAACACGTTCTGGTGTAACCGAGATCTGATTCCGATCCCCGAGGAGCGCAGGACGTGGACATGGCAAGGTTTCGCAGGATACTGGGTCATCTGCGGGTAAGGGTTCACTCGCTCTACTCTAACTCCTTTCCTAATGACCAGGAACACAAATGGGCAAAAAAGCTACTATCGCTGACTGGCCGTGTCTACTTACCTGCAGCATCAACACCTCGGCTTGGACGGCAGGCTCTTCTTTACTATCACTTGGCCTAAGCGCACCGCAGGCAATAGGTTGCGTGGTCGGCGTGGCCCTGATCGCGGCTTTGGTGGCCGTGCTCGCTGGCTGGCCGGGCAGTCACTTGCATCTGGGCTTCACGGTGCTGTCCCGGGCATCATGGGGCATGCGCGGGGGGTTCTGGCCGGTGTTGAATCGCATCATGACAGGTTGTGTCTGGATGGGCATCCAAGCGTATTGGGGTGGGCAAGGTGAATGCTACAAGAAGTCTTCCTTGCGTCCTCCTCATCTATCGAGCTGTTCCAGGCTGACGTTCCCCCTTTCCCCTTGTTAGCCGTCAAAATCATACTACGCGCCATCATTGGGACCCCCTTCGTCAACCTACAGAATACGCTCCCAGCCTCCGCGAACGTAGACACGGCTTCTTTGATTTCGTTCTTCGTCTTCATGGTTATATTTCTCCCTTTACCCATGATCCCCCCTGAGAAGCTCCAGTTACCCTTTCGGATCACGTTCATCATGATAACAGCGACCCTGTTCGGCATGCTGCGTTGGTCAGTGCATGCGGCCGGCGGGGCGGGTGCGCTGATGAGCACACCGTCCACGCTCTCCGGGCCGGTATTGAGTTGGAACGCCGTCTACGGCTTGCAGTCGTTTCTCGGAGCGCAAGCGTCGGGCTGTCTGGGCCAGTCCGACTGGACCCGTTATGCGCGACGCCCGGGCTCCGCCCTCTTCGGGCAGGCTGTGACCGCGCCCATCTTCATTGTCGTGACGGCGGTTTGCGGTATCATCATCACGAGCGCGGCGGCCACGATCTTCGACGGGCAGTATATCTGGAATCCGCTAGAGCTGCTGCTGACCATCCAGGACCGCCACCCTTTATCACCCACCGCACGTGCGGGGACCTTCTTCGCGGGCTTGGGGTTCTTGACAGACCAGTTGGCCCTCTGCCAGATGCTGAATGGCATCAGCACAGGCATGGACATGGCGGCACTGTGTCCCAAGTGGATCAACATCCGTCGGGGCTGCTACATCTTAGTGGTCATCGCCATCGCCATCCTGCCCTGGAACTACGTGACCAACCCGGGCACCTTCATCACCGTCCTCAGCGGCTGGAGCGTCTTCGTCAGTCCCATGACCGGCATCGTGATCTCCGATTACTTCCTCGTGCGGAGGGGCGAGTACCACATCGGGGACATGTACATCGGTGATAGCAGGAGTGCGTATTGGTACACCTGGGGGTTCAACTTTCGCGCGTTCGTGGCTTGGGTCCTGGGGACTGGTCCATTACTGCGTAAGTCAAAGTTTATCAAATCTGCTTGCCAAGAACCACACATCACGGATTATCCTAACGGAGTTTACTGCGTATCAGCCGGCTTCGTGCGCGCCATCCAAGCCGTATCCTCCGGCAATGGCTGGGATCACTTGTACCAGATAGCGTACTTCTATGGGTTCACTGCGTCGCTGGTGATATACGCCTTGCTGTATCTTGCTTTCCCTCAGGAGCGCCAGCGAGGCTTCTCTCCGTTCATGCTTGAACTGCATGCCGAAACAATCGGGAGTGAAAGTAGGGCGAGTGGTCGAGAAGCATCGGGGTGTGTTAAATACCAGGAGGGAAAATGTGTAGAAGAAGCTTGACCGGCATATAGGGACAAGTAGGTCAGGTCTCTTAAAATCAATGATATCTCATGAGGTAGATATATGACTGTCTCGATAATGAACCAAACCCATCTCTCCGGCGTCGTGTGTTTCAGTTGCAATTCTTGCGGCAAATAATAACGACTAGAGCTTATACCAAAGCTGCGAAGTCATACTCTTGAGATTGGTGATTTTGTGTCCAACTGGGAATTCGTTGCCTAGTAAAGATAGGGGGGAAGATAAAAGTCCATAAGTGATCGAATCAGCATACCGTGTCCCACCACTTGTTCAGCCCTCAGGCCTCCATTGCCGTTTGCTGCTTTTACTTTTCCTTCTCGGCGATGAAAAAGGAATTCACTTCACTATCACAGTCAGCCCCCGTGGGTGGCACGAACGTCTCAGCCCACTGCTCCCGGACAACCAGTCCACCCTTTTCCTCAAGGAGCGCCCGCCACCCGGCCTGCGTGAACAAGTACAAAAAGCAGTCTTCCCCCATGAACCGGAACGGGATCCCGCGCGCGAACCGCCCGTCCCGGTCGTACATCTCCGGTCTGGCCGTAGGCACGTCTTCGGCCCCGACCATGACCAGCAACACGACACCGCCAGGCTCCAGCCAGTCCCGCCACCGCGACACCAGGGTCTCCATCTGCTCGCGCGACAGCTCGTAGAAGCTCGAGGAAACCACGATACCGCCGAATTTCGGGTTCTGGTTCTGGTCTTCGGTAGACGGTACTGGGGCCCATTCCAGGTAATGCGCTTGCTCGAAGACGCCGTCGGGTACGGCGGCGCGGCTCAGCTCCACCATGGTCTCGGAGAAGTCGACGCCGTGCACCTGGAAACCCCGCGCTGCCAGCGTGTGGGCGACGGGCTTCCCCGTGCCGCAACCCAAGTCCAACACGCGGCAGCCGGGTCTCAGGAGGGCGGCGAGCTTGTCGATGGCCTTCAGTAGGCCTGCGTTGTGGCCGTAGGTGGTTTCGTAGTCGAGACCCTTGGTGTCGAACCATTCCTTGGTCGGCACGTTGGGAGGGGCTGCGTGTTGTCCCTGGGATTGCGTGGAGCTGCCCGATAACGCATCTTGTGCGCCGGGGGCTTTGGGGGAGGCCATGGAGGCAATAGAAAAGGTCGGCATAGAAAGAAGGGTTGTAATGAGCAGCGTCCTGAAACCTACTGTACTGTTAGCTGCCTACTGGTGATCAGTTTTATCCTTTTACTCGACAAAGATATTACTATGTGATATTGGTTTTGGGGTTGGGGATGATGGATGAGATTCTGAATTATATTTCTAAGCCGATTGCTTCTCCAGGGCTGTATCTGATTTTAAGTCGAATGGCAGATACATATTTGACTGCCGGTATTTGCTACACCACGTCTGACACCAATACTCAATGAATATACGAGTGATGCATGATGTTGAACATGGTGTTTCCAATGGGTTGCGATCAAGCAGGTTCCGGGATGGAAGATCAATCTTTCCCCTCCCCCGCCTGAAAACGCCGAATAGCGTTTGTAACCCCTTGTTCTTTATGCACACATCTGCCGCTTTGTTGCATCAAACTCAAGATAGTATGCTAAATCACGACATCGATGACGCAGATGCGGGGGACTATGTCAACTGTTTCCGACTCCAAATATGTCAATTGGGGTTGAGGTTTGCGATCATTGAAACCAATATGTTATTTTTCCCTGCTACAGCCTACATCCGATTTCTTCTAGGTGTGAAAGTCAACTACTTACTATAAACGAGACGAGATGGCATTTGGGAGAGCATTAGCTGCCGCTGCTATCGTGGCGGCGGCACTCCTTGTACTACTCCGAACGGAGCATAACTACGCCTCCCTCGGGAGCTTCAGTCTGACCAAAGACAAAAACATTCCCCAGCTCGGGCTAGGGACTTGGCTCTCTGACCGCGACGAGGTAGTTTATCGTCCAGAGTTCGGGTTCAATTCAACCTTGGGAGAGAATTGAACTAATGTATTATGAATATGATAGGTTGCTCTCGCCGTCGAGTACGCATTGGGCAATGGTTACGATCACATCGATGCGGCTCTCATCTACAGCAAGTCTTTTCAATCCTTCAGACTTATCGTCTTTGACAATGTCATATGTAGTAACACGTGGAAAGCTGACATCTCTCGACAGAAAACGAAGACCAGACAGGCAAAGGCATCAAGGCCTCTGGAGTAGATCGCTCTAAGATCTGGGTCACCTCCAAGCTGTGGAACTCGGACCACCGCAAGTCCAAAGCCGAAGCCGCCATCCAGAAGTCCATTGCCGACCTGGGCGTCGACTATCTGGATCTGTACCTGATGCACTGGCCCGTCGCATTCGTGCCGGGGGAGGGCACGCGGCTGGACACGGATACATCCATCGTGGACACGTGGCGCACCATGGAGGACCTCGCGCGCAAGAACTACACGCGCCACATCGGCATCAGCAACTTCGCTCGCGCCGAAGTGCAGGCCATCCTCGACGTGTGTGACATCTGCCCCTACGCGCACGAGTTCGAGACGCACCCCTATCTGCAGCAGCAGGACTTCGTAGACTGGCACCGCCGCGCCGACGTCGACATCAAGATCATCGCGTACTCGCCCCTCGCCAACACCAACCCGACGTACCGGGACAAGAAGGGCAGCCTCGTCGGCCCTATCTTCAAAGACCCATTCTGGACGAAGCTGACCGAGGCCAAGAACGCGACGGTGCCGCAGGCCGTCCTGGCTTGGGGGATGCAGCGGGGCACCGTCGTGATCCCCAAGAGCGCGCACGAGAAGCACATCGACGAGAACCTCGGCGCCCTGGAGATCAAGTTCTCGGAGGCGGAGATGCGGGACATCGCGAAGCAGGACAAAAAGTTGCGGATGAACGACCCGGGCAAGAGCTGGGGCGTAAAGCTGTTTGCGGACCTCGACGATCCCACTGACCTTGACAGAGAAGATACCGAGCTTTGAAAGTGGATGCTTGGTGATGACACATGATGCGGTGCGGATATATGGGAAATTAAAGATTGTGTATGGCCGTTTGGTTTTGTCTCAGCTGTCTCTTGTCGACGCTAGATTGTTCACCATTCATCCTACATGACTACTGTCCACCAAATCAAGCAAGCGGCAAGGACATACTTGGTCTTCTCGCGTTTTGTCAGGTCAGGTAGAAAGATATTCTTGTAATCGTAATCGAGGGCTAGCATAGTATAGCCTATGACGTTTACGGCCCGAAATGCACTGTAATGTGGGCATCAAGGACAGCTTGATTAGCCTTTTGCGTACGAGACAGCTCGCCATGAGCCGGCTGTCCATGCTCTTTTGATCGTGGAAGGAATAGAAAGGCGTCTCAAGAGGGGGGAGAACACTCACAAGCTGACAGCGAAGGCGGCTAGGGAGAACCGGGGAAAGGAGTCGCAGACGAGGAAATACGGGTCGCATTTCCACTGGGCGTTGGCGACCAGGGGCGGCACCCAGAGGATGGCCTGCACAAATTCGAGCGCAAGCGGCCACTTGTAGAAGCCTCTGTTGAAGCTGAAGCCGAGATGAAACCCTACGGTGATCCAGGATATGAAGACCAGACCGAAGTTTATCTGGCGATTCCGCACAAGCATTAGTAAGTAATTGGAAATAAAACAGTTATAAGCACATCAAATTCTACTACTATCAACCCCATCTTTCTCTCCATGTTCACTTCTCGCGGCCCCCTTATTACTTACTTCTACACGAACGAAGCCAAGTAGATAGACCAGAATGTAAAAAAGAAAAAGAATAGAAAAAAACTCACCGAAGAAGGGATCTTGATCCTCGGGTCATCCTCATAGACAGCCCAACCCGCGACGGCGCCGACGCCGCTGGCCGTGAACTGCACGACCCCCAACAAGAACCAGACAAACCGCAGCCAAAACCGCCGCGGATCGCACCCCTTGTGCATCGGCGTGTGTTCGCGGTTAGGCCAGCCGCAGAACTCGCAAATTCCCAGGGTGAATCCGGTGTCGGCCTGGTGCAGGACCCTCCCGGCGCGGCGCTTCGACGGAGGAGGGAGCCGCTTGCGCCAGCAGCGGTAGCACAGTGTGTCCCAGCTCCACCACCCGTCCAGCTCTTCGGGGCTGCCGTTTTCAATGTCGTCGGGGATGTCGCTCAGGTCACGCGGCGGGATGAGCAGGCGGGATGTGGGCGGCATCGTCAGGCACTGCGAGCAGCAGTACTTGAGCTGCGAGGTGCCGGAGATGCCGTCTCCGTCGTCGAGGGTGGCGAAGCGGCGCACGAGGTAGCCCCGTGTGATGAGGACGGATCGGTACAGGCGGCTGGTGCGACGAAGCTGGACTAAACCGGGCAGGTCAACGTAGCTGAGGATCTCTAGCTGGAGTTCCATTGGTAGCGAGGTCATGTAGATGTAAGGCGGTGGCGGTGCGGTCCTGGTGGTGCTGTGGCTGCTGGTGCTGGTTCTGATCATGGTGGTGGTGGTGGTGGTAGCAGCCGCGACAACCGCCGCTTGCGCATCATCGTTGGATCCACTGCCCTTTGAGGCTTTGTCTCGTCGTTGAAGCCACGGCTTGAGACTGTACGAAGATGTACCCTCTTCTATATCGTTGCCGGCCATTTTGGATAAGCGTTGTTAACCCCTTGGTTCCTTCAAGATGTAGTGTCGTGTAAGTTCGCCGGCGTGTGGCATCCCCTTTTTTGAGACAAAACAGCGAATCGGTTGAAATCGGTGGTTGCGTGTGGGTTCCTCCCTTTCTCAAAAGCTTTGGTGGTCTTCTTGACAATTCTTCTCCACGAATGAAGATAGTAGTCATTTGCTTGTACAAGCCACGCAATAATCGATCACCTCGGGCTGGAAGTCCACAAGCCACCACCAACACGACGTACGAAATCAAACGAACCACGGCTCTACTATATAAACGAATTCGACCTCACTAAACAAGGCAGACTTGCTTGGTCTACAATAACTTGAACTTGATCGAAGTGTTTCTCCACCGGATCGGTAGGCCAGCCGCTCACGTGCAGGTTAATCGAGTTCAGCTGCCAAGACCTAACCCGGATCAAGGCAGACCTCTTGTTGATCGTTTCATAGTGGCAGTAGCGTGGCTGTCCTACATCAAAGGGAAATTCAACGGTTCGCATTTAAGCAACCGGGATTCCTGCCTAGGTCGCCCGAGTTGTATAAGCTATATGTAGGTGGCAGGGTGGTGATTCCATTGGGGGGGGGGGGGGGGGGGGGGTATACACCAATCAANCCCCCCCCCCCCCCCCCCCCCCCCCCCCCCCCCCCCCCCCCCCCCCCCCCCCCCCCCCCCCCCCCCCCCCCCCCCCCCCCCCCCCCCCCCCCCCCCCCCCAGCTCCAAGTCACAAAGCTACCCAGCCCAGGCAGATTTCCCAAGTAGGCACCTTACCCTCCCCAGCCTTGAGAGAGTGGCTGCATAGCGGAAAAGATTCCGAAGTCCAACGGAAGGATCCTAACAGGTCGCCGGTGCCATGGCATTACTACAAAGCGCTGTAAGCCATGAAACCATTCTCGCGTGACTGTGGTGCTCTGCAGCAGGGTGACGGCGAGTGCAGTAACAGACTGCGACAGCATCAACATAGGACTTTTCTTCTCTCTCAGTTTGGATCAGCATGCAGAAGCCGAGTCAAAGTTCGCACCTGTTGACAACGGCAAGACCGCCTGGTCGTTAATCGCGATAAGCCTTGCAGGATGTGAGACGACGACAAATTCAAGCCTTTCTGGTTTGGCCAACAATGCCAATGGCAGCCCCAAACAGTCTTCTCACATTCGAAACCAGGCCAGCTCTAATGTGTAGTTGGCCCACGTCATAAAATCCCCCTCAAGACAGCGTGGTTGTAGTCGGGGCTGTGTCTTGAAACCAAGCATGAAAAGGAAAGGCAAAAGGGAGGAGAGAAGAAGAAATAAAGAAAGGGAAGAAGGATAAAAGTGAAATCTGGATCCCGCCACACTCAAGGTTCCGAGTCGCCCAATCTAATCTTCAGGGTCCACGGGTTTGGCCAGACTACTAATTCCCAAGATGAGACATTCTCAGACCTGCGTGAGTGCTTTCTTCAATGATGGATTAACAGTCTTAGAAGCATCTCGTTCAATTTCTTCTTTCGAATCGGGGTTTCACTGTCACTTGTAAAAGTAAACATGCATCTCTCCGATGCTTGTGTCCACTTCTCCGCCGGCGGGCTCGCGCCGAGCCGCGATGCCCCATCGCGTTTGGAGCTTTGGAGACTCTGGAAAAGCATCCCAGCCTCGGCAAGGGAAGCTTCTTCGATAGGCACCCCCGCACGATATGGTCCATCTTCCACCCCTTTTGGAACAGAAGGAAACATGTTGTAGTGTTGCATTTGCTCGTAGAAAGGGTGATGCGGAGTCCATCTCCCTCCGCCGTCCGCCTTCCCGCATGCGGGAGATTTAATCTTATAACTTGTCTTAAGAGGCGACTTTTGCCCTTTCGCACGCAGCAAGTCAAGTCACGGTCCCCTTGGAAAGTTGAGATCTACGCGTCTTTAAGACCAATAAGGCTTTGATTGCCCGTGTGAAGTGCCCTCACGGGTACACCCACATCTGCCCGCATCCACCACGGTACATATCCCAAGCACGTTGGCCTGCCATCATCGTCATTATCGATTCTGGATCTGTCTTGGCAGAGTTGGTAATCTGAAAACCCCATGGGCGGCAATGTGGGACAACGACGATCCCTTAGTATAAAGACCACGCGGGCCAGGGTGCCTGTAATCTAGTCCAGTTTCCACTTGCCTAAAACCGTAACAGCAAACGTGCGAGTGATATTGTGAGCATTCAAGTTGCCTCATATCACGCCCTATTCGACAAACGCCATCTATCATATCGTGCCGTCACTGGGTATTAACCCCGACAGGAGTATGACCTCCCACCCCCTTGACCATGTACGATCTCATGACTGTGAGTCCTGAATCCGGATCCAACCAAACCGCCTTGGGAGGTAACTCATCTGCTAAACCCCTCATTAGTAGAGCTTGGGGCAACCGAGGCGATGAAGCGCCATGCCACACGCTCCGTCATCCACCAAAAGCCGGTATCCCAGCAAAAGCTCGACTTCGAGAGCCGCCGACCGCTCTGGTTGCGCGAGTGCCTGGCGGAAGCCATGGGCGTCTTCCTGTACGTCTTCCCGGGCGTGGCGGCCACGGCCAGCTTCATCATCAACGCGGCAAACCCCCTGGGCGTGTCGCCTTTCGGCGGGTTGTTCCAAGTCGGGTGCGCCTACGCCGTCGGCATCGCCTTCGCTATCATCACGTGCGCGCCCGTCTCGGGCGGCCACTTCAACCCGGCCATCACGCTGTGCTTCGCTTTCTGGCAAGGCTTCCCATGGAGGAAGGTGCCCTACTACATCCTGTCCCAGGTCCTGGGCGCGTTCGTGGCCGGCTTTATTATGCTGGGTATGTACTGGTCGCAAATCCGATCGATGAAGGAAACGTTTCTCGCCGAGGGAAAGCCGCTGGTAGGCGCCGGAACCCCTGCCAGCATCCTGTGCTCCTTCCCGAACCCGGACCAGACCAACATGGGCTTCGTCTTCTTGACAGAGTTCTTTGTAGACTTTGTCATTGGGCTGGTGATCTGGGCTTGCATCGACCCGGCCAACCCGTTTGTGAGCCACACCACGATCCCTCTCACCATTGGCTTGGCCTACGCAGCCATGATCTGGGGATTTGCCGACATCACCATCGCCGCCAACATGGCCCGAGACCTGGGCACGCGCATGGTGGCCGCCATCTTCTTCGGCCGTGAGGCGTTCACGTACATGAACTACAGCCCCATCGCCATCCTGGCGAATATCCCGGCCACCTTCTGCGCCACGGCGGTCTACGAGCTCCTTATGCGTGATAGTATGAGCATCATTGGCAAAGGCCACGCCGTGCACGAGGACGGCGACGAGGGGTTACTAAGACACTTCAGCAAATCCGGAATGATGGACGAAGAAATGATCAGATCGCAAGCTTTAAGACGCGTGGAAATAGGCAAAAGGGAGTGACGCTAGAAACATTTCCTTGAGTACACAAGTTGGAATGGGTAAATTGATACACGGGGGAAATAGGAGGTTTTCGTCGAGTGAAGTAATTTTGCTTTTCTTTTCCGTTATACACAACCACGTTCTGATATGCACCTTTTCGACCTCGCAGTGATAACTGAAGCGGTCTTACCAGTCGTTCACCATGACGGTATGGGTTTCAAGCGAAATCGCTGCTCCAGAAGCGTACCACTTAGTTGGCTGACGGGATAGCTAGTAGTAGCGACAGGTTGGCTGGCGAAATAATTTACCAATGGAACGGAAGTGTCCGGGAAACGAAGTCGTTGGATCTTGCTTGTAAGCACATATACTGGAACGATACCAGCGTCACCATGACTACTATGTGCCATTGCCATACTTAGGATCTTCGCGAGGCGCTCCCAAGGGTTCACACTACCCAGCCACGAGTTCCACGAGCCGACATGCGCCGAGTCGTCATAGTCCGCGCTTGCAGAGTCGAAAACAAGCGCCGTCCGAATGGAGGCATAACTAATACAATGGTCGGAACACCCGCCGAATCAGACATTTGCGCTGTACCAAGGTCAAACCCATCTCGCATTGCCCGGGGTAGTGTATATTTTAGCCTTTACCACAGTCGGGCTGCCTCCAACGGACAATGAAACGCGGGTGCGTGAAGGACTGGAGAGTGCCGCGGGAGGATCGCCAAGCCCTGTTGGCCTGTTTGGTGAGTAAACTATGCTTTTGCGATTCGGGATCATGCCCGGCTGTAGCGTGAAACATTGCTTATCGGGACGTCCCTAGGTTCTAGACCCTGATATGCGGCCTTGGCAGGCAGGGCAGGTGCAAGCTATAGCACATCAGATGGCCCTGCTCATTCGCCGCCCAATACCAGGGATCGATGGCCTCAAGGCGTTTGCCGGAGACATCAATGACAAGCCGAGTAGCTCGATAAACGTCCTGGTTGGGGTCTGAATCCCCACATGACAAATTCCTAGATCGGGTATCTCAATCGATTCCTGCCGGCCCGTTCGTTGTCTTTTGAAGAGAGGAACTCGAGACGGTGAAAGTCGGGGTAGTGACACTCATCAGCAACCAGGCCCTGTGGTGGGTCACGCTATACCAATCTACTCGCTCTGGGGACGTTTGTGCGGTTTGATGTACAATCATGGAAAACAGATGCGTCTGGCGATGCATGCAAGACCACACGCAACCCGTGTCGTACTTCAATAGACAGGTAGTCACTATGTATAGCCGAGCTACGGCGGCAGCAGGAGGGGGAGGCCGAGCGCTAGATTAGTCGCGAAAGGAAGCTGCTGCGGAGAAGGCCGGCCAAACCATAGTAGTAGTAGATGCAAATAGACCTGGTGTGTTCGTTAGATCGATCAGTCTGAGAACTACCTACCTAATAACAAGACCCAAGACCCTAGCCACATGCAACTAGACGCGACGTTGGTTTTGCAGGCTGCAGAAAACCGGCTCCACCAGGGCCGAGGTCAAGGGCAACGGCTGGTCGCTGGGCGTGCATGACAAGAAGAGCTTTACCGTGCTTGTTTTGTCGGTGAAGACGGTACCGACTTCATACCTGAGAGCGGAACGGAACTAGCCTGATGGTGACCGACAGCCATCTCCTTCATCTCGTCAAGACCAGAACCAGAACCAAGACCAAGAAACAAGATCAGTGATATGTCACACACGACGACGGACCCTTTCTCGGCAGAGGAGAGACCTGATGCAACGATAGGGTTGCTAGTAATAATTGTTTTAGGTGCGATACGATATAATGTGAGATGAGATTCTGCTCGTTCCTGGATAATTGGATTTGGCATGTACCTCATGTTAGTAGCGTCGCATCGCATTGTGGTGGTCGAAGGGAATTGGCCAGAACCAGGAGATTTGGCCCCCTTGTCCAATCGACTGGGCCAAGAATGGAATGTGGTGTGTGTGTGTGCGCGTGTGTGGCCTAGGGGTCCCCCCTTCTTCTGTCTCCTCCCCCCCAAATGGCCATTCGATGTGAAGATACTGGTATGTGTGCCACTACTAGTTACATGTACTCCGTAGACTGGATACAACCTCAGCAGATGCAGGGGGTTCGGCAGGACCTATTGACGCAACTATGGGCCAATAACGGACACCCCAGGATACCACTCCAACCGGCTAGTTCGTTCGCAGTCTTACTAGTACGCCAGACAACCGGCTGATCGCGGTCACGGTTGACTGGGAGCATGGGAGAAGAGAGAGAGATTTCTGGGAACAGGATTCAAGAACTGGAGTCGGCCTGGTAGACAGGGCAAAGAGTGGTAAACAACGATGAAGGCGGACGGTTGCGATGCTGACTCGGATGACGACGAAGGGAAAAAGAAGCGGGATCACACATATCGATAGCTGTTCATCAATGGATAACCTACATATTCCGGTCCGTTTCTCCTGGGGTAGTTCGGACATTGCCTTAACAAAATACCCACGCAGCTCCATCGCACTACATTTCTAGTACCTGAAGTTTGAGCAACAGCCAGATTGGAATTTCCAACATAAGTACTTGCTGCCGGAAGCGCCAGTTGCTTGCGTGTCCAAGTATATCTTGATAGAGAGATTCGGGTAGCGAGCCTTTTTCTAATACCACCGATTATTTGGTCTTTGTTTCACCCAGCTAGCGTCAACACTTGGTCACCGACGATTCGCGTAGTTGATGCTCGTGTTGGAGCGGTCGCCAACTTCCAGGGCTTCCATGAATAAGTTCCGATGTTACTAGACACCGGAGTCGCCAGGCACGCGGCACACGCCCGAAACAAATGAGGACAGACCTTCCTAAAAGATCGGTCTATAAGTGCGCGATGCGGTTTAGAAATCTTCCTAAAAAGTCTGGAAGGCCGGACTCGGGTGGATGGAAGCTGAAACGCAGTCCGAAAAAACGTAAATGCGTTCTGTCTGTCTGGTAGGGGGGACAAGAACAAAAAACGATGTTGCATGCATTGACTGATGTGATGTTTGACCAAACCTTTGTTGCACGAGGAACGTTGAAGGTTCCGGCTCGACTTGATCCTCTGTCGCATAGCATACAGTACGACAAATCAGCGCTTGTCTGATATGTACCCCCGGCCCAGAAGAAATGGCTAATGACCCATTCTGTTGAGATTCATCAACAGGCCGGGGGCCAGTGTGCACCTTATATTATTGAACCTGAAATGGCAGATGCTTGTCTCTCAAGATGGAGGACCGGCATCCGTGCCGCCGGGGGCTTGCGAGTCGTGATCTTTCTGGACTGGCTGACTGGGGGCGCAGGTGGTGGTCGAGCCCAGGGTTAGTCGGTGCTGGATTGGATGCAAGGTACAGAATCTGATCAGCACAATGCGATAGAAATTGAAGGTACCTACTCGTACATACATAGACGACCAGGTTAGGAGGTAGGTTATGATGTGTAACCTACTGCATACCATAATTGTATGTAGATAGTAACATAAGAACAAAGGAAAAATACACATCAGCCTGTTAGCATCCAATCAGCACCCGAGGAAGGACACCCTGAATACATACATGTATATTCACGGAGTCCTGACTAGGTCCCTAGGTTAGTCTGGCATCGGAAGTCTGCCTCTTCCCTCTCGCGCTCTCTCCTACTCGGGTATCCGGTGGGAAGGACAACCTTTGAGACTTCTGGCGCGTATCCGCAGCTCCTGTAGGCTGTAGGCTGTAGGGCGGCAGGGCACACCAGACACGGGGCCGCGATGAACCAACCGAAAATGCCATCCATCCTCCACCATCTGTCTGTCCTAACTGCACGGTAATTCCCATATTCAGCTGCGATTATTGAGTTTTTTTTCCCAGCACTACCAGACCTAAACATCAGACTGGAGACGGGAGATATCAAGGGATGGATTGTGCATAGTACCGATAAAGTCACACGGTAGAAGGTTAATCAAGTTGTTCTCCAATCACGACGGGTTGTTGCTCTACTCGAACAACAACAAACCAACTGCCTGCCTGCTTGCGATGCGCTGTGTTGTGTTGTTGGACGACGCTTTTGCCACATCCCCCCATCACGTTACTTGGCTGACTGCGACCCATCAATTACAATTGATACAATACAATACAGACCTATGGAAAAGAAATCTGCATCGCATCGTATCGCATCCATCGTCATCACCATCAATCAATCAATCTCAAGCGTGCGAATAAAAAGGAGCTAGCTGATCTCGGTCATTGCTTGCATTGCTCTCAATTCAATTCGAGGGCCTCGCCTGGTTTTTGTTAGTACGACTCTGCTGGGATTAAGTCGCGAGGTCAGGAGCGGCCAGGACTGGATTGACTGGTCAGGAGCTGACTCTCTCCATTTTTGTGGCTCTCGCTGCTCTGTGCAACGCAACCCCAATTCTGAATGCTTGGCCTGCCGGGGGCTCTTTCTGGCTCGCTCTCTCTTTTTTTCTTGGTTCCACAGGGCCCTTCCTAGCGTTTCTTTACTGGGCGGTGCCTTTAGCCCCCCTTAACTCTCCCACCTAACTGGACTAAACCGGCCGATTTCTTTGCTGCTCCAGTCTCCATCCAGTCTGCCAGTCCCAGTTCCCAGTCCCCCGTCGCGCAGGCCAGTCTCACCCTGTCCTGGCTGCTGGCTGCATTCCGCCTTTCTTTCTCTTGTCATTTCTCCCCCAAGCACCACTGGTCGCTCTCACTCACCTCACGCTGCTCGCCTTCCTTCCCTTTTCAATTCCACCCTGCCCAGTCCTGCCCATTACTCATAACATCCTTGGACCCGACCGACAGAGAGCCTGTCCAAACCCATCTCGTCGTCCCTTTGGGCATTCCACCAACCGACCTTCCTTTTTCCCTCTTTCCCCTTTCGAGTTCTTGTGTCAATATCCTCACCAACAAAAAAGATACTCGGGGATGAGCTTCGCGTCGGCTTAGAGTGCTCGAGTATCTTCGATACTCCTATTTTCTTTGTGAGGTTTCGAGAGAAGGAAGTGCCTTCAGAAAAAGGAAGGAGAATCCTCCTTCAGCTCTCGTTGGCATTACAATAGGCCTGGCCGTCCCGTCCGCGTCCTATCGACTACCGATCGACTTCCTCGACCCAACGACCCGAAATAACGTCGGCCTTTCGCCACCTGGACTCGATTCTCAATTCGGAAACGATCACTCCAAGTCTTCGACCTCTACGAAAATGGCCTCGTCGTCGTCAAACGTTGTCGGTGTCCACTACCGAGTGGGCAAGAAGATCGGAGAGGGCTCCTTTGGTGTCATCTTCGAGGGTACCAACTTGCTGAACAACCAGCAAGTTGCCATCAAGTTTGTGCGTACCCATGCGTCGCTGTAAATGTGCTATCAGTCGTGCTTTTTGCATACTAACTGCCCATGTTTAGGAACCCCGTAAGAGCGATGCACCGCAATTACGAGATGAATACCGAACATACAAGATTCTGGTCGGGTGTCGTAAGTTTTGACCCGTCGTTCGACAGTCTACAGCAAACCTCGCTAACCTCAACTAGCCGGCATTCCTAATGTCTACTACTTTGGTCAAGAAGGTCTTCACAACATCCTGGTTATAGATCTGCTGGGTCCTTCGTTGGAAGATCTCTTCGACCACTGCAACCGGAGGTTCACTATCAAGACCGTGGTTATGGTGGCTAAGCAAATGGTACGCCACCACATTGAACAATTAACCTTCTTTGATTGAGTAATCTAAACTAACAGCTCTTCTCGATGTCTAGCTCTCCCGGGTACAAACAATTCACGAGAAGAACCTCATCTACCGTGATATCAAGCCAGACAACTTCCTGATTGGACGCCCCGGCACTAAGGCAGCCAATGTCATCCATGTTGTGGATTTTGGAATGGCGAAACAGTACCGCGACCCCAAGACGAAGCAACACATTCCCTACCGCGAGCGAAAGTCTCTGTCGGGGACTGCCAGATACATGAGCATTAACACGCATCTGGGTCGTGAGCAGTCCCGACGCGACGATCTCGAGGCACTGGGCCACGTCTTCATGTACTTCCTCCGTGGTGGACTACCATGGCAAGGCCTCAAGGCCGCGACCAACAAGCAGAAGTACGAGAAGATCGGCGAGAAGAAGCAGACCACGCCGATCAAGGACCTGTGCGAAGGTTTCCCTGAGGAGTTTAGCAAATACCTCACTTACGTGCGGAACCTTGGATTCGAAGACACCCCCGATTACGATTACCTCCGCGACCTGTTCACCCAGGCCTTGAAGAACACGGGCGAAGTCGAGGATGGCGAGTACGACTGGATGAAGGTCAGCAAGGACTCGGGCAAGGGCTGGGATGGCATGCACAAGCCCACTGGTTACCACAACCCAAACCAGCGGCCGGGCCCTTCCCAAATGGAGCTCCACGGCAACTCTCGAAAGGGGCTCAGCAACCCTGGTCTGACCATCGAGCGTTTAAACGCCGCGCAGCCCCCACCTCCGTCTCCAGCGAAGGCGACGGACAAACGCCGGCCAAACGCCCCAGGCGCGCTTAACGCACAACGAAACAGCGGGGTGGGGGGACTTCGTGATATGGCTACGCCAACTGGCTCAACGCAAGCACAGTTCCAGAATAGCAGCCAGAACCTGCCTCCGAGAATGGCTCCCCAAACAAACATCAGCGGGGGTGCCCAGGCGATGCCCAGCAATGGACAACCTGCCCAGGCCCAACCTACTGGTTTCCAGAAGTTCATGAAGGTCCTCTGCTGCGGTAAGTAAACCCAGGCGATTTGGAATGTTTGGATGAGCAAGTACTAATATCTTTTCAGGCTAAACGCCCTTGACCCATAAATTTCTGCGATTCCGCATAGACTCCGAATGAGCATTGGATGACTGACATCCTATCCGATGTTCCAACATACTACACCTTTGTAATACTCTTTTGGGCTGCATCCCGTTCTCAACATCACTGTTTTGGTGCACACTGCCTCACGCAGCTACGACTTATATTCGGCTTTAATTGGCATTGGCACGTCATGCCCACAGAAGCCTGCTCACGAACACTTGGTATTCTTAGACAGCGTGCGATATACTCGGCATTTTCTTTAGTGGCCCATGTCATAACCGCCATGTCTGCCTCGATGTCCTGATCCGAAGTGTTGCCGTCTTGTAACAGCTTTGGGCAGTTCGTTGCGCAGTTGTTCGTGGATATAATCTCGACAGGTCAGCTCTACCACCAAGATTTGGAACCGACTTTTACCATTACGTAAAAATGCAGGGCCCATCTATGGAGTTTCATCGTTTTCTGGCACAGGGAACACTTGGCGGAGTCTGGGAAACGAACCAACAAAAATTTCCTCTCTATTTTATCAGCATCATTCACGACCCTCGTTTTTCGTTTACGGACCGGAGTAGACGCAGTTTTGGAGGGACGTGTTAATTCAGTAAAGCGACACAGCAAGCGCATGGCGCCGGTGGAATTCTTCAGCATTTGACAGGCACCAGGGTTCTTTCATACACACATATTCGTGCTATTCGATGATCCCTGCCTCGCGAATTTACAACCCGTCTATAATTAGTTGGCTTGAATGCCAATCACAACAACAACCAGAGGAGCTACTGTTTCGGCGAAGGGGCGGCAGGCAGGCAGGCAGTTGAGGAGAAGCGAGGGGAGGCGCGAGAGGCGATTGAAGATGTAGATCTGGCATACAGGGACATAGGGTGAAAGGGACATTGAGTTTTGTGTTGTAGAAAAAGGAATACACCGGGAACAAAAAATTTGAAAATCACCTGCTGTTCTTCCTATTGCATGACTGTCAAACAAATGCAGCCTCAAGACAGCTGCAAATATGGTATTGATTTCCAGAAGTAAACTATTGTTCTTTCTACAAGCAGTATTCGGTGCTATAAGCTAGATGTTACTGGGTATAGATAGAAGCTCGAGGTATGGCATCATCCTGGCAAGTGTTGGTCATCAATATCGAAACGTATTTTGTCAGAGACTGTTTGGCCATAAACCTCGGATTGATGAAGACTCTGTATGGGAATTTGGGGGTGGGCACTCTACCACGGTTTGTTTTCTTTTCGGAGTGACCAGCATGTAGCTAGTGTCTCGTACGTATATCCAGCATCGTCACACAATAGGATCAAGAATATTATAGTCCGGGAATATTGTCGCACATTGGTAGCGTGAGATATCTAGGGCAAGAAGCGCCATTTGCGTCAAATGAGGCACGCGGACACTGTACCGCAAGGCGGCCTGGTAGAGGCCATCAAGAATTTAGGGGTCATTCGTTTTCATTATACAGCATCACAAGAAGTACAAGCCCATACCCGCTAGCCAGGACCTCTTTCTTTCCCTACCCTGTTTTTATGTAAACCATGGCCTCATCTCCCAAGAGATATGGATGATACCATTTCGACCCATGTAGGAAGTATGTATGGTCCCGGTAATCTCCCTAAGCCTCCCTTGATCTCGTCGGCCTAAGCTACCAAACTAAACTACGTCGAAGAGACCTCTTCTTAAGTGAGCTTTTGCTTGATAAAGAATGATCTCAAGTGCGACAACTGCCATGCGCAGGTAACACCGAGAACCACGAGCTGGATGACCATCCATCGGACAACACGGCCATTGGTGGCCTCGGACTGATCTCTGAATTCGGCCTCGCGCTCCTGATTTATCAAATTCAATATTAGTTCCTATTCATCTGGCCCAACAATGGTCTTTATCCTTCTTCTTTTCCTCCTCCTCCTCCTCAAGAATAGAGAATGCAGTAAGTAGAGGAAAAGACTTACACGCTGGAAAACCTGCTCCCTCCGGATGTCCTGAAGCCGCGAGTTGAGGTCCTTGATGCGCTGCGACAGGTCCTCCATCTTGCCCTTGTCGGTGCTAGCGATCTCGGACGACTCGCCGATGGCCAGGTCGAGCTGCAGCTTAATGCCGCCGTTGGGGTGGTGCTGTGAGAGCCAGCCCTGCCGGCCCGAGTTGGACGAGGGGGTGAAGCAGATCTTGTGTTCGCCGGCCTCGGCTGAGGTGAAGGTGAAGCGCCCGGAGCTTGAGCCGCGCTGCGATACCACGCGGTCGTCGTTGTCGAAGGATTCCTATGGTCATTTATTAGCTCTACCCCCATCGCAGTTCAAGATTGGCTATGGGTCGGCGGCCGGTAGTAGGTGTGTTCGCTTACGTCGACGGAGATGTAGATGCTGATGCCGTCATGCTTGGACCAGGACCGCATGTTCTCGTCCCACTCCTTGGCTTCGTAGTGGCCGACCACCAGCGTGTCCTTGGGGAGATCTTCGAAGAAGCATTTCGGTTGCGACCCGTCGATGAAGAAGTAGAGCGCCTGGGCGACGGTGCTCAGCGACAGGAGGGGGAGGATCGCTTTCATGTTGACGGTTGGTGGATCGTTTCGGGGCGAGGGCGGAGCTTATACACTGATGGATGGTATACTCAATTGGAGTTCCCTTTTTCCGTAGATTGTTCGGTGATGTCTTCGGGGTTGGCGAAGGACTCTACCGATGTTGTCGCGGGGTGCGGTACGAGCAGGTGGGAAGCAGTCTGGAATAGCGAGAGTTAAGCTACCAAAACGTCTCGAGCAATTGTCTTCTTTTCTCTAGCCTCATGGGAAACTGCCACGTTAGGGAAAAAGGGCAAGTGTCCAGGGGGGCGGCCAGGCCTGAGAGACAGCTCGGTAGTGGCTAACCGTTAGCGGTTAGAGTTAGTGGCTCGTGCATTTTCTCAGTGGCAGAGTGGGCTCTGGGCAGTACTGGGCACTATGGATCTCAATTTTTTGGAGCTCAGCATTCATTGCATTCGCTACTGGAGAACCTGGAACCTACTGTAAGGTTAGAACTCCAGATTCAGCTGCCACTTTGGTCGTCGACGCCCTCAGCAATCAATTCACCACCTGGGTTAATCCATCAAGAGACGCGTCGCATCCGCAGAAGTCATCAAATTTGATAGAGAAAGCCTTTGTCTTCGATGTGTAGCTCCATCACGATAATCTGAAGAAGAGTTACCGCGATTGCTCGTGCCAGCGGTCGGCGTCCTCCCCGCGCTGCACACACCACTAGAGGACGTCAGTTTCGATCAATCCAACAAATTCGCCCGTTCGACATCAACATGACTTCCCACGATGTGCGCGACATGCTCAACCTGCCCACCGAGGGCGGGGGCTCCCGACCGGCCAAGAAACAGAGGACATCAATGGCCCGGCAAAACTTGAAAGGACTGGCTCGAGAAGTGCAGAACTTGGGCGGTGACAACCCCATCGCCATCGTGCCCGAGATATCCTCGTTCAAAAAGCGACGTTTCGGAAGCAGGAAACCGGCCGCAAGATGGGAAATGCGACCATTCCGCAATTCGGCGCGTGGGGACGAGTCGTTAATACTCAGACATTGGCGACGGAAAACCGACGTGCCACCAACCGCGCCACAGCCCGAACAACAGCAGCAAAATGGCGAACCGAGTGAAGACACCAAAATGGACACGGATGATGGCGAGTCAAAACCCGAGGAAATGGAGGACTCGAGTTTCGCCAAGTTCAACGTCAAGGTCGACGTACCGCAGTACAGTGAGGATCAGTACAACTCGACCTTGGCGAACAGCGACTGGACCAAGGACGAGACCGATTACTTGATGGAGGCCGTGAGGGATTACGATCTAAGGTGGCCGTTAATATGGGATCGGTACGACTACCAGTCAAAGGAAGGGGATGCGAGCACAGATTCCAACACAGCCGTGATACCAGCCCGAAAGACCCGTACTCTAGAGGACTTGAAAGCGCGTTACTACGAAGTTGCTGCTAAAATGATGGCGGTTCAGCGGCCCGTCCAGTACATGAACCAAGCCGAGTTCGGCTTGCATGAGATCATGGTCAACTTCAAGCCCGAAGACGAGACAAGGCGGAAGAAGTTCGCCGAAGCCCAGATGGGCCGCTCCAAGGAAGAGGCTCGTGAAGAGGAATCACTGCTGCTGGAAGTCCGGCGCATCTTGGCCAGGACCGAAAAGTTCAACCAAGAACGCCGCGAACTCTACAGCCGCCTGGACTATCCTACAACCGAAACCACTCAAGATCTAAGCTCGTTTAAGACAAGTAATGGTCTCCACACTCTACTCCAGAATCTCATGACCGCCGATAAGTCTAAGAAGCGTAAATCGCTTATGGGTACCGACGGTCAGAACACACCTGCTTCGGCAGGCCCCTCGGCGCAACCTGGCTCCACGCCGCTGGCCGAGCAACGGCGAGAGAGCATAGCGGCTTCGGCCAGTGGCCACGGCCATGGTCATAGCCGGAACGACTCTGTCGCAAGCACCAGCGATGCGAAGCCGGAGAAGCCCACCAAGAAGGGTGCACAAGCGCCCGAACGGCGCAAGCTCACCGAACAGGAGGAGCTCACGTATGGTGTGTCGACCCACGATCGTCTGCCTAGTGGCCCGACGTTCCGTTACGACCGCATCAACAAGATCCTCACAACCAAGTCCAACGCTCAGCACGCACGTATCACGAACACGCTTAATGAGCTGGACGTCCCCGCACGGTTGACGATGCCGACCAAGGCCGTGGTGGATCAGATGGAGCACCTGCTGGTGAACATACAAACGTTGCTCGACCTGAGGAAGCTGAGCGACAAATTCGACGCCGAGATCAAACTGGAGAAGGCCAAGAAGGCCGAAAAGGAGAAGGCCGCTGGGGGCCCTGCTGCCCAGCCCGCTGCTGCTGCCGCTGGCGCTACCGAGTCCTCGGCCAAGGGCGGCTCCAGGGGCGAGACAGCCAAGGAGAACGGCGTGGCAAATAAAGACGGGAAGGAATCAGGAGATGCTGCTCCGTCATCTAAAGCCAGCACAGGAAAGCCCACAGCTGGTGGTGAGGCTACCAATGGCGAGAAGGACCCTTCCTCCAAGGACGAAAAGTCGTCAGCTGAGAAGCCTGCTGCTGACGGAAAGGAGGCGGACGACGAAAAGGCCGCGGCCAAAGAGGTCAAAGAGGCCAAAGAGGCCGCGAATGGGGTTAAGCAAGAGGCTGGCACTACAGATGATAAGGAGGAACGGCCTGGTAGTAGTGGTGGGCATAATAAGCGTTCTGCAAGCGTGTTGAGCTCTGTTAGTGACAAGAGCGCCAAGCGTCAGAAGAAATAGGCCATGAGGAGAAGAGGGTGCCAGCTAATACATATCAAAGACATCTCTACCTACCACTGGTATACGCCATGTCATTCCTGAAAAGTACTCCACGATTGAAAGATGTCATGACCTTATTAATTCTTTTAGGATATCTATCATTCAGCGAGAGTAGTGCTGCTTCTTCATCCCAATGACCTCTCTATTCCTTCTCGTGGTGTGCCCAGCCCAGGATCTTCTCGGCCTTGTCCGTCGTCCAGAAACCACGATTGGTGCTCATGTCGGCCCGAATCTCGGTGTCCGGGTAGTACTTCCTGGCCAGATCGGCCGAAGGCGTACCTCTTTGTGTCGTGTCGGGCGCGACGATGTTGAAGATCTGACAGCCCTCGTACGCGTCCGCTTTCGTGACGGCCAGCAGGCAGGCGCGCGCCGCCGCCACAGGGCTCACCCAGCCCCACAGCTGCTTGACGCCCGCGGACACCCAGTCCGCGTCGTGCTCCTCCAGCACGGCTTTCCGGGGGGCCACCTCATGGATCCGCAGGCACGCCACCTTCATGCCCGGGAACCAGTCCGGGAACGCCCTGGCGGCCACTTCGGCCTCGGCCTTGGCGAGGGCGTACGCGTCGGTAGGCTTGCAGGGGTAGGCTTCCTCGTCGATGGGGAAGTAGGGGAAATGCAGGGGCTGGTTCGAGTACGCCAGCCCGATGGCGTTGACGCTGCTCGCGTAGCAGACCCGCTGGATGCCGTTCTCGGCGGCGGCCCGTAGGCCGTTGAAGGCGGCGTTCACGTTGTTGTTGTGGACGCGGCTGTCCGGCTTGCCCTCGGGGTTCGGGATCGCGGCGAGGTGGATCACGGCGTCGCAGCCATGGCAGGCGGCGACCGTGGCGGCGTAGTCCGTGGCGGCGTCCGCTGTCTGCATCTCCGTGTCGGGGGTGGACTCGTCCTTGTCTTGCGGGGTGCGGTTGATTTGCACGGTGGAGTGGCCCTCTTGGGCGCACAACTTGACGACCTCGCGGCCGACGGTGCCGCGGGCGCCGGTGATGGCGATTCTCATGCCGGGAGAGGAGGTGGTGGAAATGGAGCGTTGAGATGAGAAGGTTGATGGGATTTGGAGTGCCCCTTGTATGGCAGAGGGTGTGGATAATGTGGTTTTATGAAATCCTCTACGAGCCGCAGGTATCATTTTTTCTTCTTTCCAAAGATACTGCGTATGAGTTATCTCAGCTACTATGACTGTATATATGCGTAGGGAGCACAGGAAGCGAAGCGGCTACGTGTTCTGTCGACTTGTGAGTTGAAATGGAGGTAATTCTATGACGTTACTACTGCTCTGTGAGTTCCAGACTGGCCAAGCCGAAGCTGCTGATGGGGTTTATTGATGGATGATGTAAGTTCGATGGCTTCTACTAGTAGCAAGTTCCTTCTTCTTTTCTTGAGCATCTGTGGGCCAGAGGGGAAATCAAACGGCAACAAACCTCGAGGGTATTAAGTAGATACAAATCGGTTCTCCAGGAAAAGCGACCCCTGGCTTCTAAGTGCTCTTGGGTGTAGCCGTCAATCTGGTACCCAATTGGCAAGCGTTCAAACTACACTGCATACATCTTCCCGCTTAGCCATTTTAAGTACTTCCCATACTTTGAACAAATACGACAACAAATCTCATACCGAACAAACTTGTTATCGCCAACCCCTCATGGCGTACAGATCATATTATTATTGGCAGTCCTTGCACCGGATTGATTAGCTTTCATTAACGCTATCATCTTGCCGGGCCCGTTGTTAGGCCAGTACCCGTCGTTTTGCCCATGGTGCCTAATTTCCTATCCGCAAATGCCAAGTCTCTGTTGGTTCCTTGCATTGGTGACGGCACCCCTGTCATATCCTGTCAAAGGGCCCTTCGCGTCCTGGGCCCGGTGCCAGGGAGAGGGATAAATACCGGTCAAATGGTTCATCAGCCGGCCTATCACCATGGCCTCTGCGGTTGTGAGCTCAATCTAGCTCATGGTGATTCTGAAAGACGAGCTCGCTCAAGAGAGGTTCGTTTGATCGACCTAATGGTTCGATTAAGCTATATATCGACGCCATTTCCAACGGCTTCGGGCGATATAGGTTCAAGCCAATTATGTACGCATGCGATTCCCGCGGCTCTGGGAAGGAGCAAAGAGGTTTGGAGACTACAGCGAAATTACCCTTCTGCAGCTGCGCGGCCCAGTTTGTTGACGCCCCCTTGCATATCCAAAGGGGGCAGATGGCCATGGCCAATCAGCTTGATGATCCGTCCACTGACAGGCTGCCAGAGTTGTGATGTGTTGGATGTCGGTTTATGCTGCCGATGCCGACACCACTCATCACCTATGATCGATGGCCCTTGGGATGGTGGGTTGTTAATCCTTGGGGCCAGGGGGAAACGCCTTTCCCGCTCACGCGTCTACCGCTTTTCGAATCTACTCTTTTCATCTGCTAGTTATGACATTCTCTTTCTCTTGCATGCTTCGTGAAGCTACCAATATCGAAGCCCCAAAACGTCGTCTAAAACATTTGGGCGTAGAGGGCAAGTAGGCGACAACTTGGATCACTCTAGGTTTTAAGCAGCTCTTGTTACGACGGAAAAGCTGAACACTTGAAGATCGAGCAGCCCAACCGGCTGCCTTGTCGCCGCCATGCTGGGAAGCCTTGCCTGTTTGGCGTGTATCCTTTTGCCACAATTCGCCAATGGAGCTACAACCTTGCCGCCGATATCGATCAAGGGAAGGAGGCTATACAAGTCTAATGGCGACGAGTTCTTCGCCAAAGGTACGTAATACCCAGTCACTCCTCGAAGCTCGTGGTGGCGATCCATGGAGACTGATTCGCCCCGGCACAGGCGTTACTTATACTCTGGCCTATGACAACAAAGTGCGGGATCGACTGGCCGATCCGAAGCAGTGCGAGATCGACGCAAAGCTCATGGCGGACATGGGCGTGAACACCGCCCGGGTGTACGAAGTAGATGCTCAGTGGTCTCACGACGGGTGCATGGAAGCATTCGACAAACAGGGCATTTACATCTGGATCGAGCTGGACAGCACTTTGACTCTGATTGACGCTGTACGTATTCCCGGCTGAGGAAGAAGCCAATCTACGATGCAATGCTAAAATGGCTTAACAGGAAACCCCTGATTGGACGATGACTATGTACGATGACTGGACGTCTAAGATTGACGAATTTGCCAAGTATGGACACGCTTTAGATTGTAGCAGTAACTTTCAAAGCGAGGAAGCTAATCATTGAGCAAACAGGTATAGCAATGTCCTCGCTTTCGGCGTCAGTTCTGATAGCATTGATTACTGTTTGTTCTCCTGGCATATACTAGTTTCCCGGACAAAGGTAGCGATGTTGACATTTTAAATATAGCATACTACGGAAAGTCAGCTCCCTACGTTCGGGCAGCCGTGAGAGACATGAAAGCCTTCCGCGACGCCCGCGGCTACCGCCACATCCCCATAGCCTACACCCAGTGGGACTCATCGTACCTCAAGAAGACGACCGTCGACTACCTGACGTGTGGTGAATATGCCGACTCGATCGACCTGTTCGGCCTCAATCTCTTCTACTCGTGCGGCGAGGACCTGCCCCTCATGTATCACGAATTTGTCGAGGCGCAGATCCCTGTCCTCCTGTCTGAGATCGGTTGCTACGACACCGAAGACTCCCGCAACTTCTCCGAGATCGCCGACACCCTGGGCCTGGGCAGCGAGGGTGTCAACTATCTGGATGTATTCTCGGGCGGCATCGTCTACGACTGGCCCAATGACACGGCCAACTGGGGCATCGTGCAGTACCCGGACGACAGCTTCACGGGCACGCCCACGCCCCTATCGCACTACACGAACCTGGCGTCCATTTTTCTCTCGGCGTCTCCGACGGGCACGGCTGCGTCGGCCTACGACGTCATCAAGTCCTCATCCCCCGCGTGCCCGACGCAAAACGATGGGTCCGCGTCCTGGATGGTGGACCCGAAAGCGCCGCTGCCCACGATTTCGGGGTTGCGCTCGGTGACACGGGCCGACGGCGCCATCACGGCCAAGCCTACGGGCGTCGCGGCGCAGAACACAGCCGCGAAGGGCCGGCCCACGGGCGCAGCCGCTTCGGCATCGGGCAAAGATGCTGGCGGCGGAGGGTCACATAAACCGGACGGCAGCCCGAACAGCGGTGTCCCGAGCAGTGACAGCAGCAACAGGAAGTTTTCTGTCGGGGCCATGGTAGGCGTCATCGTGGGCGGCTCGGCCGGTCTTTTGACCCTCATCGGACTCGGCTGGTTCATTATTCGCCGGCGACGGAGGAACGTAGCAGACCGGCGTAATGCCGATGCGCAAGCATCAGGAGTTGAAGGAGAAGGGGGCATGGTCGGTGTTGGCGGCGGATGGAGCGGGAGCGATTCGGATCACAAGGGCTATTACAAACCCCATCCCGAGTACGCGCCGACGAACGTCTACTTCGGCCCGCGCCAGGAGATGCCAGGCGAGGGGGAGCCTCCGACGGTGCGGTACGAGTTGTACAGCGGTGACTACAGCGCCATGAAACCGATGGTGGGCATGGATAATTCCATGGGGTGTGATGGCGCTGCGGAAAGCGGTGGAGGATATTACAACAAGCCCAAGGGGCTTGGCGACTTGGCGGCGACGACCGAACCGCAGACGCCGTCCGAGTTGTCCCATGTGCAAAGCCATGGCATGGGGGAGGGGGGCCGCCGGGCTAGCTATCAGTTGCACACGGCGGTCAGCGACTGCACCGCTCCGAAGCCGTGGTCTTCGCCACCGCAACCCGCGCATACGTTCGAGATACAAGGAGGCGTTGCTAACAGCACATCATACGCTGGGCATCCAGAAGGGGTTCAGGTGCAACAGCAACAAGAATCACAACAACAGCAACATCAGCAACAGCCTTCTTCACCTCAGCGGCAGCAGCAGCAGCAGCAATAGCACCCTTGAGTTGTGAGCACTAATTCCCGGCGATCTAAATTCTCATCTGTATATACTTCCTGATGCACCAGCGCTCGACTGCGCCATACCCCTAATCAAAGTCGCAACCCAAAAGGAAAGGCGGTCTCATTGTGTAGTTGCTAGTTGGTCAATATGTGGGCTAGGCTCTTAATAGAAATAATCGCAATATTGTATCGAACTTGGTGGTACGATGTGTTTCTCCCGTGCATGTATTGAAGTGGACTCGACAAGTCGTTCAGAATATCCAGATCGCTGACCAAATGGTAAAAAGAAACATGTGAGATCCCCACAGAAAGGTGAGGAATAGCTCAGGTTGTATGAGGAAAAGGGGGCTGAGCAGCCATGAACTCCATTAGTCTTGGGTGTGCCCATCCACATCTTCTTCAACTTTCCATTCCCGCCGAAGACTTGAAGGGCGCAATGAATGTACAGCGTACAAGAGGAGCGCAAGCCGATCACAAAAGCCAGGTAAAGAAGTCGACAGCGTGTAGTGCGTAATATGTTTGAATGTGAAGTAATCGTGACATTAATGTGGAATTCCCGCACAGCAAGAACAGGTGCTGGTGATGATGGATATAGACATGATTTGTATGTGACGTCCCATATGTTTGTCTTACGTCGTCTCTTCTCCTCCCTCGTAGCTTTACCCCCATCAGTATGATTAAGGTAGCTTCCAGAGCTATTCATTCCCGCTGCCCCCCTTCGTCCCTTTCTTCCCTCCTTTCCACATCGTCAAGTTTGCTTATATCCATCCTCTTTCCTCATATGTGTGTGTATGTGTAGGTCCCCCCTTTGACCTGTATATATATATAAATGTTATGTGCCGCGCCATTTCCATCTCTTGTAGAGAAAAGAAAACCGTTTCTCCTTTAGCCATGTTCCTTCCCTGTTCATGATGTACCTCTTCACTCTGTGTCTCCTTGAATCGTAACGACATGACATGGTGACGCTCTCTAAAAATATCTCCTCCGAGCCATGATGAATAAAGAAGAATGTTGGAAAAAGAAAACCCGAAAAACCAAAGTCGCTAGAGACACGCTCATGCCATGTATGAACTGCAATGCTGCCAAGATATGAAAGAGCTCCTCTTCTTCTCCGCATAAGCACATGACCACATGACCGCATGGGGCGAGGGAAAAGAAGGGGTGGGGGTCGTGTTCGTGATTGTGAGAATATGAGAGAAAATAAAAATCGCTAGTATCTGTACAAGCAGTAACGAAGTGGGTATCATAACGAATCTGAAGAAAGTAGACGCGGAAGATATCGGGTAGCGTTGACATTAGGTAGATGTTGTTGTGTGCGCAGTCTGAAGAGGCTCCTCGTATTTAAGGTTGGATGCCGCGCATTACGTGCGCTGGGTTTCCACCAACAATTGTGAAGTTTGGCACATCCTAAAAGAAGAACTGTAAGTACGAAGTTGAGAAGCTGTGAGTAGCGAATAGGAAACATACCCTGGTGACGACGGAACCGGCACCGATCGTAGAGCCTTTGCCAATCTTGAGACCAGGCAGGATAACCACGTTACCACCGATCCATACGTCCTCCTCGATATTGATCGGGGTTCCTTTTTGGAGGCTCTTGCTGCCCATACGCTTCGCTGGATTCGTGTCCAGAGCAGCAGCGAAGAGGCTGACGTTGGGTCCTATGTAGGTATTGTTGCCGATCTTGACGGAGCAGGGGTCGATAATGGTGCAGTTGCGTCCAATGAAGACGTTCTGTCCTATGGTGATGTTGTAACCATAGTCGCAGGTAAAGGGCGCCTCGATCACGACGTCATTGCCGACATGGCCAATGTTAGACACCGGAGACTGCTGGGAAGGCGATAGGTTGATGGGCTCCTTGGGCATCAGGATCTCGCGGAACAGTCTTGATCGCTCATTGCCAGAAACTCCATTATTGGGGTTCGTCGAGTTGTTGAACCTCCAACAGGCGGCACTGCACCTCTCCCGTTCCAGGACCAGTTCTTTGTTGAAAGGCTGGTACCAGTCTTCCCTGAGCATCAACTCTTTTTGAGTAGCTTGACGAGCCGGCGGTGGGAAATGGCTGTGAGACAGGGCTAGCTGAGCAGCGACCTGAGCACTTGTCGTGCTTGTAGGAGCAGGAGGTGGTGGCGGCTGCTGGTGATGCGAGCTTGGGCTACCGGTTCGCGTCGTGGCATTGAGAATGTTGATCTGAGGCAGTGTCGTCGGGATGCTAGATTGGGGGGTTTCAGGCTCGGTACGGCTAGCATCGTGTAGAGGAGGTATCCTTTGGTATTCTTTAGATAATACCCGAGGCTCGAAGTTGTTTGCCGAGCTTATGGCACTAATAGGCGTTGGAAAAGGGTTGCCCTGTTGTGCGTAGGCCGAAGGCAAGCTGGAAAGCTTGTTCTCCGGGCTAGCGACGGACGCCGTTGGTATTGTCGAAGCAGTACGCTCATCGTCCGTCAGTACTGGGCGGCCTTGCGGTGGGTCTATCCGCAAGGAAGGACCCCGGTATGGCGGTGGCGGTTCTCGCTTAGGCGGCGGCGCTGTCAGGCTGGCAGGTTGACTAGGGTAAGGGGGTTGCTGTGGCATTCCATAAGCACCGGGAGGCACATAGCTGGGATCCTTCGACTCAAGCGGGACGGCCGGAGGCTTGTTTTCCGTCTTTTGATATCCGCGTTGGTTTGCATAGCCTTGGCAGATGAAGCCTCCTCGGAGACAGTTGTTGCCTTTAGATTTCGCGGGTCAGCTTCCGCCCAGTCTCAAGTCGTTCGGGGACCACTTACATTCAGGCTTGCTCTCGTCGCACTTCTTCTTCCGTCTACGGCAAGTGAAACAGCCCGTTTTTGTCCTGTTGCTGAAGTTGCGCTTCCTCTTCTTCGGGTCCGATTGGATCACCGAGCCATCTCTCCGGTGCTCCGGCGTATACGAACCGCCATAGTAGCTGGACTCGTCGTCGGGACTCGTCGGCGAGTAGCCCTGCTGTGAATCCATCTGACTATTGACTCTGCGGAGCGAATCCTCACCCTGCCCCTCCGATTGTGACGCCGAGTTCTGTGTCTCATACGCTGCTGACCGTTCATCTCTGCTATGCTGGGAATACCAGGGGTCGCTGCGTTCGCCACGGTTCTCATCTCCATAAGGCCGATAGTCACGCTCCTGATGTTGAGAAGTTCCGTAAACGTCTCGCGGTTCCGGATGGGACGGCGGTGCAGGAGTTCTCTCTTCCGGGGCGTTCGGCGCGCTAGGGGCGCTCGGGGCCTCTCTGCGTTGCTCAAGTGAGTTGGATCGTTTGCGCTTGGATGCTCCTTCCACGTCGGGATACGCGTATGATGACCTTTCTGGGCCAGGACCTGTCCATTGGTCTCGCGGGTTCGAGGGGAGATCACGAGATGACGGTCTTGGCGTGGCGCCCGAAACGACAATCTCGGGTCGCTCCTCCGAGCCAGATCTTTTGTTCGTAGGACTGCCGCTGGTGCGGTCCGCCGGCCGTTGTTCACCTCCGTTAAGAGCTGTGAAAGACGCCATTCTGCAATATTTTGAAGGTCTCAGAGTCTCGTAGGTGGTAAAGTCCCAAGAAATGCCCTCGGACTATTCTCGATGGGCATAAAGTGGAGTTCAGGGTCGCAATGGTTGCGCGCGTTTGCCGTTACTGGTTGCAACGGCGGACCTAATCCAACTTCGCCGGTCTCAGATTCAGATACTGCCAACAGTTGCTCCGGACGAGACACCAACACAGTCGAATACGAGGATCCGCACACAAGACTCAATTGGCCCCCAAAGAGGTAACCCAGTTCACCAAACAGGCGAAGACTGAGTGGAGAGCCGGGACAAAACTCAAAAACCACGTACACAGGCGGAATTGACGCAGACCGCGGTGAGATAATGGCCAGAGATCACCTCGAGAAATAAATGCAGCTGATTTTGTTAAGAGGACTGGACTTCGAAGTTCTGACAGGCGATTGCGCCGCTGAGGCGTGGCGGGGACTTTTGCGAGCAAGGAAATCGTGCTTCGTAAGACTGGCGGGCAGAGCTGAGCTGGGAGGCGCACAAGGTGTAGCCAATAATGATCCTCCTACCTTGGCTATTCTCAAGTGATCCTTGGGCCTGCCGGCGACGCTGGGGCCAATATAAAAAAGAAGACGAGGAATCCCAAAGGAAGTATTTCGCGAGAGTCGGTCCACGACCCTTTCCCAGCCGTTTTGCCTTCCTTTCCGAGTCCCCTTTTCCTTCCTGGCTGGCGGTTGTGCTCTTTAAAAAAAAAAAAGAGTTGTCTCCAATTTCTGTAAGTTGTGAGGTAAGTTGATAATTTGTGGCGCTTGGGCGATTTACCGCGCGATTGTGCTGCGCCTGCAAGAGCCGTGACTCTGCGTTTCAAGTTGTCCGTCCGAGGTGCGGGAGACGAGATAAAAATCGTTGAAGGATCGTTCTATGACTTGTTCATCTTATGGCTCTCAGCCCAGCAAAGAGTAAGTTGAGTTAAGTGAGTGAGAGAAAGACCCGGATTTGCCAGGAAGAAGACGTTGTTGCGGTCTAGGATCCTGATGTAAGGAGACCGGAGCCGAGAGAGCGAAAACGTGCTGGTTCTCACGGTTGCGTCAAGTCAACCCGGTAGCTTGGAAGTAAGGTAAGTAAGGATGTAGGTAGGTAGTTTGGTTGGTATTTGGTAGTCTCATCAACGAGATGATAACACACATGCACACACAACGAAACGCAGCGTCAACGCAATGCAAAAGCAAAGCAGCAAAAAGGCAAAGCAATAAAATGCGACTCGGGAAGGCGAAGTATGTGCCTCGGCGGGTACTGCGACTGTTTTTGTAATCTTTGCTAAGTACTTCGACCGCCAGGCAAGTATATGTATGCAGCGCGACAGAGACCGACTAGGGCGAGAGAGACGCACGCAAAGCTACATTAATCGCCTAAGACTAAGCTAGAACCCACACCCCTGGACCATTTTTGCCCCAGTATCTGGCGCTTCGCTCTTAATAGCGATGGATGAAGAGGGTGCTGGGCTGGGTGCTGCTAATTAGGATGGCTGTCGCAGATGTCTTTTTCTCAAGCAATCTGAACTGCTGGCTGGAGGGGCATCCGACTGGGGTTTGTCGTGCTGGCCCAGGTGGTAGGGATTAGGGATGACGATACTTGGGAGATGTACCTTCGCTACTTCTCTAGGATCATGACGACGGGGACAGGCGCGACTCCCTCACTGGAAAGACTGAAAAGCCATCTGCTAAGCTAGCGTGCACGCTACTGGGATAGAGGAGGTACCTAGGCGGGCAGGGAAAACAGGGGTCCTGGTACTTCGCTCATATCCCCCCCTGCCCTCTGCCCCCCTGCCAGCTTGCCTGCACTCCTGGAAGATGGAAGAGTGCGCCTAGCTAAATAATAATTAGGTACCTCAGGTTGCAGTCAGGCAGGTCATCCATCAATGGAAGAATGGTTAGCCACAGGAGCAGGGGTTGCCGCAACCCTTTCCACCCGCTCTCTTCTGCTCGCAATTCTGAATGGTGCTGGGTTTGTATATTTTCTTTTCTATGTCTTACACTCTCGGAGGAAGTATATGCTGCTCGGAGAGACGGTAGCCCACACACCGCATACCACTACCAGCAGACACGACACGACCCGGCTTGACCAGCCTCGACGTGGACTGGACGAATAGTCGCTCGTCCACTCACAGAACGCCCTAAGCGGCCGCCGGCCACAAACGTTAATGGACCACACAGCAAAGGCCAGCCCAAACGATGGGTCCTGGGCTTCTTGCTGCTGTTGTACTCTGCTCGCTTATTAGGACGGCATTCTATACATACGCACGAGCGTCGGCATCATGACTCTCTCCCGTCTGTCCTCCTCCAGAATTGGCGCCCAATCGTGCCAAACGCGGCGTCCATTGGCCCCAGTTTGCTCGTAGCCAGGGAGGAGACAGACAGACGAGACAAGAGACAAGCATCTACCTGCCAGCAAATGAGGGCCGCTTGACGCGCTATGCGACCCCATACTCGTAATTGGTGCCCATGTGTCTCTGGTTCCTTTTCCCCCTTCGCCATGCCGAGCAGGGGACAGCAAGAAACTCTAAAGCGTCCACGGCTAGCTGAGGTAGGATGCCGCTTGGGGTATCATGTAGTGGTATGTTGTAATGTGAGAATCTGATAGTCCCAATTTGTTGGGGGCCGCGATCTGCCTGACCTGAGTGAACGGATATTGAAACTAAAAAGCTCGACAGCCGCGACAGCTCAGGCAAGTCACTGTCGATCACCTCCGCACCCTTCTACATAGCCAGCCCACCAAGCAATACTGGCATGGCATAGTAGTAGTAATAATGCCGTAGGTACATACATAAGCACTGACAAAAACCAGCCCCTCCGCATCATGATGCAACCAGGATTCAAAAGGCTGCCCTGGCTGCCCGTCCTTTTTAGCCCAAAGCAGCATCGATTTCTCGCTGCTGACCCTTCGTATGCGAGTGATGACAAACCGCCTAACCCAGTAATACCTTTCGGCCCGTCCAGGAGCAGTTCTGGCGAATGACCAGTTGTCCGAAGTACTGCAACCCATTCATGAAACGTGAATACTATTCTGAGCTGTGGCGACCTTGGCAGCAGCTGCCCGGCTAGTCTAGCCTGAAAGGGCCAATCCGGTAATGACAGGCGCCAAGGTACGCGACCGCTTGAGTCCAGGATCCAAGCCACTGATACTGCCACATGGATTCGATCACAACTCGCAACACGGGCCCACGGCGGGTTTCGGTGACGCTGATCGTTCCCTGTGCACGAGTGAGAATAACCCGACTCTGTTAACAAGTACACACCAGGACCACAGTCATCAGTTCTTACGTGTGAGTATATAGTAGTAGTATATATATATATAACACTCTCAAACCACCAGGGGTAGATAGAATCGGGTTTATCATGCTGCACTCAGAATTCTTGCTGGCTCCGTAATGCGTAGCGGTAGTTATTCTTTGGTTTGTTAAGAACTGAGACCAGTGCATTTTCGCAAGGGTGTGTGCCCCGTATAGTAACCGCCAATGATATGACGGAACTCCTAGTTGTCTTCGGAATACATGGGAAACGGTGGACCATCGCGTGCAAGGGCGTTCGTCGTTCCATGTCCATTTATGCTGCCTGGGTCGTACAATTTGCCGAATTGACTGCGCGTCTCGACTTTGAGACACACTTAACTAACTACATGCCATGCCATGCCATGCCATGGCGTTGAGGGTGAGGGTGAGGCCGAGAGCAAGAAGGGCATCCAGCAAAGTCAACGTTACGGAGACAAGACAGGTCGTTTGCCGCATGTGCGTGTAAGAAAATAGGTGCAATCTCCCTTGCCGAGCTTACAGCAGATCACCGTTCCATAGTCGCATTAAATCGTACTTTACATGGGATGCCCACCGCCATACTTGTAGTAGTAGTCTGCTGGGCAAAATGTCAGCGGGCTCGGTGGGTCGACGAGTTTTGGTCGACATCTTGTCCGCCGCAGCCAATGGGGAGCCGAAGCCTGGGGTGTGTTGAAGTTAAGTTGCACCATCAGGCGCGGCCTTGGTGGATGGAAGGGATACCTAATCGCATAGGCACCTGGGCAGGTAAGAGGGTACATGATTCTGGAAGAGTGGTACTTTGGCTTTCCGGCATTGCCCTGTTCCTTTTCAGGCCGCGTCTAATGGGACTTTGTTGGATTTGGAGCTAGCGCGAGTTTGGCTTCCGGCACCCGCGACTTGCGTGTCATACTGTACAGAACCGTAGTCGGCTCCCTCTGCTCAGAAACAACGTCTCGTGTCGCAAGATGGTACTGGCTGTACGGAGTATGAGCAGACACACCGCCGTATTCTTCAGCATCCATAGTGGCCCCAGCCCGTCCTACATGTGTAGGTACATGATGTAGTTGCGTGCTTGTAGTGTGTGGTAGGTAGCATCTAGCTGGATGTAGGTCCTCCTTACAGCTTGGTGTGTGCCGCCAAGTGCCATGTTCTTGTTCCATTTGCCGCGATGCGCTGGTAGCAGTGCAGCAGCAGCAGCAGTAGCAGTAGCAGTAGGCTCGACTAGGTAGAGTAAGTTGCCTGACTGCTAGGTGCCCGCCTACAGTGCTTACCAGCTATTTTGACAATGATATTGACAATGAAAGAATGCAGAATGCCGTTGCTTGTAGTCTCGATGGAACGTGTATACGTGAACGGCAATGCTCTGCAACACACGGCAGACCAGGTTCTCGAAAATCTACCGAAATGGTTCCGCCGTGTCACATGCAAGTATATAGCATACTGTATAAAGTAGTGGACGACGACAATGCCCAGGGAAGGCATCCTGATCGGTTTCAATTTTGCGTCTTGGGTGTAATGAGGGCCCTCTTTTCCTCTGGCGACGCGCATCTCGGCGACTGATTCATAGTGGTTGTTTAATTTGTGCAAGGGGCTCTCTCTCTCTCGGTACATTTAGCTTTCTGCTTGGCGATGAACATAAAAAGGGGCATGCACATACAACCACCTCTACACACACACACACACACACACACACAGACGTACACCCCGGCGACAGGTGGTAGAAAGATGCGAGAGTGAAGTAAGTTGTGCATGGCATGCATGTGTGTTCTGGTTGTGTGCTGTTCACGGCCAAGTGGGGGACGTTGCATACCTAGGCCTGGGTAATTGGCTATCTCATGGTTCGAAGCGCACCCGCGTGACCTAGATCCCGCAGCATACGACATGGGATGCGAGTACGCACATCGTAGATTAGAGAAACATTCGAATGCAACTTCCCCTCCTGCCAGCAGCCATCCCTCCATCAGGTTGATGACAATCTCCGGTGTTACGGTAGCAGTGTCCCAGCATTGGATCGGAAAGGCTAATATTAAATAAATAAAAAATACATACAAAACACAAAATACAATCGTGTAGGTAGTGTCACTTTAACTACAGTTCATGGTGCGTGGCCAGGGTCTTTTTGATCTCTTCTTCCATACCTAGACTTCTACCCTGCATGAGTATACCTAAAAAGCCGGAATAGAACGAATACTCGGACAACAACCGAAAGAGTTCGCGATAGAGCCGGGATCTGCCCGAGAGGACGAGGAGAAGGGGCAACAATACCTGGGTATTTTCAACCTTTCAAGGTTGCATGCAGTATACGTAAAATAGTTTTGCATGGATAGACTGCTGCTGTAGATAGCATATCTGAGTACATACTGAAACCAACAGTTGACGGTCATCGAGAAAACCCAGGTATAGTTGTGGGTTGTAGATGTTCCCTGGATCGCCAACGGATTCTGGTTGGTGGTTTGAGTTGCCTTTTCAACCGTTTATCCCACCAGTAAACTTGGCCTAAATTTAGAAGCCGCACCCCAGACCGGGCGTAGTTTCCTCAACCAACATGGACCAACACATTCGAAGCTATCGATCGCATAATCAGTGTTTCAAGGCGCAGAGCCAATACTACCTACATGCCGACCAGGCATTCATGGATGATATACATGATAGATCATCGTGAACTCTCGCCGTCGTCAATCCGGTCAGCCTGATGCAAGCATTGCCATGGCCCCCGAAGCGCTTGTCGCACCACACACACGCACACACGCGCATCACTAGATCTGCGGAACAAACAGATCCTTCCTTCCTGCCGCTCCACCCAGTTGGGAATATGCCGTGCCCTACAACTAACCGCCTCAGAACCTAGTGATCAATATTAAGCGGCATCGCGACACCCATTGGCTGCATAGAGCCAAGAAGACGGCCTATGACAGGGACAAACTGCACACCAGATGCGCCTACAGTCACTATTGAAAAGAAAGGCGTCCTTGCGATAACGAGTCTTAATTTAGAACTTCAACACTTCTCTCGCTTCGCTTTGCATAGGCGATGTGGTGTGGCTTCCGTGGCGCATCGTCGTCTCAATGTGACTTACACAACCCAGAAACCCACCTACCTCCTTCCAATCGTTCGCTGCACACTCTGGTCGTCGTAAGGCAGTATCACTCCGGGCGGGCAAGCAAGCAGAAATCCACCACATACTTACACATACCACACCTACTCAGCCTGCAATGGAACCTTTACTAGTGGTTCCCATTGGTTGTCTCTATCAATCGTCTATCTCCTAGTAGTACACAGCTGCGCGAAGCAAAGTCGGCACAGGCGTCAAAGCAACGCAACCCCAGAAGCGGGCGGCGTAAAGATGACGACTAACAGTGACTTGGCCTTAGCTAGTGCCGCCGCGGAAGCGTGGTATCATCGTCTGTCAGATGTCCCTTTTGCCCTCTCCTCGACTCCACGTTTTGCGAATATTCCGATGTGCACTGGTTGATCTCGGTGCAGTGTACAATTTGGACTAGTGTGGCCGAGATGAGCCAGATTGTAACTAAGAGGGACGACTTTATGTTCAGTCAGCGGGCAGGCGGGTGCCTGTTACGGCAAGACCAGCAGTCGCTCCTTTACCGCCAGTCTTAATCTTCGCAAAGGGCGGGCGGGCAGACTCGTCCATCAATGTCATTCCAGGTACGGGAAATCCGGCCACAACAATAGGCCACAGCAAGACCAATAAACGCACGCGCACAAGTGAGCGATGGCGTCATTGACGACTTGAAACATTCGCGATCGAATGCACGATAATCGAGCAGCGAAGGACGGGATTAGATAATGTATAGAGGAATAAAATAGAAGAGCCCATGTTCCAAAGGCTGGAGATGAGGCCGCTCTGGACGGCCCAGCGGCGGCCCAGCGGTCGGGTACTGGGAGGTGGTGTTGGTTCTGTGGTAGGCGCGATTCAGGTTTGAGCCACCTCGGACAGTTTATGATGGGCTGCCAGCCTGGCTCGATCCTCGCAGGAGGACAGTCAGTCCTTGCATGAGAACCGACATGGCCCCCCTGCTGTTTCCTCTTCTGGCGCCGTTGATGCGGGCACCATTCCGCTTCTATGGAACTGATTCGCTTTGACGCCAACCAACTTGACATCGTCTAATAAAACCGGAGCCCATCCCCTGTCTTTTGTATCTCCCTGCCCGCTTGCTCCCCTCTCATCTGGCACTCGCACGGATGGCAACCTTGGGGGGAGGGTACCGGCAGACTGGCCTGAGTGGCTCGTTCCCTCGGAACTCTCTTCAGTGTTCTGCGGGGCAGTAGCGCTTGACACAACCGTTCGACCAGACTTCCCAGGGGAGAGACGACAAGAGACGACAAGAGACGACGAGAGACGAGGGACGAGAGGTACATCGACACCGTGCCCACGAGAAGAAGCGCGACTTACGACGCTAGTGTAACGTTGAGTAAACTATCGCCCTGGAGCCAGGGGGGCTCCGAGCTTGCTTGCTTGGCCCAAGGTACTTCATTACTGGTTCGACAAGTACTTTTTCCCACCTTGAACCATTTCCCGCCGGCAATCATGATTGCTATCAGCCACTCACACGCTACTCCGACCGTTACCCAGCTTGCGCGCTCTTCGGAATAATGCACCTTAGAATGGGGATTGTTCAAGGACCTACTCCGTACATACACAATTAGCCAGTGCTAATGCTTGGAGAACGAGACACACGACTACTTGTACTTCTTGTACAAGACGAGGCCGCTCAAGCTTTTTGACTGATTATTAACTCAAGTTCTGAAATGGTTTCTTGCGGCTCAAAGATCGGCGGCTGAAATAGCCGAGATACCAAGTATTGGAGAGAACGTGTGCATTTTGCTTTGCGCCAGCCGCTTGCACCCGACTAGCCAGCCAAGAAATGGTTCCGTCACTTCTCAGCTTAATTGCTTCGAGAACGCCCTAATTGAAAACGATCCGTTTTGTCGTTCCTTCTGGTTACCGTACCCGATCACAGCCCACAGCCTACAGGTCAAACAATATCCATTCCGGAATAATCAGGTCTCTTCCTACCCATGGATCACCTAGATATGAATAGAACAACAAAATAACAGCAATATGAGTTCAAGAGAGCGGTTGGTGCTGTTGGTTACCGAAATAGCGAGCTCTACTATTGATGGATGGTGGCTAGGGGTAGTTCGCCCGGCATGTCCCTTTCTGGACAAAAGTGGCTGATCGATCCCAAGAGCGTGGTTCGCTTGAATGTCGATTTGTTTGTGTTGGTTCTTGTGATCAGAAAGAGAGGGAGTACAATTATTATTAACCAAGCCGATTCCGAATGGAGTGCTAAGCCGATGCGCCGAGCTCGGCAAACAAGACCTCCCTGAGGCTCCCTCGCCTCTCACACACGTCTACCCAAAGTATCGTGTCACTGCACATGGCAAGCAGACCGGAGCTGGCGGGAGCGCAGAGCGAAGGACGCCTTCCCGTTTTGTGTAATTTCAAGCCAGAGGGGCTGAATGCTCGTTGGCTTGCTCAGGCCGGAAATATCCTTCAAGGATTGCCTTTCCTCTCATCTCTCTTGTGCCAGGGCATGGTCAACACCCAACAGCCAGCATGTGCTCACCCGACATAGTGGTAAAGCCCTGTAAGAGATAGCGTATGAGGAGTTGGCGATGTCATCAAAGATGGGGCTGCCGAGGCAAAGAGTCGAGAAGGAACGAGGACAGGCAGGTAGGCAGGCAACACGCAGAGCAAGCGGTGTCGCAATTCCTCTACAGGCACCAGAGCTGGCTTGATCATGATAATAATTACGCTAAGCTGTAGCGGTCGCCGTCCTCAGACCAGACTTGACGGAATTGATGCGAAGCCGAATCCTTCGGCTCGACTGTCACACGCGATGGATCAACTACCCAGATGGTTTTAATGCAGCTGAACAGCAAGACATGGGTGCAGTGGCTGGGGTGACCGGGTGGCCTGAACCGAACTCCCCAGCGACCGACCATTCGCCTAGACCAAAGTATCAACCACCCATACGTTAGTTACCCAAGTCTCCGGTCAACAAAAGAGCCTCAAGACCCCCCCAGTCAGACCATCGGCATAGCTTCTTGTAACCAGGTCACTTCATCTTCGAACTTTTGATCAGATGCGTGTCTTTCTGCCTCAGACTCTTCGAAATCGCACTTGGCGGGCACTCTCATAAGCGCTCATACAAAATGCTTCGTCACCAGACTTTGCCATTGCTTGGGTCCGTCCAATGATAAATGGTCGTTTCTGAGTAGCCGCCGTCCCATGGCGGTTTTAAGCGCCGCCGCCGCCCTTTTCTTAGCACCTGTGGCTCGACACTGACCTAACATTCTAGAAGATTTCCTCCTTGGGCGACTGTCAATCGCCTATCCACCACTACCATCGCGAACGAAGCGCCCGTGTGTCTACCTGTGCGTTCGGCCTACGTCGACGGGCTATTTTTGTCATCGTCGCGAACGATGACTTGCATTTTCCCCTTGGGTACCGTCGCCACGGATCCGCACAGGCTGCTCTACTGGTCAGCGTCGACGCCATCGTCGTCGTCGTCAGATGTAGGTGGGTGGGACTGGCGATGACGGAAACGCACATGAGCGCTACCGCTGCCACGCGCCCTTATGCGAGGTTCCCGTCGCTCATTGCAGATAGCAAATTCGCTCTTTGCATATCGCGGGAAAAGAGGAAGCGCTCTGGCCCAGCCATGGCCCACGGATGCCTCTTCTAGAAGCGCTGCAACTGCCTCCACAATACCTCATTGGCCCATCGCCGCTCTCCTCCAGCTTCCCGGTTCTTTGTTGAGATCTCTAGAAGCCAAGATAAGAAGAGGCTATTCAGGGTCCTGCATGCCCCATCTGTGCTGGGCGCCTCCGCGTCGACCATGTATCCCCGGGCGCCAATCCTTTCCATCCACTTCCCTCCCTCTCTCACAATCGGGGTGTAGCTGGGTTATGTGTGTCATGCACATGTCCCTTGTCCTTATCACGCTGATATCATTGGTGTACCTGAGCAACAGAGCCGCGAAGGTTAAATTCAACGTCAGGGGAGGAGAGGCTGCACCAGTCATAGCCCAGCTTCGGTGTGCGTGCGTGCCTTGTTTTCTCCCCAGCTAATAAGTACATAGGCATCTAGATCCGCCCCTACCTAGTCTTGTTACCGGTGTTGGATACAGTTGCATAGTACTCACAACAATGTAGATGATGTATGTAACCAGAAGGGACCTTCATAGGTAACTTGGTTTTGTCCATGCTTTTGGGTTGTCGTTGGTTCGGGGTCGCCTCTATTTTAAGCCAGTTGCTGCTATTTTTAAGACCGATAATGTAGCCTCATGATGCAAGACGGCGCGGCTGCAGAAGTGTTTATTGAAACGTCAAATCCTAAAATGAATCGCATGTCCAATTTCTTTTTTTTCCTTTTCCACTTTTGATTACCGTCGTTTTCTTTTTGCCCCCCCTATCATTTATTTGTGGTATCTTTTTCCACATCCTGTTCCTTCTTTAGCTCACCGACAGGTTTTCTAAGCGCTGTTGCTGATGTCGGTATGTTCCCTTTCATCCCTACGATCTCTTGGCGGCAGCGGTTTCTGGGCGCGTCATCCTGCTTCCCTACATTCTTTCTCCCTACGTTAAGACAACCCTGGTCTAAATTTAGGAAGGGAAGTATTGTGTGACTCGTCTGACAAGTCTGACATGATGCGGAATGCTACGACCGCATATCCACTCCCTACCCGTCACCGCTGTTTAGACTTCTTTTCCTTCCGTCGAGTTCCTACTGGGCGGCTGTTGTGTGTCGGAAAGCTCGCCTTGCAGCGAGAACGGGAATCCGGGCGTCACGGGGCTTTAATGTCGGCGGCTCACGAGAACTCATCAATATCCCCGTGGCTGTCTTCTTCATTTCACGTTCTTCTTTCTCTTGCTTACGCACTTGCTGCCTGATCTTGTTTCCCTTCCTTCCTATCACGACCCTTGCATTTCTCCCTCGTATGTGCCGGCAGTTGATGCGCTTCGGACGTTTCATGTTACGCAAAAACATCAATGGGTACGTGTAAGTGAGGTAAGTATATGTCATCTCATCTTTCTGCCCTTTTCTGCAGGTAGATACTTCCTTGCTCGCTTGACGTCGTCTCCCCCTCCCCCCTTTCGCGCTACCCCACATTCCACCTTTCACCCTCGGCTTCGGGGGATACCCCCTCTCTTCACGCGATTGGCAGTGATGGGTGCTGGCTATTGGGCGGAAAACAATTGGGGGATCCTCCGGGAACTACCTTACGAAACAAGACAAGGGCGTGAGATGAATAATGTGTGCGTGTGCGTGTGTGTACTACTATGGGTGAGATTTTAGAGTTATTTGGTTCATCGTCCCCTTTAGGGAAATAGGGACCCCTACGAGATCCCTGAAGAGGTTCGCCCGGCGAATCTATCGGCGCTTCACTTGTCCCAGATCGCAAGCTTTGGACTGACATGCGGATCATTGGTCGGTCGGCCATACCTTCTAGGTTTGCTTGCTCTCTCCCTCTCCTTGCCACACCAACTAAACTACGTACACCGCAGAGGCAAGGCAGGGCGACTCCTCACTGCCGAAGCGCTCTGCCGAGACGGCGTCTCCGGCGCCGATCGATTTCCCGCGCTACTAGCTTGTCAACTTTCTGAGTGTCTACGTTACCCAGGCTTACTTCCCATGCGTGCGTGAAAAAGGAAGGTGACACGAAGAGGCTGAAATAAGAGGACGGAGAGGCTCGGCGATCTCGCCGTAAGGGCGGCCTAGCCATTGCTCGTATGGTGGTCTTTTCATTTTGAAATCAAGGTTGCGCGAGGGGGCTTCTTTTGTAGGCGGGAGAAACTCGCTGGTAATGGATGGCATTCGTAGCCTTCCTGCCTGCCTGCCTGCCTGCCTGCCATCACGGGTTGCGGGGTAGGCTCCCATAGCCATAAGAGGAGATTACGAAAAGCTGAAAAGGTAGGCAGAGGTACTGATCTTACCATCGCACTGGATCTATGATCTCGATATGTGGCTTCCCACTAACATTCGACAACTAGATCGCCTGTAATCGTGGTCGGCATCGACGAAGCAGAGTTGAGAATCGGACACTTTCCCGGTATGAGATAGTTCATCGATGTCTCGGGGACGCATCTGGTGATCAGCGATGCGATTTGTGATGATAAGACGTAGAGAACATGTACATCCGAACTGCACATCTGTTCTCTTTTGGTCACAGTAAAAGCAGCTCTTTTTGAGATGTACCAGAATTTATACTTCGGTATCTCTGTCTAGAAACATGGTGAGGACTATAGTAAACATATCGGACATTCATCACCTGTTTCTTCGCCAATAAAGCACTCTATTCATCTGTTCTTCTGACTTCTTCTCGTAAGTCAATGATTACGACCATTCCTGGGCTCTCAGCATTGAACTATGTACGTAGATCATGAAGGCCAGTATGCATGACTCACCGAGATGATAACGTCCACTAGACATAATAAAGCAGGAGTCTTCTGTCAACTTCGTGAGCTACATATCGACCACCATCGCCCTTTCCCGCCCCATCGCGTTGACAACATCAATCTCAGTCCGAGTAAAGCCCGGAATGTGAGGTCTTCGGAATTTATTTTCATGTCGTAGCGTAGTAGTCAAGTCTCACAGTCAGAAGGTTGGTGGATTCAGATAGCCTCGTCAACTGCTTCGGCGATTTCAACATACTGCAGCGCAACAGGTAACCCAGGGGAGTCCTGACGAATATCGTTCAAGCAGAGTCCCGCCGTAGCAAATGGGTCCTGGGCGCGAATGTCGTTAATGTGGACATCGTGATGCTTTGTAGCCCACGATTCTGCCTACCTCCTTTTAACCTCTCCTGACCCGATTTGGCTTATGGAAGGAGCCAGGCAACTACATACATATATTCAACTTCTTTAGCATATAGAAGATGGAGTAAATCTGATTATAAATATAGAACTCGACCAAGTCAGTTCCTCGATGGATAGCGACATAGTATCGTCTCCCAGCGCCAACGCACGGAAGTCAAGTCAATCAATGGCGTGTCGTTTGCTCCGACGTGGCCAAGCACGTCTTATTTTATCCGCTCCTCGTTCGTTGCAATTCAGTTGGATCCGAATCTGACCAGCGGTTATCTCTATTTCTTCCACCCTCCGAAGGGAGTCGTCTCTCCTCGCACACCTCTCCTAACCGCTCCGGTCTTCGGCCCCCTGAAAGATCAATGCCCATATCGAGGACTGCCGCAAGGGCATCCCGTCGTGTTCGTCGTTGAGTACCACCGTGAGGGAGAAGGGGAGCGTACTGAAAACTACGAAGGCAATAGGAAGTAGTAGCGGGAGCCACTCGATGTGGAAACGAGTCGGCTGCAGTGAGCTGTTCACCAGTGACAACTCTCCGGAGATCGAGTGGAAGAGGAGGTTTCGAGCGCCGACGGCCCAGGGTTGCAGCCACCATTCCGACAGATCTCGTCCCCAGACCGCCCATCCAAGGCGACCGACCAGCAAAAATACAAAAACATACAACACCGAGGATTCCCAGGTCGTCACCGACCCTAGTACTAATTCGGCTCTCTGCTGCTTATATATGGGAGAGCGGACGGGATCCCTAGTATTCAGCAGGATGTGGTCGTATGTGACAAAATTGTCCGTTTCCGCGGTCTATGATGAAACCTTTTGATAAGGCGCTGCGCACTTTGGATCAAGTTACTGGAGATACATCTGCTGAGTTGATGAATCCTTTACTATGCGCAGTTATTTGATCCCCTATCTGACACCCAAATAGCCATAGCCATGGCTCTTGCGACGTGATGAATGATGTCGGAAGCGATGGGGCGAGCTGATGAACCGAAAACTCCCACATGGCATCAGGACGTGAAGGCTGGCTATTTGAGCCCCTGTTCAACAATGGCAGGGTATTGGAAACCTACATCATGGACGAGTATTGTAATTATATCAAGCATAAGATCGAATTCTTCAAGATAGATGTGTTGTGGCTACTTCAATCTACATAGATGTTCTTCGTCAATTGGTGAGGGCGTATCTGTGTTGTCTGGGTTGAATTCACAAATTCTAGTTATCCCAGAAAGGCTTTTTCCTTGTCACAAAGCTGTGTTTAGAGATGGCAACAATGCCATTTCATAACTCTTTGCCATTAAGTGAATGTAGGGAAGTCATCGTTCCCTGTCTCGAATGAGAAACGAATCGTTAAGGGGTGGGTGGCATGGCCTCACGTTAACCTCACGGTAGGATCAATATGGCTAGGAAATAGAATGGCAATATTAGGATACTCAATAAAGCCTATGTCATGTTTTTGAACCATCATATTGAAGGTAGCGACCAGCTAGGTTGAGCTGCGAGCAAGAAACGCACCAAGAAAGCCAGTCAAATGGACACAGGACATCTATCTACATTCCACCATGACGATGAAATGACATTACGAAGACAGACGTCTGAAGATGGGTTCGCAGCATCGGAAGAAGCGATCTATGTAGGGGCAGAAAGAGATGCACATAAAACAGAGGCATCACGATGGGCGCCGACGAGTTCAAGTAGAAAAAAACACCTTCGAAGAAAAATTGCAAAAAAATTGCAAAAAGCTCAGCCCAGGGAGTCGTCAATCCCCCCGAAGGGGGTTCGAACCGTCTACCCGGGCCTACGAAAACCCCTCCGTGACTGTGTCACGGTTGTCCGAGAAGGGGGCCCCCTCTCCGGACACGGGGTTTTCATCCTTCCCCTTCGACTAACCACTCGACCAACGCGGACAGGCCAGCCTATTGATCAAGTGAGTAAGTTTCCAGTTCGGTGAAAGAAACTGCTGTAATTAGGCCTTATGACCTACAGCTCATTTGATTTCCCCTCCCCGTCCCAAGCTTAACTGGAGGTTACTTGTAGTCAGGTAGACAACCACTGTGAACAGGCGCGGTACCTCGAATGTTCGACCACGTCAAGCTCGCCACCCACCTCATGATGTGATTCCTGTACTTAGAGGTCATCATTATCCTCGGGGTGTAAACATCACCCGACTTGCCCACCCATCGTACCTTGCTGGGACGCCGTGTCGAGCTCCCACCAAAGTGAACTCGACGGCACGTTTGTGACCAACCACCTTGCCAACCTCGACAACATCAATTGTCACCATTGTAACCATCACACTCAGCTCTCCCCGGCTGTGCTTCCATTGGCTTTTGGTATTGGAACTCTCCACCATGAGATACGTAAATGTAAAACAGGTGAGTATCTCCTTGGACAGCACCCGTGAGGGCAATCCAACCAAAGCAGCACATAATGCGGATGAAATGCTGATATAACAGGATTATGTTATCGTGGAACGGGCAACAGGGGATATAAGGAGTTAATGAATGCCGTCGACGGGGCCGTAGGCACGGGTCCGCCCATGGTATCCATAGCAACGATACATTGTCAAAGCAACTTATATCGGCGTGGGCCACCAGACCCTTCAGCCGCGTAAGCGCTCCGAGTTGCGGTCAGGGTAAATAGGGTTGACACCCACAGCCAAGGCCGTTTTGATCGAGGCCCCTCCTCAATTACCAGCGGCCAGGCCGACGCTGGCTCTCTCCCACATTCAGCCCGGCAGCCGATATACGGCTAAACAATGGCGAGGCGGTTGATGCAGGAAGAAGGCGTGATATTGCAACCTATTTGCTTTTCCATAATATTTTTGATGGATGAGACACATGATTTGGAGGAGACACTGACCTGGACAGCCCAGAGGCCACCCTTTTTCTTCGTAAGCAGCCTCATGAGCGCGGAGACTCTTGGTGGCCTCACAGAGCGACACGCACGCCAATACAGACCGAGTGCCCCTATCGCCCGATGGAAGCAGACTCGCTCTCTGCCTCCTTCTTCACAATTTAGGCATTGGCGTTGGTCAACGAGTGTCTTGCCTATTGGCATAGTGGTGGCTGTGGGATTGAATATCGTCCAGTGGATGTCCCAGAGCCCGAGAGGATCGGCATCTAGAACAAATTCGACCATCTTTACGGCGCCGGAACGCTCATTCAGTGTGGCACTGCATGCCCGCCCGAACCTTAAAGCCCCCTCCCTCCCCACCACTTTCTCTTCCACGCATACACAGCCGATAGCAGGAGATAAGAACATGAATTAATTCGATTCTCTTTCTGAAGTATCCCCGGAGAATTTTCGGGCCACGGCGGGACATGTGCCTGTCATCCCGAATAGTTACACTGCCGTGGTGTATAGTTCGGCTGCCAGCCAATCAGACACTTCTGTGAGATGGCTACACAGGGTTTGGAGGTTACCAATGCGCCCTCCATCATCGGTTGGTGTGAAGAATGCCCAGGAACCAACACTGATGAAAGACTAGAAGCCTTGAAAAACTTCGGGGGACGCAGATATTCGCCGTTGTCGTTACACATGTGGCCATACCCCTCGCCCATTGGGCATCAACAGGAGAGACTTTAGGTTTTCGAATCGGAACTCCGCCTGACCGGACCGTTGATGTGATGCGTTTGCCCGCTGATGAATAATGGTAGATGTACAGAGGAAAACATGGCGTGTACTTGCTGTGCCATGGCTGACGGGTGTTGTCGTCGCCCTAGTAGGATAGAGAAAGCAAGAAGTCGGCGTTTTAGGTGACGCCTAGATCTGTTTCTTAAGTCTTGCCCCACCTGCCTGCTGTCCTGCATACATAGTATGAGTGACTTACATACATACGGCGAGCTGCAGGAGCTAGGAAGAAGCCATCATGGTGAGTCCCAACAGAATGGGTGCCATGATGCAAAGGTTTTGGTCTCAGCGGAAGCAGCGGGGGTGGGTGTCTGGTGTATGCGTGGCAGTCGGACTTAACAAGGGCTTAACCTCTCCTGTGTCCGAAGGCCCTCGTCTCACACCTACCTAACCTACTGGTCCTACGGTAGCTAGTAGTTAGTCGCTAGCAGGCACAAGGGGACGAATGCACCCATATTTTGGTCGTGATGTTGGTATGTGTGTTTGCCGTCAGAACGATGCGCTAAGGTTAATCTTTGCCACGGTTATCGGCTATCTGACAACGACAGATGAGATATATCCAAACTGAGAAGAGGGGGACGAGGTCAAAAGACTTTGCAATGCTGCAGCGATCAGCGGGCTTGGCGAACACCTAGGGACGCCCCTTGGAAATCAACATGATTGCGCAGTTGATTGGTTACAACGGAAAGAGTGGAAGAGCCTGCCAGACTGCCAGGCTGCTAGGCTGCCAGGCTGCCAGGCTGCCAGGGCCCCCAGTCCGACCAGGACCGATCTTATCTCCCGTTGGACTTAGAGCCGAGAGCCCGAGACCATGTCTGTTACGAAATGAGGGGCAAAAAGTGACCTGGTTTTGCTGTAAGTGGTGGTTCGTTTCTCGACCACCGCATCGGATCGATAGGTTATGTTTCCAGGCCAAGAAAATGAGGTGGATTGGATGTCCTTCCATGATGGACTACCTAACCATGTAGGTAATTGTTACATGGGATCCCCGATGCAGTACACACCACCACCCCTAAATCTATGTATGCCATGCTTCCAATGTTTGCATCTCTATCTCGGTACTTAAGTTAGGTAAGGTACGATGTCTTATGCAATGCTAGCTACATGTATCGTACCTAGGCATATACCTGTGTACGGAGAAGTATATCAATCAATCAATCAATCAATCAATCAATCAACTAGGTATGCTGAAGTGAAAGGCCCAAGATCTGGGAGAGCAGTGAGTTCGGTACTTAAAGCCAGTGGGTGTACATGCAGACAGGGCCTGCTGGGATGGGCCTTTGCAGACAAAAGCCCCCATTCTCAAAACGGGAGCTGCGGAGTTTGGATGACCCATTTTCTCCGGATACGCGGATATTCCAACGAGGAAAGGCAAGGGAAAGGGAAGGCGACCGAAAAAGCACCACCGACCATGGACTGATTAATTGATCAATTTGATTCTGGCGATGAACGGGGAACGGAACGCTTTCCACACATACAAACACACACATCAATACACACCCTGACACCCTGCCGCCCTGCCGCCCTCGCACACACAACAAATGCACAAGACAAGACGGCGAGTAGGAAGCAGCCCCCCCAATGAGCCAGCCGTCCCGCCAGATCCAGTGATTGATTGATGGTCCTTGTTCTCTCAGCCTGGGCCTGGTCGCGGAAAGTACTTACTCAGACGACCAGACTTCACATTTGTCATTTGTTCAATCCTTCGACTTCATATCTCCGAAAAAGTTGTCGATGATCTATGATCGGGTACCTCGTCTGCTTTTCGAGTAGCGACTTTTTCTCCTTCGTCTTAACCCATTTCAATCTCACCACATAACGCAACGCCCGTAACGGATTTGGCTTTTGATTGAGCCCGACCTTTGGCTTGTTTAATATCGCGGTCCCGCCGGACTTTGGACTTTGATTCGACTTGGCCAGAGCTCATACCTCACACATACATACACACACACACACACACACACACACACACACTCATGTCCAGTCCTAGTGTGTGGGCTACATCCAGACGGCATGACACACATGCTTTCACGCCGAGGACTTTAAAATAAAAACACCGTTTGAACTTATCCCCGAGTCCGGACTATGGATCGCCCATCCTACCAGACCAGCGTCTTCCGCGCACAACCAACCGAAGGCATGCAGCGGAAGATACAGAAACGCAACCGACCGCCAGTTAGCTGCTTGCTGTGTCGCACCCGAAAGGCAAGCCTGTCTCACTGCTGCTGTTGGAGCAGATCATCTCCTTCATCGCCGTCCCCCCTTCGCTAATCTCCGTCCCTTAGGTGAAATGTGACCGCCAGCAACCATGCGAGAGATGCGTTAAGAGCGGGGAGGCCGCTTTCTGCGAGTATGCTCCCCGGGCTGCCCGCAAGCCCAAGGGCACCGAGTCCCGGCCCCAGGTGGACTCACGCCCAAAACAGGATGCCATGTCGCGACCTCTCTTGCAGGTCCGCCTCCAGAAATTGGAGGACATGGTGAATGGCATTCTAACAAATGCGGGGAGCCAGGATGGAAGTATCGCCAGTCTCGCATCGAGCTCGGATCCGCGGAGCGAGGTGGAAATGCGCTCCGACTTCAGCACGCCTCCGAGCACAGTGACTACCGCCGTTACCTCCGGCACTGGAGCGCCTTACGGACATAGCCAGGCCGACAACGGCTACGTCGGCGCAACCCACTGGTCGGCCATCCTCGAGAGTATCCATGACATCCGGGGCATTGTTGAAGCTGAGCCCTCGGAAGAAGACTCAAGTCCTTCGCCGCCACCCCATTCAGCGTCATCACACCAAGCGCGCGAGATGGACATCGTGTATGGAACTCATGTTCGTCTTACTCTAGATGAAGCTGTTGCCCGACTGCCACCCAAGCACATGACCGACCAGCTCGTCTTTGGATACTTCCAGTCCAGGTTTCATGCAGCCCCGTATATACACACCGCAAAATTCCAAAGAGAATACGACGTGTTCTGGCAAAATCCGTCATCTGCCAGCTTGCTTTGGCTCAGCATCCTGGCTTCCATCCTCAATGTGGCTGCCACAGTTTCCATGGGGAAAGGTGAGGATGTAAGCAAGGACTGCGAATCAGCTCATCCCGACAAGTTAGCCGCACTGGCCATCGACTGTCTAATCGCCGGCGACTACCTGGCAGCGAAGCCTTACTCTATAGAGGCTTTGCTGCTATCGAATTACACCGAGTTCCAACGAAGAAAAGACTGTGACTCAAGCTTGTGGTCAAAGTTTGGCTTGCTTGTTCGGCTCGCCCAGCGGATGGGCTACCATCGAGACCCCAAATATTTGCCCAGTATCACGCCCTTTGAGGGAGAGATTCGCCGGCGTGCGTGGTTTTTCATTGAGGTGTTCGACTGTTTGTTCTCATTTCAATTAGGAATGCCTCCGATTGTCCGCGAAGACGAATGCGACACCGAAGCTCCGGGCAACCGCTTCGACCTAGACTTTGACGAGCACACGACAGTTTTGCCGCCTCCCCGGCCACCAACAGAAGCAACGTCGACACTCTACCTATGCTACAAGTCAATACTGTGCCGCCTGCAGCGCCGAGTCATCCGTTTTGCCCTGTCGATCCAACCGCCGCCACCGTACGAAGAGGTGGTGAAGCTGGACAGTGAAATACATGCATTCCACGAACAGCTTCCTGCCACGCTCAGAATCCGACCTGTGCGTTCTTACAGCTTTGCCGACTCGTGCTTCGACATTGTTCACCGGCTGATGGTGGAGCTTATGTATCTGAAAACGCTCTGTGTCTTGCATCGACCCTTTCTCACGCGCGACAATAAAGACAACCCCAGATATGCCATGTCTCGAAGTACCGCCATCGATTCGGCATTGCGGATCCTTGATCTCCATGCAGAATATGACGAAGAAAGCCGACCGGGTGGCAGATTGTATCAAGATAGGTACATGTTTTCCGGCCAGACATTACATGACTTCCTGATAGCGGCTATGGTGCTCTGTTTGGATCTGACAGAGGGTATATCGACAGAGTAAGCAACGATCATTCTGTATAGAAAGCATGCAAACTAACCCCCGTAAAAAGTCCAGCAGAGCGGTCAAGGAAGTTGAAATCATTGGGTACCTCGTATAAAATATGGTCCGCCAGGAAGCATCTTTCCCCGGATGCCGCGCATGCCACCAGAGTCGTTGGAGCTATTCTGCGCAGAGTGTCGATGCAGGAACAGCCTACGCGACCCCCTGTTCCAGCTCCTCCACAACCTGAAGTTAGGGATGGCTCATTGGCCAGTCTTCTCAACAATGACACGCAAGAAGCACCTCCGCCGCCGCCACCCATGGACCAGTCCCAGCTTATCCACGCCATGGACTTCTCCCTCGACTTTATGGACACTATACCCCTGGACAATGTGTTGAACGACCCATCACAGTACGATTGGGTAAGCATCGCCGATTCTCGAGCTATGCTTTGTGGTATTTGCTGACTTGGACAGAACATGATTGATCATTATCTCCTTGTCGACCGACCAACATCTAGGTGATATCCAAAGGAACCATGAAATCTACCTAGGATCGCCGTAGCGTAACCCCTTCTTTATCCGGAAAATACCACCACTAGAATCAACTACATAAAAACAATGCAGCGGAACTACGAACTCTTGAGCGCAGAACGAACTCGACGAATATCTCGCGGGGCAACCCGGGGGGCTGTCGAGGGGTGTCTATACCCTTTTTCTTTTCATCTCTATGGTTTGATGCTCTTTTCTTAGCGGAAATCCATCTGTTCCCCGTCTTGTTTTCATTTTACGCCCCGTTATGAAAACTGTCTACCCATGAAAAAATTACCCCAAGATTTTGCAGAGCAGAAATATTGCCTCCTTCGACGAGGATGCCATTCAAGCCTGGGGCTTGTGTCCTCTTGTGGAACTCATTATTCATCGATTTATTCATATAGATACCACCAAATGTAGCCAACGGAAAAAAAGGCAATCAAGTTGGAACGCTTTGACACACTGATTGATTGGTCTTACGCGGATCATTTCTTGCCGATTTGTGCGCGTGCCCATTGTGACTTGTCAACCTACACGGGTTTTCGTAATCGTCTATACGCCGGTTGGCTCTGATATGATTTGAGCGGGAACATATGAGAGGTTCCGGACAGGCTCAACTATATTTCGTTAGATAAATCGGAGACAAGGGTTGCGGAGCCAGAATGACCTCTGGTCCAAGGAGAAGGAAAGGGGTTGTGAGTAACTTTCACGGGCTTTCGTAGCCGCATGGGGCCCAGACTTGGTGAAAAAGGAGGTGACAGAGACAGGAGAAAAAGTATGAGATGCGAAGAAGCTGTAGCCAGAACTGGTGTATCGAAAGCAGGAGCTAAGAGTTTTAAAATAAGTAATGGAAAAGCAACCAATATACAGATCTTGACGACAGCTCTCGCAGAGATACCCGTCGCCATGAGGCTTCGTTCAGGGCCCAAGTTGGGTAGCGCCTACGTCGACACCGGAAGAGTCTACAAAAACTCGCGATCCCCGGTGCTGGGTACTTACATAAGGGAGTTCCGAAGCCGGGGTCGGCCAGAACAGCCGACCTAGTACTCAAAGGTCAACTAGGTAGAGACCCAAATATCGATCAAGCTATTCAACAAGCGCAAGGTCAGAAAGCTGTGGTGGGTATCGATCTCTATTCATCCACTCATTCGTTCTTTCTATGAGGGGTGAGGGCTTTATACAATGCACTTTGTGGCCGTCTTATCCGTCTATGGAATCATGTCTCAGTTGACTTATTTCCTAGTATCTGGCACGCGCATATTCATGTTTAGACATGCCGCGAAGACGGAATTGATCATCCTGGGGCAAGGGGGACGCCATGCCCTCAGTGGCAGCAGCAGGCAACCACTTCGCATCATCTGGGGTCGGTTCCCACATCCTCAAAGACGACAACGACGATTCTGACGTAGGCGATCCCGCAACGTCGATTCCCAACTTGGCAAGCTCGGCTCTCGCCTCCTCCAGGGATTGGGCCTTGGAGACCTCAAGCAATTCGACGGCCTTCTCGCGGGCCTTGCGCGGCAGCGACTCCATGGCGCGGACCGTGTAGCGGTCTGACTGGAAGCCTGCGGCTTCGAGGTAGCGCATGGTGCGGACGGCACTCTCGGCGTCGCCGACGCGGGCGTAGGCGCCTACCAGGGCATTCCAGGTCGCCGCGTTGGGCTGGACCCGGCCCTCGTGGACCATCATGCGCAGAATCGAGAAGGCGGGCTCGGGCAGGCGGTGATTGCGAAAGCCGTTGATGAGCGTGGTCCACGTGTAGACGGACGGATATGGGTGCTTATTAGTTGCGGCATTGCCATTGGTCTTGGCCTTGGTCTTGGTGCCACGTGCTTGACGTTCGCGCTCGCGGATGGCTTCTCCCTCGGCGCGGAGGAGCATGCCCTGGACTGTCCGCACGGCGTAGCCGAGATGCGACCGGAACTGCATAATGGCCTTCAGGAACATATCGTGTACCAAAGTACCGTGCTGTTGCGCGACACCCATCGCGTGTGAGTCCTTCTTTGCTAGCAGCTCGTTGTAGTGCTTGTAGGTTTGGAATATATTTTTGGGACTCTCTAGAGATCGATAATGCGCAGTGATCATTACACTCAGGGTGGTGCTGTCCGGGTCTGCAAGTAACGGCAATGTTTGTGGAGGTATGGAGCCGATCAACCGTGTCGTAGCTGTCGAGTACTTGTGGGAAGGGCCCTGCCAGAGGAGCAGCTCTTCAATTTCGAAAGGGAGGAACTTCTGCAGCGGACGCAGCCGGAACACCTTGGCGTATAGTTGCAGCATAAGTCTGAAGGCATTATTGTGTTTGCGCTGGCCGCGTCTTACATCACTCTGTGACTCGTTATCGCGATACAGAATGTCAAGAAGATGGTTAGCATTGTTGACATTCCAGGGCACTCCTTGATCCTGCACATCGATAGAATTTATAATCCGGTGAATCGAGGACACGTCACTCTCTTTCTTGGAGGCGTTCAATAGAATTGAATAAACCACATCATCGGCTTCGATTCCATATTGACCAAGAAGATCGAACACAGTCCATGCCGTCTCAAGGTGACCGGAAACGGCGAAGTTCCGCATCAAGGCTGTAAAATTCAGTAGATTGGGCCGCAACCCATGTTCCAGCAGCGTTTTGAACAGACGATCAGGTGCCGCGTCGCCTTGAGGGACTGGCCGCCCACTTTCCACGTTCAAGAGAGTCGTACAGACGCTAGCAGCAGCTGGAGAGTTGATGTCGAACTGTTCAAGTTCTGTCATGTAACACAAAATTTCGGCAGCCAAGACCTTGTGATCAGAGCTGGCAGCAAATCTGGAAGCGAGATGTAGTAAGGTGTTTGTGGTCAACTTGGGCATACTCGAGCGCAGGTATTGAAATATGGCCACAACCTGATCCAAATTTGCCCAAGATATGATGCCGGCTAGGACATCCTCACTCAACACCAAGTAACCCTTGGGACTGGAGCCGAGCAAAAATAGCATAAGCTCAACGAAAGATTGCCGGTCGGACGACCCTGACATCTTGGCTCGACGGAAGAGTAGTCGAGCGACATCTTCAATGACATAACTCGGCGACCAAGAAGCATCGTATGTGGCTTGGAGTAAAGGTGTGACCAACTCGGGATTGACTTGCAGTGCCGACAGAACAATGCCACCCCAGTTCTTCTCCCTCTGGGCTTGGTCAATATCGAGCCAGGTAGTTCTCATCAAATCCACCGATACATCCTGATCGTGAGAAAGCGCAGCCCACTCAGGGCTCGCAGAGGTCGTTGGCTGGAGTAACGGGTCCTGCAGCGACTTGTACAACACCGGAGCATACGCTGCCTTCCAAGTATCGATATCATCCACTTGGCCCGATGTATGTATGGGGTTGCAGCCGGCCAATGCCCTTTTTAGCTGAGCGATTGCATCGCGAGCGGCAAGCCTAGACAGCCCATAAGTGTCGGCTAATGTGTCCTGTAGATAGTCGAGGTTGCCGCGAGAGCCTAGAATCTGCCTCTTCAATCGAAGTCTGGGGTTGTTTCCAGAGGCGCGACCAACATGGTTCCTCGGTTCAGGTACGTATCGTCTAAAATAGTTCTGTTGGCTGTCGGATTGCGACTTGTTCGACCCTGAGTTTCCGTCCTCTAACCCCGAGCCAAGTCTGTTATCGTTTGGATTTGGAGGTGGCCATGCTGTCGTCTCGGCTTGATCAGCTAGGGCAAGGTCATGATATGCCGAGCGTAGTATGCGTTGCGATTTGGCGGGGGTTTGCCAAAGGCGGGACAGACATTGGCGGCATATGAAGGGAGTTCGCATGACGTGCCAGATGCGAAAAGTTTAGTCGGATGGGCTATTCAGGGAGGAGGGTAAATGCGTTGTCTTGTAAGTATAATACACATGTTCGCATTACTGGACGTTCATCATTATCATCGGCCTTCAGGGGAGAAAAGGCAAGGAAAAAAGGGATTATTACCACGTTGCTTATGAAGAACAATTGAATGTACATGAAAACGAACATGAAGCTGTACAAAGATATGGAGCCCGTAAACCGGGGATCTTGGAAATTTCATTGGGGCGCGACTTTGTAAGTGGAACTGCCCAAAAGTCTTATCGCGCCTTATCGAATTGCAGCTCGCGGCTGCCAGCTCTGGTCTTCAGCGCATTTCTACTTCCTGATTGTTTGCATGAAGCCCAAGCCACCAACGCCTTCATACATCAAACCATTAATAACCCCCACCCATTCTGCACGTAGAGGACAGTTTTGCCTTCTGCAAACCAGAAGCGCGTACACACAACTTTATACCACACGCGCCTCCTGCGACTATCACCATCATGTCAACACAGGCCAGCCTCGGCGCCGCGGCGGACGACCGGAAAGCACGTCTGGCCAAACTCAAAACTCTCAAGCGCAAGCAACCTGCCGACGAGATAGCACCGCCCGAGTCAACACGGTCGCCTTCACCACCCGCCGTACCAGATGTCGCCAAGCTCCATCTCTCTGGACGCAATTACGATGCGGAAGCAAAAGCTCCCAAACTCGGTTTCGAGGCGCCTCCGACGCTGGGCATGGAGGGCCCAACCCTAGAGGAGCAGGCTGCGGAGGTTGAGGCGCAAATACGACAGAAAGCGCTGGAGGAGGCGGCCGAGGCAGACAAGGGCATTGATCTGTTCAAGCTCCAGCCCAAGAAGCCGAACTGGGATCTCAAAAGGGATCTGGACAAGAAATTGGACATTCTAAATGTGAGGACGGACAATGCCATCGCCAAGCTGGTCCGAGAGCGCATAGCCAGCGCCAAGAACACCGAGAAACAGAAGACGGCCCCGGATGCCGATGGGAATGGGGAGGCGGTGGGCCTGGATGGTGTCGCGTTGGTAGAGGCCATGCGCGTACGGGAACGGGAAGAGGAAGAAGAGGAGAGCCGAGAGCGAGCGGAAGAAGATATGTAGGGTGCCTTCACGCCCCTAAATATTGAGTTGATTTGTTTATATTGCATGGTCCGGCGTCTGGTAAAGGAAGCTGACTCTGCGGTTCGCCGAGTCTCTGAGAATGATACCCATTTTTTCAACTGTGCCTTCTCCAAGTGGATGGGATGGCAACTTCATGACATTGTCAACGTATGTACATGTGATGCGATTCGACTGCCTCAATCGTTGTGCATGACCAAAGCAGTGGAATATACCACGTATGTACAGACTCCATTTCACTCCGTGAAGCCCCTGATTGAGCCGATATAGAATGTGTCGTGATGTCAAGATGCTGAGAATACAAATCTACACGGGCAAACCCAGGGGCTGGGAAGAGACTGTCTACCTATCGGCGTGTAATTGCTTCTGTCTTGTCGCTAGGAAGAGTAGAGGAGAGCAGTCTACAGCGTTAGCGAGAGGAACGACTTGGTATTACCAAGATGCTTAGAAACATTTGGATAGAATTGAAACAAGTATCTGAATCACCCGCCAGCCTGTCACCCGTTGCCGAATGCTCCACTTTCAAGGTTCTTAGTCATTTGCTTCAGCCCTTTCGCTTCCCCATGTAGAGATGGCATGGCCATCTATCAGCGGGACGCTCCCGTCTCTCGTTTCTAGCTAGGTGTTCCGGAAATACTTCTCTCGTGATATTCGGCGGCATAGATGCAGCTGACTGCACATTGATGCTACACTATACCTTGTACATGCCCGGCTGTACGTGCATGTATTACCTGTATAGCCACAGGCCAAGTCCTATACTAAGGACCTTCCAGCTGCAGCCTTAAGGCAAGTGGAAGTGGTAACAGCCACACACACCACTGACCGACCACCGACCACCGACCACCCTCTGTATTTTTTCCACACCTTCTTACCCCGTGTATCTTATTACAGCGGTTCTACGACCACAGTACATCGATTCAGGGGTGGTGCGGCACCTGCCGGCAGACGATTACTGTTCTAAATAAAAACAAAGTGAGCCTCTGAAGTTCGCTTGACCCTTTTTAGCGTCCGCTTGTCAGCTAAACCACAACCGACCGACGACAGACTCCCAGTAACAGCAAGTGGATGAGACTTGCGTGTTGAAGGTTTTGTTTGCATTTCGTTCCGTAACTGGAGGGCATGTCTTTTGGTGAATATACAGAGAGTGCATATATGGGGCACCATCTTATCCGGACGGTATTGAAAGTGCCTGCAGCCGAACCAAGTCAATCGAGACCCAGGGAGATACGGCAGGCATATAAACGGGACTAGGTATGTCGTTACATTCATTATATTCATTGATTGCTTCGCTCTTGAGGACGATGTTATGGAAGTCATGTTCCCCCTCTCACCACCGGCGCCCTCGTCGTCAAAATGTCATCTCCCAATCCGTCTCCATTCGGCCCTGTTTGATGTTCACTTTCAGCTGTGGTTTCACAACCAGTTTGTGCCTTGCTCGTCATACAGCAGAAGTGGTCTGACTGTCAGATTCTATGAGCTTGTCAGAGCCGCTCATTCGTCTGTTACCTTGTTGCGCTGGGCGGCAACCATACAGCGCTCCGCCCCGCCAGCCGAAATCCGTCGCATGTCTGTGTGCAGGTGAAGAGGGTGAGCAGTGAGCAGTGAGCAGTGGTAGTACAGACTTCGGCACTGCACGCATTCAGTGAGTGGCATTGCACTGCACTGACAGGACGGATACGGTACGGGGCTTGGGTCTCCCTATGGCCGGCCCCCCATTAACCGCAGTCCTACCAGCCTGTACCTACATACATGCATACTCATAGTACCTACCCTCTGTAGGCCTAGGTGCCTGGCAGCAGTATAGTAGGCGTAGGCATAGGCATAGGCATAGGCATACATGGCATATGTACATGTTACCTACCTACCATCTACCTAGGTTACCAAGTTAGGTATGTAGGTAGGCGTAGGCCTGCAGAGCCAGAGCTGCAGAGAGCTGCAGACCTAGGTCACAATTGCGAAGTGGTGCTGTAAACTTTAACCTCAGCCTTCCCACTCAAGTTCCCACCCACTCCCCCAAGAACCCAAGCACTTGAACACTTGAACACTTGAGCTAAACCTGCCCACCCTCTCAAGTCTGCACGCAGCACGGGGCTAGTAAAAGCTCAAGTAGTACGTCCAAAGTTGGAACCTCCATCTCCCACTTCCATCCTCTATCTCCGTCCGTCACATACGGCCAGTTTGTTCACCTCACCAACTCCCAAACTCAATCCGGATTATTTCCTCTCTTCTAGATCACCCCTCGCCCTGGCAGTCAGTCTCTTCATCTTGGGGTTCAAAGCAAACCCCGGGTAGGCGACACCGTCTTACCTGATTGTCAATTTACCGACCTCCGCACTTCAACTGACTTTCCCGGCGCATCACCCGCAGTAGCAAAATTGTGCCGCAGTCGGATTGCACCGTACCGTACCTACCTCTACCTACCTACTTACTTCTACTTGCGACCTTGTTGCGACTCCGACGGCCTGCACCACAACACACCACGCCCACCTTCAATACACCTACGAATCTTCCAACCTGCACCACACGTTACGTCCTGTGCTCGATCTCGAATCGACATTGTCCAGAACACTTTTGGCGTCTTTCTCCCGGTAGCCTGATCCACCACCACCCACCGGCTCTTGTACAGATTTGGTCCATACCGCCTACGACCAGACCCTTGCCTTCGCATCTGGACTTCTCACGACGACAAACGACTGTTTACGACCCAATATACCCATTACGACAATGAGCAACTGTATTCTGTCTCTCCCGAGGGCCGCTTCGATCCATTTCCTTTCCTGAGTTGTTGTCGATACTGCATTGTGTCTCGAAAAGCTACCGTTTGGTGCGCATCCCAAGGAACCAACAGGCTACCTTTTTGACGTCTTATTCGTTGTCGCAGTCCTGGTCGAGGATACTGCGGTAGCCCCAAGATTTCCACCCAATTTACTCGATAGAAATTAGTGTTTGCAGACTGCAAGTCTGATCTGCAACCGAGCAGTTTCTTGCTCATCGTTATAATTGCGCAGATGGCGACGGTTGGAACGGAGAAACTCTCATTTGCTAAGGTAAGCTCGTGCTCTGCTGCTCTGCCACTTGATCCCATGTCATCTGTCCATCTTGCTGGCCCACCAAGACTAACATGGTGCTAGGTGGCTGCGTCTGGTGCGAAGGAAAACATGCCTCCATCTACTGCACAGCGAGTTGCTGTCCCTGCCTCGACAGAGAACCGCCGCATTGCATCTACCGGCACTCCTACCGGCGCTGCCAAGAGTCCTGCCGCAGCGGCACCAAAGGCGGTCAGCCCTACCGTGATCGCCAAGTCTGCGATGCACCCTGGCACTCCTGACGCCGCCCAAAAAGATTCGCAGGACGAGCCAAAGTCGGCCAAAGCAACTGCCAAGGTCACGCAAAACATGAATGACCTCAGTCTGTCCTCGAAGACCGGCAACCCAACATCTACGCCTAGCCTTGTCGTCAACGGCTCGTCGAAATTAGCCCCTGGCGACTCTCATAGCAAAGTTGACAGTACCACAGCCGTATCCGACGAGGTGTCACAAAGGGCTGATTCGAACTCAGAACTCGGTACTAAAGCGCCCAGTCTCGACGGGAAGAGCATTACCTCTGGTACCACGTTCGCATTGGACGAGAAGGAATCGCTGCGTCCAGACGACAGTGCTAGTGTAAAGGCGGCGTTGGACGATGACGAAGCCTTCTCGGTCCGGGGCTCGCAGATGACCACCTCGAGAATGGGTTCCGAGAATGCTCGCGTGCACCGTCTGCGCCTCGGAGATATGCCGGAGAAGCGAATTATTCAATTACTCCCCGAGGTGGTAGTTGATCAGGGTGTTGCAACTCCCCAAAGTAACTCCTCGGGGATCCCGCCGCCTGCGGAGAAGCAGCAAATATTGGCCAACGTATCGCAAAATCCCGATGCATTCAACTCAATGTACGCCCAAAATCCGGATGAGAAGCTGCTCGAAGCCATGGCGTCACCCAAGGATCGCCTCTTCTTGCTTCGTCTGGAACAGGATGTAATCAACTTCGTCCAGTCTTCGAAGTAAGTCATTGATTCGCAAGTCATATGGGACAGTCTGTTAACATGCTTGCCCTAGGGACCCCTACATGGATCTACCACCAAACAATTCGTTCTGTCGGATGCTTACACACAAACTTGCGGATTACTACCACATGACCCATTCATTCGAAGCCGTACAGGGCGCTGTGCGCATCTATAGAACCCCCTTCTGCCGGGTCCCTCCCTCTCTGGCAAGCATCGTCGGCACAGCTGCCGAGACTAACAGCAACAGCACTCCGCCAGTGCTTTTGCCCAAGAAGATCATGCGCCGTGGTGAAGATTCTGGGAACGCGAGTAACAGCCCGTCGAAAGGCACTTCTGAAGTGGGCAGCGATGGAGAAAAGAAAAACGGTGGTATCAATTACAAGTAGGTTCTCTGGATCCCCTCTATCTTGCTGCTTCTTGCTAACACCATTAGGCTTACTCGAGAGCAGCGCGAGGAGGCTTACAACAAGGCACGAGAGCGCATTTTTGGCAATTCTGAGAAGACGGGCGAGTCTACACCTGGTAAGTGACTGTTGCAGCTCATTAGATTTCTCTTGCTGACAAAGCCCAGAAAACGAGGATGCCAATGGCATGTCCCGAGCCAGTTCTGTATCGGGCAAGGAAAAGTCCAATATAGGCAGGCGTGGTAAGACGGGCAAGCAACGGCGTGACGATTCTGAGAGCTTCGATTCCCGGTCTCAGTACACACCGTATTACGGCACCAACCCACACCAGCCGAGCTGGGCCCAGGCGCAGTACGTTGCAGTCGGAAATATGCCGTACAACGGTCAAGCTCAGCAGCCTTACCAGGCCCCCATGCCACAAGGTTACCCTCAAGCGGGCCCCGCGTATCCGCAAATGATGCCTCAAGGTCCTATGAGCGGTTTCCCCCCATATGGCCCAATGGCAGCAGTATGTCTCCCATCAAATCCCTTTGAAGTAAATGTAGGTCACTAACCTACTACTAGTATCCGCCCCAACCGCCTCAGCCATCACAGCAGCGTTATCCGCCAAGTAACGGGTCTATGCCTGGTTATGGTTCACCCATGCAACCCGCACCTGCTCAGCCAGCCTGGCAGCAGCAGCAGCCTGCTTATCCGCCTGCTTCCTCCCCCGTCCCCCCAGCGGCCTACCCGCAAACGGCGACTCGGGGACCGCAATCCCAAAGCAATGTTGGCCCTGTTGGGATTCCCTATGCTTTCGGTCAGTTGCCTGTTAATGTCAATCCACATGACCCGAAAAGCCAGCATCCGATTCCGGGCAGCTATAACCGCCACGCTTTCAACCCCAAGACGCAGTCGTTCGTCCCGAGTAACGGCATGAGCCACGCGCAGCCACCTATGGCACCCTACGCCATGGGCGCTCCACACGGTAGTCCCCAGATTGGTTCGGCACATATGAACTACAACGGGTACAGCTCGCCAGCCCCTCAGTCCTATATGGGCGGCGCACCAAGCTATGGGATGAGTCGTCAGAGTTCCAACCAGTCTCTCCCTGCGTATCATCCCCACGCCACTCCGCCGCAGCTAATGCAACAGCATCCGGCCACGCATATGCCTCAGATGCCGTCCCAGATGCCGTCCCAGATGCCGTCCCAGATGCCGTCCCAGATGAATTCTCATATGCCTCAACAAATAGGCCACCCTATGCAGCACAAGAATATGGGGCTACCCCAGCCTATGAACGGCCATAACCACCAGGCCGGCTATTCCACGTTGCCCAACTATGGCAACCCAGCCACTCTACCACAAAAGCCACCCACCGGAACCTCGTAGAAGAGGCGCCGTGTTTGTTGAACAATTTGGTAATGGCAATGCAAATGTGCTTACATTTGCCACGACATGAATGGCGTACGTGGGCAATCCTTTTTCAGGGGCATTCATTGTATGGGCGTTCAAGGCGAGAATTGATAAGGGGCATATTGAATTTTACTCTGGCTGGCTTTTACGGACCGCAGCATAGACGTGATGGCGGCTGGGCATCATCGCACCTTGTGCAAAAGAGAGAGGCTCAGGCAAAGGAGGCAACAAAGCATATAAAGACTTGCGAGCGTGTGGATTCTGGACTTTCCAGTTTGGAAAAGTCGCCTACGTCTATTACTACTACTATTACAAGAACGGAAACCCACCATTGTTTCTTCCATTGGCAAAGAAGAAGAATAAGAAGAAGAAGCTAGTTTCATCATAGCTGGCGCAAAGGGATGGAATGGATCAATGAACATCATCTTTCCTCATGATTTATTTATCCGTCCCGCTTTGTTCCGGCTTAGAAGATGGATGAGTGAATAACTCTTGCACCTTTATTCCGCGACTAACGATTTTCGGCGATACTAGATAGAATGACAGAAAGAAAGAAAGAAGTCGATAAAAGCGAAAGAGGAGGAGCTCTAGTTGATAGTGGCCTAGAATTGTTCCGGCCGAATAGACAATAATGCAACCCATCTTTTGTGGAACATGGATGAATAGTGAGTGCACACGCATAGGACCTGGATTAGTGAGGATTCTGTATCATCGTAAGCGGCTCTGCAACCGGCATCTCATGGCTTCATTCTGGGTTCTCAAGTCCCTTTATCTCTCCCGCTCCCCCTGTGACAACGCTCCAAGCTTATTGGGTACCCCAGAAAACCAAGGATGCACATAATTACAGGTAAACGAGTCTTCGAAACGGAGTGCAATAGAGAAGAGAGAGGAGCAAGAAGAGGGCGCCATCAGTCTAGTTCTATGTACGAAGGCGTGAATATGTTTTCCAAAAATAGCAGAGCATCTTTATACTCGTATCTGCCTCGATTCATTGTCTCTCTTTGCTTCCTGTTCCACCATATTGGTGGGATAGAGTTGTGAACCGCAAAAGATAGGAAGGTGTCCTACTCGGGTGCCAATTGCCGTAGAAGAAATGTTGGCATATCAAACGTCCAACTTATATGATATTATTTATACTCAATACAGACCAGATCAGACAAGGAAGGGCCAACGCATGGTGAGCCGGTTTGAATCAGGTCACACGTTTTGCTGCCCTTTTGGATATCTGTTTTCTGGGGTTATGGTATGATACCTATATTGACTGAAGTTGTTTTGCTCGTGGCATCGAGAACGAGGTGGAGAGCGAGACGAGGGGCGTGGGGTCGCACCAGGATTTGTGAGGGCAAGCTCGATAAAGGGGCTCAAGACAACACCAGTATGCATTACACTGAGAGGGGAACCAGAACGTCTGGCTCTGGGTAAGTATCTGAATGTATGGGAATTAATCATGCCAAAAAAAACTTTGTTAAACGTTTCATTGCTCGTTCTAGAGGCCTATCCCCATCCCAAACCGGACTGAGAACGCCGTAGTATATCTATCTCACAGAAATGATCTCGAAGAGTCATGAGATGCTGCTTGCTTTTTGTCCCTACTCCTAATCATGCAATTCCAAGATTCCCTGATAAAAGGTATGAACCTCGAAGCCCAGTCCCTGAAAGCCGCCCAGTGGGATGTTCAAGGAGACCAACGCTGACTGACTGGACGATAATAAATGACTGGTTTGTTGCCGCCCGTTTTCTCGAGTTCCTTGCTAATTCCTCTTGAGCGAGGCTGTATGGACAGCCTTGGGAGGCTGTAGCTACTACTCGAGAAAACTGCAAGTAAAACCCTTCAAATGATTGCTTGAGGGGCTAAGTTCACTCGACGGGTTCACGGGGCTCTCTGGGCTCCCTAGGCTCCCGCTGCTCACGTCCGCCTCTACCGCCACGGCCACCGCGGCCACCTCGGCCACCACGACCGCCCCGGCCGCCGCCCTCGCCCTTCTCGCCCTTAGTATCGTCCTTATCGACCTTCTGCTCGTCAAGGACTGCGGTAGCAAGACGCTGGCTGAGATCGATCTGGGTGCGGATGCTGTTGGCCAAGTAGCTGACCATCAGAACATCTTGGATGTGGTTGTTAAAGTCGTGCTCGATGGCCTCGGCGTCGACCTTGGGGGCCAAGGACAAGGCGCTCATGAGGTACTGGCCCAGAGCATTGTTCGGCTCCCGCTCCTCGTCCAGGATCTCGCCGACGTAGCCCGACACACGCTCAAGCAGGTCGCTCATAGACTCGAGGGAGCGCGCGAGGCCTTCGACGTCTGAGGGGATGGTGGTGCTGCGCGACTCGTTGTCTTTGGCGGAGGAGATGAGCTCGAGGGCCGAGCGCTCGGCGTCGTTGTATGAAACTCTGTGGGGCACCTGGATGAAGAGGCAGCTCTCGGCGGCCCGTTCGGCGTTGACGGCGACGGGGGCGGAGATGTAGGACTTGAGCTGGACGTCGGCACCGGGGTCGGTCGAGACGGTCAGGTGGACAGCCGGGTGGGGGAAAGTGCCGGTCTCGGGGCTCGCGAAGAAGTTCTGGATGAGGGCGCTGAAGCTGTTGAGTTCGTGCGAGGTCGTGTACCATCCGAGTAACGTTTCGCGCGGCGAAGCCTTCAGGTGAAGCGACAGCATGTTCTTCTGGTACTCGACGTCGACCTCAACCTGGTCCTCGTTCTCGGTGTGGGGGATGGCGAAGGCAGACGACACGGAAAGCTCACTGCCATCGTCGGAGCGCGATCCTATCAAAGCGCCGATAACGCGAGGTGAGGTCGTTTCGGTGGCGGGTTCATCGCGACGGACGGCATGGTCGAGGATGGAGAGAATGGCCTGGCAGACGGTGCGTTAGCTAGGTGGTTTGGTTGGTTGCAGAGCGGCATGGCATATAGTATGAAGACCAATCAAGAAGGTCATATGATGATGCCATGACTGAAGTATCGAGCGGCATCCACCAGAAACCACGAGGAAGCCATCGTGAAGAAGCAAACGTACTTGGGGCTGGATGTTGACGGAGAGCGGGGCAATGTTGCTCTGGACGTTGACGGTGGGCGCCAGAGGCCGCGACATATGAAGGAAAGACTCTTGATCCACGGCCATGTTGGGTGGTTTGGAATGCCAGTAATCGAGCAAAGTCGAAGGGTAGGAGGTGGACTGGCGATTCTCTTCTGGTTCAGAAGTGGCCCGGGGTACAGGAAGTTTGGGATTGGACTGGATTGGATCTGACTCTGTCAAATCTCTTGCGCTTCTGGCTCTCTCTCTCTCTCTCTCTTGCAGCGCACACACACACAGACTTCGCAGCCAAACAAGTTCGTTGGATAGGCCTTAGCAGGGACCCAATTTTTTCGTAGCTTTGCTATCCAGCCCACTCTCGAATTCTTCCACACGAATTTTCAAAGCGAACTGCTGCTGCTTTCCAAAGCGAGGGGTTGTGCGCGCTAAGATAAGCGGTGCGATAAGACGAGTGAGATCTTGTCTTGGGCTGCTGCTTGCTGCTGGCCTAAAAAAAAAAAAGTTGAGGGTACTTCTAAGGAAGTACCTATCTAACCTTACCTAAGGTTACTCCATCCGAGGCTCCGTTCAATACAGTACTGTCAACATTGAATTATGTTCGGTTCTTGATAAACTGGACCTCAGGCAAGCTAGAAGATTTAGAGCAAGGCTATCCGGCCAATTGTGGGGACCATCTGCAAGGCTGGACTTCTTTTTTTCTTTGGTAGACTCAGGTTGCTCTTACAACAAGATAAACAAGAAGTCCAACTCGAAACTCATCTATTCATTTTTAAAGAAAAGATGGGACCAAGAGGACGCGGAGGTGCCCCCAGAGGGAGAGGAGGCGTCCCAAGAGGGAGAGGCTCTAGGCCAGGTGGCCGAGGTGGAAGACCTAATGTGAAGAGAGTACATGGTCCCAAATTCAACAATGCTCGACTTGCCGAAGTCCAGTAAGTCGCCTGAGAAACCACAACTGCATTGAGGTTCATTTCTGATATTGTATAATAGGGATCCTGAAGATGAGGAATCCGGAGAGGACTCCCACTCAGACCAAGATGTTGACGAGGAAGATGATTCAGAGGACGAGGAGCAACAAGACGCCCCTAATAAGTCATATATGGCTCTGATGAACGCTTTTGCGAAACAATCTGCTCCCAGCAATAAGCGACGGAAACTCAGTCACCAGGTCGCCGATGAGAGACCAAGCAAACGACAAGAAGTCGAGCCTGAGTCTGAGTCTGATGAGGAACTTGAGGACAAGGATATTGATGTGGTAGAGGAGGAGCCCGAGGAGGGCCCCGACGCCGAGATGACCTTGGATGATGAAGACGACGATGACGACGATGACGTGCCAGATACTTCAGATCCGTTCGAAACACACTACTCAGTCCCGGATGAAGCCGAAGTCACAAAACGAATCAAAGCAGTCAAAGCCAATGAGTATTCCGTCACTCAGTCTGAGCTCAATGGCTGGAGGCTTACGAGGAGTGTTCCTGGGAAAGCCCCTGGCGATTCTGAACGACCATTATCGCTCATGCCTGATACCTCGGGTCTTAAGTTGAAGCAAAAGTTAAAGGAGGCAGCTGCGAAAAAGCCAACATTAGACAAGTTGGAGCAGGTCCTCTACCCCATCACCTTTGGCTATAGCGATCTGCTCTTCTGCAACCGAACGCCAAAGAACGGAGGAAAGCTGCGTCGCATGGCCTGTCTGCATGCAGTCAACCATATTTTCAAGACTCGCGACCGCGTCATCAAAAACAATTACAAGCTCCACAAGGAAGGCACCGCCAGCGACTTCGAGCCCAAAGACCAGGGGTTTACCCGTCCAAAGGTTCTGATGCTCCTGCCCACCCGCCAGTCTGCAGTCAACATGGTTAAAGAGATATGTGCCATCTGTGAACCGGATCAGCAGGAAAACAGGAAACGATTCGACGACACCTACGTAGACAAGGACTCCAAGTTCACGTCTGATAGGCCCGAAGACTTCCGAGATCTGTTCGAGGGCAACGACGACGACATGTTCCGACTTGGCGTCAAGTTCACCAGGAAAACCATCAAGTACTTTTCCCAATTTTATAGCTCGGATATCCTCATCACTAGTCCCCTTGGTCTTCGCTTGGCCATCGGGTCAGAGGAAGGCAAGGACAAGAAAATGGACTATGACTACCTAAGCTCTATCGAGATGGTCATTGTCGACCAAGCGGATGCTCTCCTCAACCAAAATTGGGAACACGTCGAGTTTATCTTCGAGCACCTCAACCTGCAGCCTCGAGAAGCCCACGACTGCGACTTCAGCCGTGTGAGAGAATGGTATCTGGAGAAGCAAGCCCAGAACTACCGTCAAAGTCTCATTTTCTCCTCCTTCAATACCCCTGAGCTCCAGGAGCTGCACCGGCAGTGCCAGAACTGGGCGGGTCGGGTCCGCGTGCAGCCCGAGTACCCGGGCACGATCCAGGAGCTCGGCGTGAAGGCGAAGCAGACCTTCTCGCGCTTCGACGCCACGTCGGTCGCCAACGAGCCCGACGCGCGCTTCGAGTACTTCATCAGCGCCATCGTGCCGACGCTGGCCAAGCGTGCCAAGGACATTGATGGCACGCTCATCTACGTGCCCTCGTACCTCGACTTTGTCCGCGTGCGCAACTATTTCGCCACAAGCCCGGCCGCCGCTAACCTGACGTTCGGCACCATCTCCGAGTACGCCGACATGCCCGAGGCGTCGCGCGCGCGCTCCCACTTCCTCAACGGGCGGCACAAGGTCCTGCTGTACACGGAGCGCGCACACCACTTCCGCCGCTACATGCTCACGGGCGTCCGCCGCGTCATCATGTATGGCCTGCCCGACAACCCCCTGTTCTACAAGGAGATTGTCGGCGGCTACCTCGCCAAGAGCGAGCAGGAGTTCAAGATGGAGCCAGGCCAGGGCACTGTGCGTGTCATCTTTTCCAAGTACGACGTGTTGAAGCTGGAGCGGATCGTCGGCTCCAAACGGGTGGGCAAAATGATACGGGAGCGTGGTGATACCTTTGATTTCATATAAAAATAGATAAATAGATCGGCAGATTGTTCAGGGCGATATGCACCTCCTTTTAATAGAGTTGAGCTATCGTCCTGTTCTTTAATATGTACACTCAATTCGTACAGATGGTTTGAGACCTTGCAGCCCCTGTAGCTTGATATTTATGTATAGTACAATGTCTTTGGGTTCTTTTGCCCAGAAGTCTTGCTTCACAGTAGTAACCTGGGAATCGTCTCTGCCGAACGACCAGGAAGTGTTTCTATGTTATATCTCCGAGCCTTTTATGCCCACGAGCAAGAAACCGCCACCTCACCTGTTCTCATGAAGTCCACTCACTCACGCAGTCTTTTCCGGGCTACTCTTTCCATCCTCCACCAGGACCGCAGGTTTCGCGCTCTTCGAGCGCGTCGCCGCCACCGAGAGCATATCCACGCCGCTGCTGACCACCTTGAGCCCCTTCATGCGCTCGACCATGTCGTTGAACTCCTGCTTGCCCGTGGGCTTCTTGTTGGCGTTGCCCGTGGCGCCGCGGAACTGCGTCACCTTCTTGCGGTTCAGCAGGGTCAGCTTGTTGGGCCGCTGGCCCAGCAGGTGGTCCTTGGCCACGCGCGCCGCCGTCATGTGGAACCGCATGTCCTTGGGCCCGTCGACGAACTCGAGGATGGCCGAGGGCGCCTGGTCGTACGTCGACTTGGGCTCCGTCCGCAGGACGCGGGTGTAGCCGCCGGGGCGGGCTTCGTAGCGCTGGCGCAGGGTCGTGAAAAGTTTGGGCATGAGGTCCTCGGGGGTCTGGGGGTGGGGGTTAGAATGTTAGTAAGGCTAGCTCTTTTTCTGGTATAGACATGTTTCCTCCCAACACAGCTGGTGGTGGATGCCAGGCAAGACAATTGTTCCAATAGTTCCTCTTTGACCACAACAGGATGTGTATATATCGGTATAGGATGATGTCCATGACAGCCTGCCGAGCTGAGAGGGTGGGGGTTTGCAGCTACTACGTACATATAGTATGCCGTGGGCCTTCCGCCTACTCGTCTCGTTGTTCCGCTTGGCCAGTGTGATGAGCTTGTCGGCCATGCGCTGCGTCTCCTTGGCCTTGGCCCATGTCGTCCGGATCGATTCGTGCTTGACGAGAGAGGTGACCAAGTTGCGCAGGAGGGCCTGTCGGTGGGCGCTACCTCGCGACAGGTGGCGGTACTTGACTACACCGCCGGCCATTGTGTTTTCGTTGTTGGATCGAATCCAAGCCTTCTTCCGTCGAGTAGTTTATCGGCCGCTTCCCACTGGATTAGGGGTTCAATTGAGGATCTTCTTGTCGGCAAATCTGCGCTCGATTGGGCCGATGGGGTGCTGGATTGAGGCTCTCGCCAACCAAAATTTTGGGGGGTACAGTGTGGTAGGTACCGTACCTTTACTTTTTAGCGCTACCGGACCGAGTGGCAGCTACAATCCCGGGACCCAGCCAATTGCGACCACCGTGCCACCGTGCCGGGGAATTTCGTAGCTGGAGCTCTTCCACCAGAAGCAGAGCGACTTTCTTGCCTATCAAACGTCATCCCTGCTTTCTTGCAGAGATCAACGTCGACAGAACAGACCAGCTCCCAATTCCAGGTCCGCGATCTCGAATTGACAGGCGACAGTCACTACAGCCGTCGTGTTTTCCCAATTCCCTCCAATTGAACCGTCCTACCATCCTCGCGCCACTGTGCGCTTAAGAAACTGCTCATCATGGGCTTCACTACTGGCTTCGTACGTCATGCCCTCACTTCGATCTCCCACCCGCGACCAGTTGTTATCCTTAGTTACATATCTTGCACATGAAGATATCTCTATTAGATACTAGAAACACTTGAGGCTAACCATACTTCTCCATAATGTACAGACTGGTGGCGTCACCCTGACCCTGGGCGTCGCCTACCTGACTGTCCTCGCCCACCAACGCAACCGAGAACGCCAATCCGCCGTCCTACGCGCCCAGACCGACCTGATCTCGGGCATGACGGACCCTCTGCCCCCAGTGCATCCGCCCACGCGGGCCGAGCTCGCGGCGCTCGAGCGCCAGAACCTCATCGACACGGCGAAGGACCGCTGGAACAACGAGATTGAGGGCGCGGTGCGCTGGGCCCAGCACAAAGACTGGACCGCCGTGCGCGAAGATGCCGAGGGCGTTGTCGGCAACATGTGGTCGAGGGCCTTCTCCGAGGCCGGACAGACTGCCGACGAGGGAAAGAAAACGCTGGCGCCCAAGGCGCGCGATGCTCGGGAGGAAGCACGCAGGGAGGCGGGTTGGGCCCGTGACGCCGCAAGCGACAAGGCCGGAAGCGTGGCCGAGAGAGCCAAGGACGCATATGCGGAGGCCAAGGCTCGGGGCGTCGACGCCGTGACCAAGGGCGAGGAGAAGGCCGAGGAGGCTAAGGGATCTATCTTCAGCGCTCTCGGCTCGGGCTTGCAGAAGGGCAAGGAGGCGATCGGCTTCGCTAAGGCCAAGGCCGCCGAGGCCGGCCAGCAGCTGGAGAACAAGGTGGACGGTCAACTTTCGCCGGTAGAGCAGGCGCTGCGCCAACGATATGAGGGACCCAGCTGGACGGACAAGAGCGTAGAGGAGGTGCTGGCCGATAGGTATACCCCGGTTGACAAACGGGACCAGACTCTGCTCAGGGGGGTGTAAATAACAATGGATGGACGACTCAAGTACGTGATGACACATACACGTTGCGGAAAAATTGAAACGTTTGTACAAACATAACAGCTGGGATCGCTAAAAAAGCATGAAACAGAAATACCGGCTATAGACTTGATTGTATCATAGAGATCGCATCACCACGGTGGTACCATACGACGCATACCGTAACCCATTCACAATGACTTTACGTTCTTACCGTGACGAACCAGAGTCTCTTGCCGTGAAACCGTGCTACTATGAACAGCAAGCGTGCTATTCCTGGAAGCAAACCAAAGGAATTTCTCCTGCGGCGTTTTGTTAGGTTGCATCCCCTGTTGGGCGTATCGCACACTGGCCACAAAATGCAATATCATCAGCATAGGAAGTCGGCCATTGCCTCCATGCCGACAACAGCTTTACCTTGGTACATTCTCGAAAACCCATGCGTTCGAAATATAGGACACTGTTTGATACTAAAAGGTAAGCTAGAATCTACGTCATAGCCCTGATCCCCTTCTAATAGATAGGGGCACACAGCAGTTTATCACAGCAAATACATCATCATAGCTTATGCGAGACTAACGCAGGCCAAAGATAGAGAGACACGAACGGTCAGGCTCACTGCCTAATATATGGCGACGCCTGTTTCGCAGTAGGCGAAAACACCGTCGATCGTGCCAGCGCCCAATGAAGCGCACAAAATCGAGTCCGAGCAGGCCACCGTTCAAACGACGGTGGCGGCGCTTCTCAGATAGACGAACGGGACTACACAGAAGGCCACATTCGGCGTCTTCACAGTCGAGAGCATACGACAGCCCTGATCAGGGGGCGACATCTTCCTCAACGGGCTCGGGACCGCACGGCAGATCCCTTGATAAAGTCCTGGTGTGGTTGGAACAGAATTATCGAGGTTGCTCTACCACGGAAGCACTGGAGTCTCTAGCGAAACAAGGGGTTATCGCGCGCTCACCAATACAGGAAGCTGGGTTGCCTCCGAGAACTCGGCAGGAAATATTAGTAAATAAGGAAGTCGGGAAAAGAAGGTCCGAGTCAAGGCACAGGACTAGAAGGAGACGAAGACGTCATAGGAGGAGTCGAGATGATGATTCCCAGCGTCGAGATATAAGGAGGAGAAACACAGCAAGCGATGGCACAGCGAATGGCGACAGAAGACGACGAGGACACTCTATGAGCCCGCCACCGTCATATACCACGCTCCCCGAGTCCGGTAGCGTCACTTTCAGTCGACAAAACACTGCTTCGATGATGTCGCCCAGCGACATTGTTGCACATGTGCTCCGACAGCAGATTATGTCCGAGAACAATTCCAACCCTGTGCCCGCGGAGCAGTCCGTTATTACCCCTGGCACAACCCTGGTGAACGCCAAAGCGCCAAGAGGCAAGACGATCATGGGAATAGTCAAGTCACTTCGATCACTTGCTCGCTGGATTGTAGGACCATCGTCGTCGGCCACACGTCGGCGGAAACACAGATCGCGAGAAAAAAACAAGAAAAGGAGGCAATCTTCGAACACAACAAGAACGCGACGAGCAAGAGGGCCGAAAAGACCAAAGGCGCGACCTCAAGTCTCGAGATCATCAAGATCAGTGAAAGTAGCGAGACTGGCGAAGAAGCCCAGGCTCATAAGTCTGATACTATCATCAGAATCAGAATCAGAACATTCATCAGTAACCCATAGTCGACCACCAAGACGATTAAAGTACCGTCTGCCACCGAGATCGTCTAGGCCACAATCACCATCACGTAGACCTTCCATGCTAACATGGCTGTTGACCGAGCCCCCCTCACCAAAATCACGAAAGTCTCGGCCATCGTCAAAGTCACACTCAAGTTCCAGGTCAGCGCCCCGAACATCTGGTAAACAAGCAAAGACGACAAAGACAACGCAGCCAAGCGCTCCAGTCAGTTCAAGGCCAGCTCCTACCGGAGCAGAATCTTCTGCGTTAAAAGTATCACAGCAACCACATAATCCATCGAATTCAATATCATCGCCCCCCACAGCAGGTCTTTCTCCAGAGGCGGTGCCGACACAGCCAAGTGACCCTGCCACTCAGCAGTCGGCCAGTCCTGGAGCAAAGTCATGTGCATTGAAAGCGTCCCAGCAATCATCGAGACCATCAATCTCTGGGGTCGAATCACCCACAGTAGACCCTTCTGCAAGATCGTCGTCACCAGCAACACAGCCAGGCACTTCCGTCAGCTCTAATTTACCGGCTACTCCAACAGCGAGAAAGTCTGAATCGAAAGAATCGTCGCCCCAGAACCCCCCCAGTCCAGTATGTTCAAGTCCAGCTCGTTCTGTAAAGAGGCTTGTTTCGCGACAACGATCACAACTACGACAACCGTCAACGCCACCGCCACCGCCACCGCATCCCCAGACCCCCTCAAGCTCGAAGCTGGTGCCGGTCATACCAAAAGTATTACCAAACCCCCAATTACCCCCACAACCACAACTACAAATCCCACCCAAACCTAGGCCGAATATTGCCATTGCAAAAGGACCTACCTCACGACAGCAACCGCCAATACCACGACAACAATCTCTGCAGGCCCGTTCCCCCTTGATTCCGAAGCCGGTGTCACCTCCTCGTCCCGTGGCAGCACTCCAGGCCATCCCCAAGCCCCTACCACCGCCGCAACAACTTTACAACGTAGCCAACAAGCCACAAGTGGCGGCCGCACCTGTACAGTTGCCAAGGCCCGCCCCTATACGACAACAGCAAGCTCTCCAACCACCGCAGATCACTCGCAAGCCGCTGATAGTAGCTGCAGCGGCGCAAGCCAGTGTGCTGGCCCGAGAGCTAGGCGACAGTACCCGTACGTACCTCCCCGGCGTACGAGAGGTAGGCGACTCTATAGGCACCGACATCAACAACAGCAAAAATAATATCAATCCACGGGGGCATCTGTCGGCGGCTATAGCACCCAGTGCACTGGGCCGGGAGTTGGGCGATAACACTCGTACTTACCTTCAAGGTGTATGGGAGACAGGTGGCAACAATGGGCCGCTGCAAAGAGGTAACAGCACTGCTCAGGGGCAGCAGGGAGCATCTGCCGCAGCACCCGCTCCAACGGTACTCAACAGATCAATCGGAGATATGTCGCGGACGAATATACCGATGGTCCGGGAAGTAGACGGAGTAGCGGAGTACGATGCCGACATTGACGCTGATGATGTACATGGCAGTACGAGTCGGTATGTTCAGTTTCTGATGTGCCTTTCCGATTTTATTTTCCTTTCAATTCAATGTTGGACCTCTATTCTGTCATCTGATATTGGGTTCTTATACTGCCACCCCTTTCCTTCTTTCTCCTAGTTCATCATGCTCATTCCACAAGCATCGTGCTCGCTCGACACACTATATTAATACCCTTGATCTCTTAGTAAGAGCAGCAACAACATCAACAACTGGAGAAAGTCCATCAGCCGCAGTAAGGCGTGGTGGAGATTGAGAACGGTCGACTGGAAGCCCATGGCAAGGAGAAGGCGTCGTGAAATCGCCCACATTGCGAGAAGTAACAACAAGTCGATGATCGAGTCGGAGCCTGGCAGCACTACGACTACCACAACGACGACAACAGTTAGCAGCAGTGATAGTGATGGCCGTTCTCGCCCAAGGCGGTAGCTGGGGATCGGTGACCGGGTGACTTGTCATATCAGATCCCTCTATCTGAACTAACATGTGGTGTGTATTAGAGCGATATTTTCTTGTTTTTCGAGTCGCTTTCCTCCAGGGTTCCTGGCCTCCTTTTTTCTTTTGAAAAGAAAGCAGAGTATCACACAATTCTCCACGGATTGGTCAACCAACCACCTTCCACCAGCACCTTCCATACTCTCGCTCTCCGCCGTGCCCGCATCACCTCTACGGGCTGCGTAGCCTAGCTCAACCAGACGTGTGTGTAGTGATGGGCCGCACCCCTGTCTCGCCGCCCACTACAGGCTATTCCTAGATACGGCACATCCCAACTTCTTGATGCTAGACGCTGGTCACTGTACTATGCTTCAATGGCCGAATCGATCTAGCTTTCTTCTTTCGATTTTTCCTATTAAGAACTTTAAATTTTTATTATATTAAAATATCTAATAAAACGAGGTCATTTATTATTTACGTCAAGGCTTACATAAGCCTTGTTTAAACTGTCAGCATCAGGCCTGAATGGTCGCTGCAATGCGGGGGCTATGCCAGGCTGGGCATCTGACCAGGGCACACCTACAGCAAACCACTGCTTTTCTCCCAGAGCCCGAACTTGAACTCCACGGCTTAGTCAACTGACACCCATCGCAGGCCATTACTTTTGAAAAGCTATGTCGTCAGGTCCAGGCCTCCATCTTCTCTACGAGCCCGAGAGCCGTGAGGCTACGGTTGAGTAAGTATTTTGTCTCAACGCCGACTGAGGTCAGTCCTTCGGATGGTCACTCGCTAAGTCTTTCCCCTCAGTATAATCTTTGTTCACGGCTTGGGTGGCGGTCACTTGTCCACCTGGAGCGAGAATGGCATATGCTGGCCAAGAGATTTGCTCAAGGAGGACCTGCCAGAGGCTCGCATTTTCTCTGTGAGTTGTATTCATCCTGTCGACTCTAGATTGGCGCCGGCTTACATTACCTAAAAGAGTGCATATGATTCCAAGGTGTTGAAATTGGCCGAATCGGCCTCACGCACGACGATTGCCGGTCATGCTGAAAGTCTGCTTAATGAGCTAAGTCGAGAAAGGCAAAATCTGAGAGTAATACTCACCGAGTCGTAGTATCGTGCTTTTAGTAATGGGGGAATAGGAGCCAAGATATGTTATATTTGTTTGTCATAGTTTGGGTGGGCTGGTCGTCAAACAGGCGAGTACTTCCCCCCTAAACTGGATGTTCCAGCCCCCTAATCAGCGACAACCATCTTTAGGCACTGGTGAGGTCGTCGGAGTATTACTACAACTCGCAGCCTCACCACACCGTTATGGGCTCAATATTCCCATCTACTCTTGGTGTTCTTTTCCTCGGCACACCCCATAGAGGCAGCGGGAAAGCCACGGCCGGCAAAACCATCGCCATCGCTTGCAAGGCGCTTGGTGCCAATTCCGAGATTCTCAAGGCACTGGAGAGGGATTCTAGTCTGTTGGAACAACAACGCAACTCGTTCGACTCAATTAGACCGCGCTTTATTACCGTGTGCCTCTGGGAGGAGTTGCCTATGCCTGTCCTCGGAATGGTAGGCTTCACTGCCCTTGAAGACTATCCCCAAGCTAAGAAGTGCCAGATCGTACCCGAAAGCTCTGCTTGTATTGACGGCCCAGATATTTTGAGGGAACACATCCCCGGGGCTCACCATAGATCAATGGCGAAATTTGCGGATCGAGGCCAAAAGGGCTATAACATCATAACTAGCTATCTTAAACGGCTCGTGGATAAGATACCCCATGGTAAGTTGTTGGAGCCTGGCTTGGGTCTGGTGCAAATTTTGGTTGGCTCGAAAACCATCTGATCTCGATTTATTCCAGGCAAGGCAGCGGATATTGCAGACCGGTGTAAGTTGAAGCGTATCTACATCGCCCTACTCCCTAGCTCACAGCTTCACTCAGGCATCCTCGAATCCTTCAAGTTTTCCGGCATGAACCAGCGTTTTGCGGATGTGTCTAGAGCTCATCGGCGAGTTACGGATTCGCGGAGTAGTACCTTTGACTGGGTATTTTCTCGCAATAAGTCTGACTTTGTGACATGGCTCGAGGGCGACGATGGGCTTTTCTGGATACAGGGGAAGGCGGGGTCGGGGAAGTCGACCTTGATGAAATTCATGGTGGAGGACCCACGCCTCAAAGCCCACCTCATGCAGAAGGATCGCTCGGGGTTGCCGATACTCTTCGAGAAGTTCTTTTTCTGGTCAGCTGGAACCCCCGAAGAGAGGTCCCAAACAGGGCTCATCAAAACCATCTTGCATGGTATCTTGAACGCGTACCGCCGCTTGGTGCGGTTGACCTTCCCAGACGAGTGGCCAGTCTTGTACGAGGCTGCCGGAGAGATGTATCAAAAGTACCATGCACAAAGCACGGCGGGAGGTTCCAGGAACCTCGATCTTCTGCTGTCGACACGGAATGAACAAAGAGCCCTGGCAGAACTGTCTGCCCTGGCCAAGCTCTCCTGGACGCGTGATCAGATGGTGCAATGTATTACCGAGATCCTCCGGTCCTCGAACTTTCGCACAGTGTTGTTCATCGATGGTCTGGACGAATACGACGGCACAGAAGACGACCTTGAGGAACTCATCATGCTACTGAAGACTTGGGCTGAGATGCCTTTTGTCAAGATATGCGTGTCGACCCGGCCGTGGACCATTTTCGAGACGCACTTTGGAAAGCAGATGGTCCCGTTCTTGCGACTTCAGGACATGACAGAGGGCGACATCAGTGCATTTGTGATTGATTCCTTCAACAGCTCCCCTTCGATGAAAGTCCTCCACCAAGCAAACCCGGAGAAGATTGTAGACTTCTACGGCAGTATCACCCGGAAAGCCGAAGGCGTCTTTCTATGGGTGCGCCTGGTGGTCAAGTCTTTGATGAGTGGGCTTCGCAATGGCGAAGAGCTTTCTGTGCTGCAGGAGCGCGTCAACGAGCTCTCGGCTGACTTGGAGAAGCTGTATTGGCAGCTGCTACAGCGCATTCCCAAGCGGTATTGGGGTCCGTCCGCCAGGCTGTTCAGCATCATGGAGAAGGCCCGCGAGCCTCTCCGCTCATTGACCCTGTGGTATGCAGGAGAGCGAGGGTACGAGCCCTTCGAATTCCACCTCAGCGATGCGACCAAGCAGGCTCGGTGCTATCAGATCTATCTCCGGCTCATGAGTCAATGTGCTGGGCTCCTTGAAGTCCGTTTTGGCAGTGAACTAAACCTATCTCATGGCAAAGATGATGAAGACGTTGACATTATGCGGCCAAACATGACTTGGAACTTCAGCACCCAACAGCAGTACATCAACTCCACGATACACTATCTTCACCGCACGACACGTGACTTTCTGGTCCAAAAGGAGGTCCAAGACCTGCTAAATGAGAGGGTTCGGCAGTCGTCATTCGACAGCAGCAGCTGGCTAGCAATACACGCCTTTATCGCCCTCGAAGAGGTCCGTTGCCGGATCGAGAAGGCTGGACATGGCTCCGCTTCCTGGGGCATGTTTGGATCCGAGCTTCGCTATAAGGAATCATCATTTGAAGCCAAGTTGGCATTTGCTACTCCTAAAGTTTCCGAGTTGCTACGCTCGTTGCATGAGCCACGAGACAATCAGGTTGTCGAGCTGGAAAGAGAAGAGTACCTTGCAGGGCAACCAGAGATGGTTTTAAAGAACGGGATCTCTGGAGGGGACGAGAAAACGTCGGAGATAACCACGAGAGATGCACCCAACACAGCAAGCCAGGAAGATAGTACGCGGCGAGCGGATCTGGTGAAGTTGGCGTTGAGACATATCGATAGTATTTAACTCCACTGTCTGTGTTGGAGAAGCAAAACGGCAGAACAAACAACAGGACAAAATGGCAACTAATATCAATACCACCGTCTGTTCAATCGATCTTCTTGCACTGAATATCTGGACCCCCGGCGGACTTGATGGCCCTTTCTACACAGCCCGACTTGATGAAGTACGGCAGGTCAAACCAGACCGAAGCGCCATTCCCGCTGGTCGCGTCCGTCCACTCCCAGATGGTCAGCGCCCCGCATCCCTTCTCTTGCTGGTGCAGCTCCTTTCCGCCGTTTCGGTCCGCCTAGTTGCGTATGTTGTAGATGTGCAGCCGCATCGCGAACCCAGCGTCGTCCGAGCGATCGCACTGCGCCTCAGGCTTCGGCGGCGGGGCGGGCGGCGTCGTCGGCGTGGGGGTCGGCGATGGCAGTGGCGCGGGCGGGTCTGGCGTGTCCCAGTCATCCCCGTTGCCGCTGCCGCTGTCGCCAGCGCTTCCAGGTGCACTGGAGCATGCGCCACCCAGGTAGAAGCATGGGTCGCCGTCGCTTTCGTCGCAGCTTAGGTACAGGAAGGCGCTGGGGTCGAGGAAGCTTCCGCCGCTGAGTTGGCGGCGGGCGTACCGAGTCATGTTGCTTTGCGTGCTCCCGACGTTCCGCATCTCGAGACCGACGCCGACGTTCGGAAGCTCGTCTGTTTGGAATGGTCCAGTGGTAGCGAAGTTGGCGTGTCTGCGTTTGGCCTCCGTATCCAGTACGGAAACTTCCTCAGGTGCAGAAGACATGTTTCCAGCCGACGGCTCGTCTACGATTCTGCGCCCTCGTCTCCGCCGCCTAGTCCCAGGTACCATGCTAGAGCCCGAATACCCCGGATAGTTGTCACACAGATACCAATTAAAGTCGTCGTCCTTCCTCCGACGGTCGAAGCGGCCAGACAAGCCGTGCGGAGCCCATTCATGGCCGTTCCAGATCTTCCTGCCCGGCGAAGGATACTGGCAGTATGCGCTGTTGGTCATGGCCGTATGAGTTGAGGTTACCCGGCCGTGGTTGTCCGTCTCGTAGCCGATGGTCTTTTCAAACAGTTTGTTGTCCCACCACGGGTCGTAAGAGCGCTCACCGGGGTTCACGTTGGCCGAGTTGACGAGCAAGAAGGCGTTGCCGTACGGACCCGCGCAGATGTTTTTAGAACGGTCGCGGCCGAGCAAGTAGTCGTCATCTGAAGTGCCCGTCGGCCCATTGGCGAACCCGACCTTGTACTCCAGCCCCCTGGCGTTCTTGTGCCCTTTTTTGCCCCCGCCGCCAGCTTGGCGGTAGAAGTTGGAAAACTCCTGGCCGTGGTCCCGGTTCTCGTCGCCAGGAATCAAACGCAGTACTGACTGCTCGTCCCACTTCGTATTATCAGGGTGACGATTGGGGTTGCCCGAGCCCCAGGGGTATTCCTCGACCTAGCAGTCCATGAGTCCCCACCCGTCAAACTTGTCGACCGCGTTCTGGCTCTCTTTACCATTTTTGCCAGGATTGCTACCCGACTGCCATCTTCCTGAATACCAAGGGTCGGTTGGGTGAAGGTTGGAGTTTCCTGCGTACGTCAGGGTTTTATACCTTCGACCAACACTGAGCATGTCTTTGAGACGCTTGCCGAGTTCTTAACCAAAGGCCAGCTGTTCACCGAGACCGCGCCCGCTCTTTCCATACTCGCCGCAGCATACCTCCCTGCTGCCGCTCGTCATTGACTCGGCCATTGTAGCCAAGTGCTGTTCATCGCCTTGTTGATGAACTCGGGGCCATCAGTCGCTGAAGACCTTTTCTGTGTACCAGTTCAGGTGCTCCAGATCTGGCAAACGGTAGAGGTTCTCCCCTCTAGTTGGGAAAGTAATAAAGTAGAAAGATATAAAAGACACGAGCCGTGGAAGGAAAATAATGGCGATCGAGTGGCTCGTACAATGGCAGTTGTTGACGTTGTAGCTGCTGCAGGTCGATGAAAGGAGATCCGGCTCGGTTTATCCCTGCAGTGCTGATGTTCCTTCCTATTGGTTTTACCGATTTTTTGATGACGAGCACCTTCAGAGTATTTATCGCCTTCAAGTGATATATGGTCAAAGGGGCTTTGTCTCCTAGCATGGGTGTGTGTCTGAGAGATTCGCGTGATTTCTATTCTATCAATCAGTCTTCAGAAACCGTTCAAAATTCTTTATGAATTGGAGATCTTGGCTCAGCGATTCCCACTCGCGTCATTGACAAGTCTTGACGATCAGCACGCCGCCCTTGCCTCGGTTGTGTTACCACCATAGTCACACAGTTGTCTTGAACAAGGCAAACTTGCAGCAAGCATAAATCAAGGACTGCGGGGGATAAATACAGCCTGCGAGTCTTCCCACAGCCTTCACCTTAGTGGTGTATCGTCTTTCGTTTTCAACCTTACACTCACGTTTTACCTCACAGCAGCTTCTTGACAAGGGCAAACAAGTCCCCAAAATGCAGCAGCCCACGGAAGCCCAAGTCTTGGCGGCGTTGGCGCACTACCGCGAGCGCATCGTCTCCCACAACCGAGAAGCCTTCACCAAGTTCATTCAGATGGCCGAGACCGCCCTGCCCAAGACGCCCAAGACCCCCGCCTCCACGCATGATCTGGGGTTCCCCGAAGACCTCTGGATCCTGATGGGCCTAGTGGACAGCCTGGGGGGCCATGGCTGGCCGCTGTACCACGAGCATGGGCAACAGATCCGGGTCTGGGACGGCCGGGGCGCATCAGCGGCTGAGAATCTTGTCGACCCTGCTGAACTGAATATGGAGGGCTGGGATGTTCTAGCCGGATGGGAATGCGGGAGCGGGCCCGAAACCGTATGCTACGTTCTCTACTGTCGTGCCGAGGAGGAGGGCAGAAGTGATGAAGATGACGATGGTGGCGGCGGCGACACCAGTTGGCGGTGGCGATACGTGGCTGACATGGGACAGGACGGGGTTGAAGTCTTTGCAAACATAGTAGAGTTACTGGAGTGGTATGATGAGCTTCATGTGGTTTATCTAACGCCAGGCAACCAGAATTGAAGTAGGAGAGGCTCGAGACTCGGTTGATAGAGATCATGGAGATTCGCACCCGCCAATGGTGAATACTTTCAATGGACTGAAGGAGCGACTGAAAGAGGTTAGCCTTTCAAGTCGGCCGCAAAGACAACCCTTCGACGGCATCCTCCATCCACTCCTCCCCCGACGTGCAAGGTGTCCACGAGAGACGGCACCCTACTGTTCTTCCACACCATAGGCGGTAACTGCTTATCCTCCTTCCTGAGCGACCCCGCGCTGCACAGCCCGGCGGCCACCTCCGCGTTATGTGTGAGCACCGACATATCCATAAGGAGCGGCGCCAGGGTGGTGTCGCGGACGAAAACGGCGACCGTGGTTCTGCTCTGGGCCCACGCCACCAGGAGAGCCGACACGGCGACTAGCCCATTCAACCCAAGCCAGATGTACAGCCTCATTCGGTTGAGGACGGCGCGGACCACGGCCTGCCCCTGGCGTAACGACACCGGCTCTGGCTCCGATGGGCTTACCAGCCCCATGACCATCTGACTCCACGCAGCATCGTACCCCAGCCTGAGCGCGGCCGTGGCGTACGCGTCGAGATCGAATTCGGGAAACTCGGGGCCCTGCCGCGACTGCTGCTGGCGCCGCCCCAGCCAGGCGCCGGTGAAGTTGAGCGATACTGTGTACTTGAGGGTCTCGGACAGAAAGTCGAGCGCCGGGCTGGAGAACCAGCTGGGTCGGGCCGTCCCCGTCGTCAGGTCGGCCGCGATGCAGGTCGCGTAGTAGTTATCCGTACCGGTGGTGTTAGCTAGACAGTCGCGCCCGGCGAACTCGCCGGCCGTGATGGTGGCCTCGGCCATGAGGAAGCAGTCTCTGCCCGCCCAGGCGTGATTGGCATCGCTCCATGTATACGAGATGCTGTACGGTTCGACGGCTGAGACTGTGCCAAATGCCGGCAGGCGGGAGGGACATGGGGTCTTTTCATCGCCGAGGGAGCCGTCGGGAAGAGCGTGGCCCTGGGTGATGGTTAGCGTCTTGACAGCTATGATGATTCTCCTTCGACCAGCACAGTCCTCAGGGACCACAGCGCCGCCCGTGGCGAGCCCGCGCGGAAGAAGGGGGGGATGCGCCAGTTGCTCAACCGCGTGAGCTCGACTAGGGTGACGCCCTGCTTCTCCAGGAGCACGTAAATGGCTCGCCACATCAACAAGCCGGTGCAGGCGCCCGAGAGGAGCCGGATGGCGATCAGCGCCATGGACAAGAGCCCCGTCACCTGGGTCTGGTACAGCCATGGGTCCACACGTGAGAAACTGGGTGGCGAGCCCGTCTGGAAGTCCTTTTCGTCGACCCAATGGATCATGCCGCCGACAAGGAGTCCACAGGCGCCGAGGTGGAGGACATGGAGGTACCAGGACATAAAGGCTCTCCACGCCATGGAGCCGTCGGGCCGGGCGCGGCACCCATTCCCTGCCGAATAAACATCCAGGTCGGTCATGTTATATATTGTAGAACTTAGGAGCAAGCGTAATCAATAAACCAGGTAATGAATACTGAGCGAGTCATCTCAACTTGAAGCAAAAGAGGGGTTCACGCCTAACATGCACTGCTGTATAACGAGGGAAAAGCAGTTCCAGTTGGACTGCGTATATCTACCTAAATATCGCTGTGTACAATTTGTTTGCTGCCTTGCTCGTTCCCGTAGGCTGGCAGGTTGCCTCGTTCGGCCCCTGGTTCGGATGATCAGTGATATCGGGAAAGGGGAAAGAGGCGAAGCCCCAGTGTAGGCCCCCAGAGGTTGGTCTAGAAGGGCCCTTACGACGCGACGGCGGTGCATAAGGCAGAGTGAGACAAAAAAAAGGCAGCGCACCTCTAGGTATGGCCAAGTTCTCGATATCATCCATCGCCACAAGCTGCGAACATTGATCAGTGTAAGCTATGAAAGTGTAATGGATAGCAATGCGTGATGGAGAGGAGAGGGACGAGGACGGGGAGTTCCGGAAAACGCCCTGTTTGTCGATCCGTGCGGCTTTGTTATGTGTAACCAAAGTTTACCTTCATTGGTGTTGTACTAAGACCTGTGCCATGGTTCTACAACCAGGTTGTTGACGAACCAAGACATGGAGACCCGTGCTAACAATACTAAAAATACACGCCCTGTAGATCTCCGTAGATCTATCTACCAGCAAAGGAACGGCTATCGATTGATCTCATCTTCCAACCCGTCGTCAACATGCCAACCATTTGCCCACCACACCAGAATAGGCAGAGGTGAACTGGCAGAAGACACAGCTCACAGAATACAGAAAGACAGTAGCTCAGGTAGCATTTCCACAGTAATATAATTTCATTCATTTCAGCCATGACTATCGTGGGTTGCACTGTTTAAAAGGACAACAGTCGTCAAACACCCAATCTACTTCGATGTGTTCAGAAAAGGCTCGCTTTCTCTTTCTCTCTGCTCCCACATAAAGATTCCACCCATCTGCTCTTCTTTGTCTGGTTTATATCAAACCCCGCGAGCGCTTTCTTTTGGAATATCCGAGAAATCAAAACCCCAGCCATGTCCAACAGCTTCGGAGAGGGGTTGAAGAATGAATTGAAAGACACAAAAGGGGGAGAAAGGTAAGAATGATGATATGATATCAACCCACAATACAATGGGTTAAGAAGCAAGGCCCCCGCAGGAGCAGCGGATTTTTGAAGAATAAACCAAATTAAACATAGCCAACAAGGAAATGGTCAACGCCAAAAGATGTGACATCAGTGTACAGAGGGCAAACAAAACATCGCCAGTAAAAGGAGGTAAGTAGGTAGTGTGTGGAGTGACCGCCCCACGGGTAATTGCTGATACTCCAAAATAGAAGTTGGCCCAGAGTATTGGATATTTGCAGGTCAAAGATGCGGGATGTTATATATGTACACGAATTTTGGAAGTGACCTGTTGTTGTATAGTCTTTTAAAAAGCCACCGATTTCTTGCGACGCTCAAAGATGCGCGAGAATCCACTAGGCTTGTCCTCGGGTTGAGAGGCGGCGCTCGCCAAGGTTGATGGTGGTGGTTCCGATTCTCGCAGGAACCGGGCCAAGTCAGAAGTCCCCGATGCTCTTGGGCCCTGGGATGGTGTAGCATCGCGAGGTTCGTAGTGTTTCATTGGTACTCGACCTCCTGTCGGTGTCCTGTTCTGAGGAACGCCAGGCCCCATAGTTTCGCTGAATTTTCCGGGGAGGCCGCCATTGGGTGGCATGTTTGCCATGATGGGGGTGTGTCCCCGGCCATTGCTGGCGCTGCTCGCTGTTCGTGTCTCGCGACCCGTTGAGGTTGCTGATCGCTCAGCAGGTGACGAACTGCCACCAGCTCTGAGACGAGCAATCAGGTTCGTAGTGCTCTTCTTCTTGAGAACGGCAGGCTGCTTCGTGTTGACAAAGGGCTGGGGAGGGGACGGGTCTGGCGGCGGATCGTAGTTATTGAGGAAATCAATCAAGCTCTCCTCTCTCTTGGGCTTCGGCTTCGGCTTGGGCGCCTCTTCCTCTAACAAATCGTCCAAGTCTTCCTCGTCCGTCAAGTCAATAGCGTATGGATCCCGGACCCTGCGCTGCTTTCGCTTGGGTATCATATCCTCCTCATCGAAGTTGTTAGAGTAGTTCGCCGGCTTATTTGTCTTGTTTAACAGCGCACTCTGTGAGTTGATGGATGAGTTGACCGAGACCTCTGTCGGAGCTTGGCTGGTCCTGACGTCTGGCAGTGCGGCATCGACAGCTCTACCTCCGGTAGCGCCTGACATTTGGAGCTGGTCCGAGTCCATGGTGTTTCGGAAGGGTGCAATGTTGCGGGGAATACGAGGATTGGGACCGTTCGATGGGGGACCTCGGCGAATGAAATCAATGAGGTCAGAACTCTCGTTGTTGGAGCTGACAGCAGCGTCACGCGCCTGGAGACGAGCTCTCGTAGAGGCTGTCCGCTTGGGTGGCATTGGAGTGATCGCAGAGGCCGGTGCAGGCCCACTGATATCTCTTCGGTGAGCGCCGGTATTAGCGACAGGTCTATTGCCCTGCATGTTGCCAGGTCCACCAGGCGGGCCTGTCGAACGTATAAATGCGGCAAAATCTTGCATGGATTCACGTGGGATCCGGGCATCCCTAGCTTGACCAGCACCCATCCGTCCCTGGGTAGCCATGGACACAGGCGGCGCCCGCGGTACTGGGCCGGCGAGCTTCGCACCACCGTGCACCTGGGGCGGCGGATGCGAGTTCAATCCAGTTGACTTGTTGAGAGACAAAGACCTCTTAATTGAAGAAGATCGAGCGCGCTCAGGGTTTCTGGTGTCATCGCTCTTGCCGGCGCCCTTGGAATCGACCAAGTCAGATGACTGCTCCGCATTCTGCTTCGCCTCGGCCGCTTGCGATATTTCCATATCGCGCATATTTTCAGGGGTAAGCGTGTACTGAATCGTCTCGTCATTCTGGAGTAACTCCTCAAAGTTCCTTGCAACATCCTGTGCGCGCTGGCTAGTGGATTCCTCCGAGTTGCGGACTGCTTTGAATTTGTTGGAATTGGTAGAAGTAGGAGAGTCGTTCTGCTTAGGCCGACGCTTCGAGGAGTCTGGTGACGCACGGTGCGAAGTTGTGCGATCGGTGGATGACGGGCCTGCTGAAGGAGACTGCGTGTACGTAGGTCGATTGGCGCTCTTCTCAGGCAGTGTGGGCAACGTAGGTGGCTTGGAATAAGACGACATTCTCGGTGGCAACTCTGCTCTCTCAGGTCTAGTGTCAATGTCCAAGTAAGCTCCGCCTGCGACAGACTGGTTCAGGATTGTCACTTTCGTTGAAGCCTGGTTAGGAGCAGACGTAGGTGCCGAGGTAGGGGCCGAGGTAGGTGCGCCGTAGCCATGGAACGAGGGGCTTGAAGTGCGTCTGACATTCCTCTCGCGAGAACTCTCTCGGGAGGAGTACGCATCGGGCGCTGAAAGATCAGCTCGGGATTCGGAGACCCCTTCCTCTACGATGGGAGGGGTCGATACGCTCCCTTCCCTAGAAAGGCTCATGGAGCGAGCGACCGAAGGATAGTCGAATTCGCCAGAGCCCTGTAGGCTGGACCTGGCGCTTGGGCTTCGAGGACTGTGCACTTCGATCATGCGCACCGAGTTTAAGCTGTTTGAACGTCCCACGAGAATTGAGGGTGGTCGGGTAGGACCGGACTCCGAATTAGCGGGCGAGCTTCGGCCGCCTATCGATATCCGTGATGAGGTAAGAATTTGAGGCTCTTCTGTGAACTCATCAAATTCCTCTTCCTCCACCTCCTCCATAGGCGTGATGACAGTTTGTGGTGCAGTTCCATGAGCCATGGCGGCAACACCAGCCAGGGCAGCTGAGCCAACCGCGGCAGCGCCAGTGACGATCTTGGAGATCGGGCTAGCCGGCACGACATTCGCATCTGCTTGCTCGATAGTCTGAATATCGGCACGCTCCTCGGCCGATTCTCGACGAGGCTCAGCATCAGCGTAAGACTCGACAATCTCCTCAGTATCAGGCTCCACCACCACGGCTGGCACGCCTGCCGGCATGGACGAGGCGATAGGCGAAGCAAGAGGCGTTGGGACCGAGTTTGCACGCTTTCGACTTTTCTGAGTAGGCGAGGCAGGCTGAGAGGCGGCAGGTGTTGGCAGGTCATGCTTCCGACGTGTGGAGAAAACCATCCAGCTCTTGGGTCGTGGACGCTGCTTCAGTGGCTCATCGTCTTCCAAATCGCTGTCCTCTTCATCACTATAAGATACCAGCCCAGGGACTTCAATCTCTGCAACATCGTTATTGCTCATTGGCAAAGGAACGGCGGAAGGGCGAACCTCCTCGGTCGGCTTTTCGCTAGTTTTCAACTCTTCCGGTGGGCCCGTATCCTGCGACTCATCTATACTGACCTCCCTAGAGGTTGGCAAAGTGCCGAAAGTGTCACCGGCTATACTTCCATGTCTGCTGTGTGTTAAACTCCTGGTAAACGACCGTTGGTAGCTGAGCTCGGCGGGAGCTCGTATGCGTTTCTTCCAGGCTCGCCATAGCCGGCCCAAAGTTCTATCGAGCGCAACGCGCTCCATATCCAAATCTTCCACGACAATTCGCTCAGAAATATCGCCTGGCATCCGTGTGCCATCTTTAAGCTCCTTTTCGTACTTGACTCGCAAGCGGTTGAAAGCGGCTTGGCCTGCAATAACCAGCACCTGCTCTCCCATGAACTCCAGGATCGAGGTCAGGAAGATAGCCACTGCCGGAGATACAGTTTCGGAGAGGAGGTCGTCTTCACCTCTAAGATGCTCCTGTTCCATATAGTAATCTTCATCCTCCTCTTCCATGTCTCCAAGAGACGAGTATACCATACACCTAAGTCGGGTGCGCTTCCAGGCCAACTCGAGATCCCAGTCGTTCGTTGGCTCAATACCCGGAGAGTGACCAAGGTCTTCCACCTCGCCACCACCCAGATACTCCCGGAGTTCCTCGTCGGCCTGGTTGATGGCATCCCTTGCGAGCTTGGGCTTGAGGACTTCACTAACAGCCGGTTTTAGGGCTGAAAGAGAAGTCGTCCTTGCGATACCGATGATGTTGAACAAAAGTTGGTCAACAAAGTTGTTCGCAAGTTGCAGTGCGCCAGTCGCGACCAATGCAGTTTCCCCAGAGGGTTCTATTCCAACCTGATCGTACCAAGTTTCCGAGTGGCTATCATGGTCGTTGGTGACTATTTGCGATGCCGCAGAGGCGGCAATGAAAGCCGCCTCGGGCGACACAGACTGTGGAGGAGACATCAGGCTGTGGGCGATGGTCGAGGGTCGGTCGCTCGAGATGCTCTGTGTGCGGGAGCGAACATGACGCGGAGTTGTCGCAACGGCAGTGGTGGGAGAAGTTGCCGCCGACATGATGTCGACGTGAAGGGAAGTCATGGTGATTACCAAAAAATGGGAGCGCCTCTGACCAGCAGTCCGCCCCTGCTGCTTGGCGAGCGGGAGTTTGCTTGCTCGAAGGCCGTCAAGAATGAGGGTATGTAATGTATCGATTCTTCAGTGTGGCTGGATTTGGCCTATTAGCTTTCCGAATGCTGGATTCTGTAAAAAAGCCCCCAAAGACTAGAGAGCTGACGAGCCGCGAAATGATCGGACAGGGCTGCGAAGAAGAAAAACCATGAGCGACTCGGCGGAGGATTGATCTGGGCTGAAACACCCGTCGACACGATTAACCGGGAATGCCTGACAAAAGGACGAGTGCAACTATGCAAGAAGGATAGGTGCAGGACGGATGATGTTTCTGGCAACCGTGAGGCTTCACCGAGTCATGCAGCGATTAATACTCGAAATAGATGGACATCCGCCGAGAGCTTTCTCTGTCCCTCTCCCGGAACTTGATTTCCTTCTTCAGCTGAGAGGAAAGGGTACATCTCATATGTATGTAGTATAAAAGTAGTTAGACAACGGCGTGCCCATACAATCTTGTGGTTACCCACTTGGTCTCCTGTTGCGAAATCCGATCCACTTGTCAGATGTTTCCTTCTGATCCGTGATCAGTGTGAGAAATGAGGATGCGCGAGCCTTACAAAAAGTGCCATCGCATGTGGTTTTTGACTGGAGACTCTTGGAGGGGCAGTTGCCATTTGTTCATGTGGTTTCTTTTGACCGGTGTAGTTGTCTGACTTTGACATTCTCACCACCCACGACAATGCACATGCCATGAGAGCTTACGGCAGGATCATGACAGGAGCAAATCGATCCCATGGAAGCCGACTGGGAGTTTACTTCACTGGAGGGGGGATGCAAAGGGGGGCGGGGCCGTAATCCGGGATCTTGCAAGCCATGTCCACGAACAGGCTCCTCCCTCTTGCCTCTGCGCAGGAAATCAAATCAGAAGAGACGGGACCGTTCGTACGTACCCTCGTGTTGCGCTGAGCTGGGGGATTGAGTGCGCTTTCTGTCCGCAGAGCAGCTAGGAGGCCAGTAATTAATGGCTGGTCTGATGAGTGGGTGGCAACCAATGGGCAGAGTTCGGGATTGCCAATATCGTTTCGTCCTGGTTTCGCACGACTGGTGTTTGTTTGCATAGATAAGAAAGAAGGAGAGATAACACACCAAGTCGTCGAACCAAACCGGACCGAGCAAACGAAGCAAGGAAAGTTGGGAGAGAGGAAGGAAAATCCAAGTAGCAATGGTTGTAAGAGTGTAACAGTGTAGCAGCGAGTGTGATAGGACAGTAAGTATGTAGTAAGTAGGCACAGCACAGCGGATGTGGTTCATAAGAGATCAACCATAGACATTCGTTCGTTCGTCAATTATTAGATGGGCCAGGCCATCAGAAAGGTGGACTGGAGCTCTCGAGGCACAGAGGCACAGCACACCAGCGCACATAGGCTACAGCACACAGCACAGGCTAACCTTAGCTTAGCTTAAACTCGGGTGTGGGTGGTCGCTGCTCGACCGGCAGCTACCAGGCTACTGTACGTGTTCCAGTAGGGGGCTGCAATATGGAAAGCGAAAATTACTTTTAATTGCCTAGCGGGAACGCGATTGGGGAAAACCCCCTGGACAGGGGGTGTTAATGAATGTTAGGGTAGCATTGCAGGCCGTAGCTTCTTCTTTGGTTACTTAGTCTTTGGAAGATGTGTATGAATTCGCTGCTGCTGGCCGTGACAGCATGTACTACTGGAAGATGCGGAGGAAGATATTATAGGATCCTCTCTTTGTATGTAACCTAGCTACCTACTTAGCTATGACTGAGCACGCGCAAGAAATATTCAAGTCGGATAGGTGCCGGGAGCAAAAGAAGATGGGTGTGCCCCGGCTGAGACCACAGACGGGCTATGTCAAGGTAGGGATGAGCAGAGCTGTATTTAGAACATCTCACTCACTCACCAAAGTATGGTGTATGTGCGTCCTGTCCTCAACACCACCGATTGGACCCGGACTCGGTTGCTCATGTGTGTGGCTTCGGTTGTTGGTATGGCACCATATGCGCTGCTTACTACATGTACAACGTAGATCCTTGAACTTGGTTTGACTCAACTGGTTGGCTTCCAATTTGGCAACCGGGGATACATCTTGCTTGCTGCTGGCTGACATGCAGCATGGTGGTGTAAGACGGGATGATGTCTGCTTTGCCACTGCCACACTGAAGAAACGCCCCAACTGCAAGTCTCCAACTGCGTTCAGAAGTATTTGCTCTTTGCTCCTCCCCCCGAGAAAGAAAAATTGCGGGGGGCATGCGCACCTTGCCAAACGTGATTGATGGGGGTCCTCTGCGAGATTTCAAGTCGAGTGCATCGTGGTCGACTCCTCTATTATCACTCTATCAGCAACCAAGAAGAGGCGTACCGTAGACCAGCACGAAGCTCTCCGAGTGGGCGGACGGATGCGGATGCCCATTTGTTTGCCCGCGCAGGGAATGCATGTTATGGGTCATGCCGGGTCATGTTTCGTCGCAAACGGACTTCCCAAGATCTCGAGGGTTGCGCGCGATGGGACGGCGAACCCCTGGCAACCTACTTACTGGCTGGTGGGTTGGGTTGTGTTCCTCAGGGCCCACAGCAGAGAGCCCACAGGCCACCGAATGGTGGGCTGGGTGGAGTTTCTCGGTGCTGTGGGGGGGAAGCTCATGGCTCCCTGGTCAACTCGAGGTTACCACACTTCTGGCCGCATCACCGACCTCCTAACGCTCTAGCAGCTTAATTAGTGTCGCAATTGGCATGCGAGAGAGAATCGTACCAGGGCTTTGATCCGGATCACCGCCCAAGAATCATGTAACGTGGGGAATAGGAGACCTTTGATGTTATTAGCGCGTCAGCAGCAGCATCTCCTGCCACTCTAAAGTAGCACTTTGACTGATTACAAGACTCGTGTACAGAGAGGACGGGCTAGCCGCCAATGATTCGCGCACCAATCTGCCCGCAGATTAGGTAGATTAGGTAGCCCTAGGTAACATCGGCCACCTTTAGAGTGTCCATTGCTAAAATAAAGGTTGCTATGGATACATACATGCACACTTCAGCGCCAACGCTGATGAGCATTGGTGAGAGAGAGAGAGAGAGAGAGAGAGAGAGAGAGAGGCTGAGAGGGTGGGTGTGTGGTAGAACATCTCATCATCCAGATGTTAGTGTCACTCACACGTGTTCGGGAGTTTTTAGACGGGTTTACTGTACCTACCGCGGACGGACTTGCCTTAATTTGGACCAACGTGAGCAACACTTCGGTCCCAAACGAACATGATGCACCCCCTATGTATTGCACATTACTCCGGTAAAAAAAAAAAAAAAAAAAAGTTATTCAGCAACACAGAACGAACACGTTATGTAGAGTGAAACCCGCGCACACACGTGACAACCGACTTCAACCGGTAGTCGAGATTACCAGGCAAGAACAAATATTCCAATCCAGCCAATGATCCTGCCACCCCCTCCGTTACTGCATACGAAGCGCAGTATTACGTGTGGGCTTTCGGCAATGAGTTGCCCTTTTGATCATGGCTGGTAGGTATGTAATGTAGGTTACTCTACTACCCACCAGACACTGGACATACAAAGGTTACATACTTGCAAGTTGAGTAACACTCAGTGCCTAAAAGTAAACATTGCATGATTGGGGGCTGTCACAGCCGATTTGACAGCCTACACAGCAGCGGTGAGGGAACCTGCATATCAAAGTCGTTTGATATGCTGTCCGCCTAATGATGTTATTCCATGTCGGCTCTCCCGGGAAGGTATATCAAACAGGTGGATGATGTGTAAGTCGAGGAGACCCGGCCGGAGGAACCCCGTCCCGCTGATTAAGAATAAGACGGCAGGAATAGAATCTGCAATATGCAATATGTGTAATTTTCAACCACCTTCTTAAGACACCGTCAATTACGGCGGCATAGGCATAGGCAACCCGCCTGAGAGAATCAAACATGATATCCAGGGTCTTCTGGTCTGGCCTAGCTGAACCTCGTGGGAAAGCGCCGTAAACAATGCGTTGCGCCGTTGCTATACTAGCCCCTCCAGGATCAGCCATGTTGCTTAAGTTAGAATGGGGGTTGGATTTTGTTTCCGTGGGTAGATCATCGCGAGTTTTAGCACTATCGTCACCAAGTTTCCTCGCTAGTCTCATTCCAACCTCGGACGCAATCCAATCATCGTCAGAACCCCAGCAAGCCCAATTACATCCCTTCTTTCTTTCGACGAATGTCTTATCGCACGGGTTTTCAGCTCGCCTTCTTTCTTAAATCTTGGGGTGGCATATGGCAAGCACACTTGGAGAGATAAGATGAAGTTGTACAATATCCAAGGCTTGTTATAACCTAGGATAGTATCCAGCAGCATTGTAACATTGACGTAGTATCTGCCCATTTAGAGACCATTCCAATGATTCTAGATATCAGCATCCTCCCGCCTGTAAGTGCAAGTAAGTGTGTCTTTTCAGGGGAACGGAAGAAGCCAGACCCAGCTAACCTGAAGCTTGGATCATCAAAGCTGTTGGTGGGTGGGTTGGCTGCAGCTTGCCAGTTGAAAGGCACGCCAGTCGAGATCTATTGAAATCCGGCACATTTCTCCAAATAGTGTACTGCGAGTCATTAGGTACGTCTGCGCGCTTGCCTGCTTTTAAAAGGAAGGGATGGCGGGCGCACTTCTTTTTCTTTTTTCCCAAGGTCCAGGTCCCCGCTCGATCTCTCATGGCGCACGCCGCCCCCTGCTTTTCCGGGCAAACGCCAGCCAAGACGCCATGTTAGCTGGATGATGGGATGGTGTATGTACATATCCTTCACTGGGTGACTGGCTGGGCTTGGACGGTGAAGATTTATGTCTCTGAAATTTGCTTTTGTGTCGGCACTCGGATTTCCTTGGAGTCCTAAGTTCCTGATTCATGGACACATATGATAACTTCATTTACCTTGCGTCTGCCCATCTGCATCCCCTTCTAGCAATACCTAGCCCTAGGTGTTACATACGTGTATGTACGTACCAAGGACCGTGGGCACCGACCGCCGTCGCGGAAGCAAACGTTTGAGATATAGTGAAATACTGTGCATGTGCAATATTGGTATAGACTCGGACCAATATGTTGTTTGCATATACCTACATATGTTGACGACTCGTCACTTTTCAGCTCTTTGTAATCCTGGCGTCTACAGCCCACACAATAACGTCTGGTGTGACAGCAACGCTTTATATTTCCTGATGTCGTAACAGATCGTCGGTATAGTTGCTTTTCAGCTCTTTGTGCCCAACCTTGTTCTCTCTCTGCCCACCACTATTGAACGCCCGTTCACTGACGTAGACAACATGGCTGGGAGGCAAGGCAGGGCTGATGTGGGCAAGCAAACTTTATCCCAAAATAACGGACAGACGGGATCGCTCAATCTGGTGGCTAAATTATATTATCGAGAGACATACGCCTCAGCCATATGTAAAGGTAATTGACAGATGCAGCTGAGGTGCTACAAGGCTGAGACGAACGGGACGAACTTTGTTACATTGCGAAAGGAACTAGGTAATAACCACCGGGTCTATTTGCGTAATAACCGTTATGCTGCTGTATCTTGCCTTGCTTTTCACCGGCTACCGCTTGGTATGGGGGAGTATATCTCTAAGCCATATCTCGAAGACTCAATGCCGAAACGATGTTATTTAAGATCTAAGATGAAAAACAGCCTCATTAATGTGATCAAGGCGAGGTGATGTCAACGATCTAGCACAAAATGCCTGGGGAGGCTAGATGACACAGGCAAGACAAAAGCAATGAGAGCGTCTCTACAGAGTAGAGGACCTATCGATTGACAGCATGTGCTTTCATACATATCGTGCATACATCGGCCTGCCTTAAGGCGCCACCCAACAGCGCATTGAAAATCAACAAGAAAATTACGTGGAGGTATCTATCAAAAAGCCCCCCAGATTATTTCACTGGGCTGCTGACACGGCCAGAGATGAACTCATCGCCTTGACTTCATATAGACTCTCCAACGTTGAGGTAGCGTCTTAGCCGTTCCACGTTCCTAATGGTTATGACTCGTGCTATCCATCCGTCCATTTACGCTATAATTGTTCATATGTGACAGTGGAATTAGAGATGTATCCTGTGCCTCTTGGATAGCACACTGGGCTCACCACCCCAACCGCCATAAGAATGCGGATTGGTCTTTAGCAACCGTATATAATGATCATGGTGTGAGTTGTATTATGAAAAGGGGGTGATTTCCTTGGTGCATCAGATGAAATCCAATGACGAATGGCTCAAGAGATACAAGCTGGATTTACACGATTGTTAGCTTTATTTAGCTACCAGCCTGTGTTTTTCTCGTTGCGTATTAATCTAACGCCAGCTTATTAACCACTAGTTCTCATTTTAATGACCGTAGGGTCGGAATCCAGTCCATATTGTGCCCCTTGTATGACTTCTGTGCCTTTCATTCACTCTAGCCGAACCTCGAAGTGTATTACATATAGTCGTGGTGTATGTCAAACAGTGGGATAGGGAGAGAGCCTTGATGCGCCAGTCAATGCCAGATGACAAACAGCCTTAAGACCAGGACAATATGTATACAGTTGCATTGGATCTACTGAGGCAGCCTCTCATTCTGGCACATTGTATAATACATATCCCCAGCACATGCGTACTATACACTACTCAATATTGAGCGCGCTGGCCGCTGTTCAACCGCTCTCGCCTGTAACAATGCTATTCGTTCTGATGAGACAGAACCAACTGTCAAAGCTAAGACTATGCAAGTCTGAAAACCTTGCCGCGTGAATGAAATCATGCTGGTAAATAAATAGGTAGCACGCTGTTTAACGTCCACGGCCTCTGTTTCCTCCCCGACCTCCGCGGCCTCGGCCCCTGTTACCACCGCCTCTTCCTCCTCCGCCTCCGCCATTGGAGATCATGCCGGGACGCGGCGGCAGTGGGTGAAACGATCTCTGTGGGCCATTACCGTTTCCATTACCATTGCCATTGAAGACCATGGGCGGGGGAGGTCCAGGCGGCAAAGGCGGCATGTCGGTCCCGGGAGGAGGCGGCTGACCGTTGCGGTTCCGCCGAGGACGGCCCCCTGACTGCTGTGACGGTTGGACAATATTGGTGGAAATACTGATCCCTCCCTTCGGACCCCTGGGGCCGCCTCGACTGACGGGTGGCTTAATGAATTCGCTCTCCGACTCGTCGCTGGAGATGAAATGGATGTGCGTCTTCTTCGTTGCCTTACCTTTGATGTGGAACTCGGACACCCCGTTAACGTCGGAGTGGTCGACGCCCACTTGCGCGATGGCGATGTTGGCGCTCTCCGGGTCGACGTACGAGTCGCGATTCGCCTTGGACCACGTCGTCCACACCTGAGGATCCGACTTCTTCTTGCTCAAAAGCCCACACTCTGGTCCATAATGCCCGGCCGCGCCACACATGTAACAATAACAGGGGATTTCCTTGACTTTCTTGAGTTCTGTCAAGCCTGGTTGGTAGCTCCGCCACACGGTAGGGCAGTGTTTCTCAAGGTGGCCACGAGCCGAGCAGTAGGCACAACCAGGACGCTCGTCCTTGGCCAAAGCGAGTTTCTCTTGACAAGACTCCACCCCGTGGCCCAGCTGGTAGCATTTGGTGCATCGCTTCTTCGTGGGGCAAGAGTACGACATATGAGCGTCGCTCTGGCAGAAGCCGCATCTCAACGACGGGCAGTTTTCAGACCGATGCTGGGTACTGACGCAATGTAAACAGACGACTTGAACATCGCCCACCCGTGGGAAGTATAATTCTAGTTGGCGGACCTCTTCATCCTCAGACATGGCTGTGGCACCTCTGCCGCTCCCGCCGTTGCCCTGAACGGACGTACCTGGCGCCAGGACGACTGCTGAGGGGGCCTCTGCCGTCTTTGAGACAGGACTCTGCGTCTCTCCCGGTGCTGAGAAATCGTTGTTGGAAACACGCCACTGAGCTTTGGCTGTCGCAGCATCCCAAACGTCAGGGTTACAGATCCGTATCGCTCTTTTTGCTTCGTTTTTGAATACCTTGTTCTGCGATCTGCTGGCACCGACCAAGTAGCCACTCCGGTGGTGCAAGATGTCTGCCAGAGCCCCTTGGACAACTTTTTTGTTGACTGAATTATCAGGGTTTTCGCGCATGAGCAAAGCGATAAGAAAATCGAGCTCCGTCTCAATCCAATCGTTCCACCAGGACAGCTTGTCTTGAACATCATTACGATGTTTGATTGTCCGAATTTCGCCCCTGGGCAGTTTCCATTCCTTCTTGGTCACCCGGAAAGTGAGGAAGCCATTTGTGTCATTGTCATTGTTCGTGTCCGTAGGCTGGTAATCAGATGAGGCACCCGAGGTAGTAGGCCGCATATCCTCATCAACCTCGCCATCTTCGTCGTCACCACCCTCATCGTCTTCTTCTACCTCACCCTCTGAGTATTCATTGTCCGAGCCATTCTTCGCACGATCCTCAGTGGGCGGCACAGAAGGTGCAGTGGGCTTAATGATAGGGGTTTGAGTAGGAGGTGTGGCCGAAGCTCCCTTGGGCTTGCCAAACGAAGTCCTCACCCCAAGCAGACGGACTCCACGAGTAATTCCCGACGGGCCTTGAGATGCCGACGTCTCTTGGTCGTCTTCTTTAGAAGGCTCGTCATTAGGCACGGAATCTGGCACAGCAGCAGGCTCTGGGGCGCTGCCTGATTCGGCCGCGATCTCTGAAGGAACAGTGTCCGGATGTGCCACCAACCCATTCACCTCTCCATCGGCCGATGGGTCCAAGATTTCAGGGCTTGGACTGTCATCTGTTCGCAGCTTCTTCCTTGTGGGCGATATAGAGCCCTCGCGATCACTGTGGCGCTCAGGTGTCAAGCCCTTCAGCTCTTCACCATAATCGCGTGGCCGTTTCTGCCCAGCTGGTGAAGCGTCAGACTCACCTGCCATTCGCAGCTGGTCGGGCGATAATACAATTGAAACGGAAGGATCGGATGGCGATGAAATGCGCAAGTAAGGCAGCGCTGTTCGAGCCAAACTTGTTGATGTTCTTACAATGGGTATTACGGATATTGAAGCTGCTGTATCAAGGATCGCAACTTTAGTTTAGAGTTTTGCGACGCGGGTGGGAAAGTGGGTCCTGCAGGCGCCCTTTCCAATGCGTTAGTGGGTACAGGGGAGTTAAAGAGAGTGGTACTGGACAGATTGACCAGACAAACAAGCCCGATTACTGAGATATCTTTCACCTACTACTATGTACCTATGAATTCGACTTCATTTGCAAATCGATACCGCCATCATCACGCGGCTGCTGACATATGTATTGGGTATCTGCTTTGGATATCATGGCATTTTGCACGAGTTTGTATGGCGAGCATAAAATATGGCATCTGTCTCTGTATGGAAATCTGATGCAGATGCCCGGGCATTGCATTTGCTTCTGTACCGGACACTTGGTTCCGGGTGGGCTACAAGAGTAAGTCGGCAACCTATTGTAATTGTAATAAGGTAAGTACGCAACAAAATAGGGGAATCCATTGATTGAAAAAGGGATGTTTCAAAGGAGACGCACTTATCATACATCCTACATATATATATCGTATTAGATAGCATCTTGTAAGATTCTCCGCGTATGCATCTAATTACTTGAGCATAATACCTATCGTATCACACAGCCTTTCTCGTGTTGATGCTCCATGACAGGGGTTGTTTGTTTTTTTCCCTTCGAGAACCAAGGGGGCCACGACGGAGCTGGGATATTTATCAGTGGAACCTGATATGTCTGATAATTCTAGACAGTTGAGACCCTGAGGGGCCTAGAACGGGTGTTTTGTTCAATCTGCTATATTACTTGGTGCTTGCGCGACCACGACGAAGCTCACTCCTATTCGCATTGGCCTTACCTTGGTTCCCAACATACAAGAAAGCGTATGCGCACTTATTGCAGAAGCTCTTGGCACACCTACGAGCATGGGGACAAGCGAAAGTGATGGTACCAAAGGCAAGGGGGATCAACCCGGAATCGGGCTCCATCTCCGCACCGAATGCCAATTCTAGACGGGCCAAAAGACCCCCCTGGAGCAGAGACGGACCCTAATGTAACCTGGTAATGAATTGAATTGGGATGTTTCTAGGACAGAATGAAGTTATGGGAAACAAGCTCATGTGATCGGGGTGCAGACTCGCAGAGTTCTCTGAACCGAACTGCCGGTGTCCGCGAGTTGCGGCCCTGGAGTTTGATAGGTGTGTGTGTGTGTACTCCGTACTTCTAAGTAAACCATCCACGTAATGTGATCCACCACCATATTTTCGCAGAGGATCCCGGCTTGGCGGAGACAGTGGAAGCCAAGCAAGCCAGGACGCCAGGAACAAGGAGAGAGCTGCGCGATGCAGCGCTGCATGCGACAAGCGACACGACACAAGACGCAGAAGAAAAGCTTCCAATTCAGCCAACCACTAACCTCCAGCATTACAAAAGGTGCTACAAAGGCGTACTTGATACTTGTACCTCTTCTTCCACCACCTGCCTAAAGAAGGGTGTCAACTTCCTCCAATTCCACCTGGCCAAGTAACCAAATGACCTAACCTACAACCCTCCTCACTCTGAACCCCCTACCAGCCTACCGATCAGCTCCCCTGCTACCCGTGACCACCCTTTTCGGGAGCTGCATGTACCTACATATCTACATACATACATCCCGATCCAATACCTACTACCCTACCGTACCGAGGACATCTACATACATCTGACCTCAATCGACCGAAAAAGCCCATCTTGATCATCACCAAACAACCAAACGTTTGCGTACGCCCATCTGCACATCCGATACGATACCACACGATCCGACCTGATCTGATCTCAGACAGACTTCCACTTCCTATCCGAAATCCCCGCAAAAAGAGTTAGATACGAGAGAGAGAGAGAGAAAAACGTTCGCTGCCTATTCGATCCGCCTTCTCTATTGGCCCTGCAAGCCACTTCTCCTTTTTCTCCACCATTGATTGGCATCTTCTACAAAGTAGCAACACACATATTGTTCTGGCTCACGTGTCGCGCCTTGTGCATATGCTCCCCTAAGCTACTACTACTTTTACTACTACTACGCCTGATATTTTCGCCTCCGGCCTTCCTTTTGTCGGCCCTCCATACACTACCCATTGGCCCCATTGGTCCCATTGGTCGCCCGTATCTTGTTTTTCCGTGACATCACAAGACAACGAACCAACTATTACCTTCCACCCCCGTCGCCGCTGCTTACCGTCTTCGTCGCTAAGCGAAACGAAAGAACCACGACCTCCCGCATCCTCCCTTTTCACGGCCCGCGCAAAGTCCCGCCCCGTTGCGAGACTTTGACGACAATATTGCCCACCGTGGCCAACACAAAGATCCACGAAGATACCTCCAACACCGCCAAACTGTCTTCCCCCATAGTCCTTCCCCGCACCGTGTCTTACGGCGTCGGCACAAACCCCCCTCCGCGCGCGGGAAATACATATCTGAATATGGGCGAGGAGAAGACGACCAGGAGACGGAGGTCCAGTAGTATCTTGCAGATCTACCAAGAACCTCAGGAGCCTATAGAGCAACTGAGTGACCAATCGGCCCTCCCGAACTTGAACGCACAATGGGTAAACGCGAAAGGTACGTTACATATATCTATGCCCTCGAGCCAGAGAGCCAGAGAGGCGGGAAACATGGTTGTCCCCGAGCTTGCTCAAGAACCATGGCGCAAGCACGGAACAAGGTTCACGCCGGAGTGGCTACAAAACAGCCCGAAGCTCGACTATCACAAGAGTATCGGCTCGGAGAAGGCGCACTTCTAAAGTACTCGCTTGGTGGGAGGCTGATAAGCTAACCTGGATATCTTCGTTTAGGTGCTTGGACGATTCACTTTGTCCTAATTTTCGCCCTTAAGATCTTCTACGATGTCATCCCTGGCGTCTCGCAAGAAACCTCGTGGACCCTGACGAATATCTCGTACATGTTCGGCTCGTATATAATGTTCCACTGGGTTCGCGGCACGCCTTTTGAGTTCAACAGCGGTGCCTACGATAATTTGAACATGTGGGAACAAATCGACGATGGAGCCCAGTACACGCCGGCCAAGAAGTTCCTTCTTAGTGTGCCCATCGTCCTCTTTCTCCTGAGCACGCATTACACCAATTACGACCTCACGTATTTCACCATCAACTTTTTGGCTACTCTCGCTGTAGTAATACCTAAGCTACCATTTGTACGTACAAAACCTAGTCGGACCAACCCCCGGTCTGTTCCAGTGAAAATACTGATCCTTTTCTCTACAGAGTCACCGTATGAGGGTTGGCCTATTTTCCGGCGTGCCCGAGGAAGAACACTGAGAGTTGAGCCCGGAATGGAAGTGACAACTCGACGACCGCGAAGGAGCATAAAATACCACACAGCGATGGCCGGCTCGTTGGGTTTTAACTCACAACACACCAGCACAAGGGAGTCATAAGAAGACAGGGAGCCAGGACCCTGTTGAGGCAGTAAATGACGCCAACACACACCAGGTACCTACCATAGAGAAAGGCAAGCAGCCAGGAAAAAAAGTGCAATGCCTAGTCCAGTTGGCGCTACGAGTGAATTTCTTACCTAGAGCCCCTCCACACGGGTCGAGGAACGTATATGTGACGCCCAAAGTGCGGCCGGATCCCTCCGGGTCTACTGGGAGAGCCTCCGTTCTAAATCAACCCTGTTGGGCATATCAGTAAACAACAAGTTGGCAGGCGGCGGGTTCTGTTATTCATATACATGTACCATACCGCCATACGATACTGGGCACGGTGGCTGCTGAAGCTCTTTGCACGGCGTGTAACACTAGCAATCCGGCAGACGTGAACCTGGCGAGGCAGATCCAAATCAGGCAGCGGACACCTTTAGACAGACAACTACAAGTTGATATACGAGTTTGGCCCGAGATGGCTCAATGTCCAAAACTGTCCGGTCTGACTTGAGGCAAGATAGAAATGATTTAGTCTCCCAGTTGCGATGTCGTTGCCAGGAGATTCTTGATATCCGGAAGGGCCGGTTCTGAAACTATGATGGTGTGTTGACTGTTGTTTATGGGAAGACTACGATCTACATGCGTATAAATTCCCTAGAGGCAGTCTTCCTCGAAGATCTAGCAACTCTCTCACTCTTTAATCGGTATACAGGCTTGTCGAGACACTCAAGTTATAACAAACCACCTCAAGACTTTCTTTCCAACAGTCGTTACTTACACTATCTACCTCGCATTCGTTTTTGGTAACCAGGTGATCTAAACACTCTGCTATACTACCCTACGTACAACCAACCACTCGAAACCAGCGAGGAAGAGCCAGACAGGAAGAAGAGGAAGAAGAAAAGATGAAGCTCTCCGTTGTCGGTTCACTTGCTCTCCTGGGCATAGCTGAGGCCACCCAGAAGAATGTCCAGCGACGCGGCGGCGGTGCCCGTTTGGACAAGCTGGGCCTTTTCGAGGCCGCCCCTCTGCCCCATCGCCGCCAGGCAGGTAACGACTCCATGACCTCGGTCCCTGCCCCCGCGACCACTTCCCCTCCCCCTTCGTCCGCCGTCGGTAGTGATCCAGGGGTGGGCGCCGTCACGACCCAGCTGGTGACCGTCAACCAGTCCGTGGCCGTGACGACCACGCAGTCACTCTGGAACAACTCGACCGTCACGCTGACATTGCCCTGCTCCAGCTGCGCGGGCGGCTTGACGACAACGACCGCGACTCTGCCATGCACAACGACACCACTGGCAACAATTCCTTCCACCACCGCAGATCCAGCCCCAATTGTGTCGGTGTCCCCCTCGCCCACCACTGTCTGGGCCAGCGGCACCGTCGCCATGACCGTGCCGTGCCCCGTGTGTACTCAGGTGTCGCCCCAGCCCACCTCGGCCATCGTCTTCGTCAGCGCCAACTGCACCTGGACGCAGTCCGCCGCCGTGACCACGACGCCCGTCATCACTACCAGCATGACGTCGAGCGCCGTCTGGGTCAGCGGCGGCACTGTCACCATGACCATTCCCTGCTCGACCACGCTGCCCCAGCCGTGGTCCAGTGTTTCCGTGGTTCCCGTCATTGTCGTCATCACGGCTGCTCCTGTCGTCGTTGCCCCGACCTCGGTTGTCCCCGTTACCCGCGTCCCCGTGCTGCGGCTCTCGACCAGCACCATCGTCCCCTTCGTGGCGGTGCCTACTGCGGCTCCTCAGCTCCAGCAGTCTCAGCAGCCTACAACGTCGAAGTCGAAGAAGCCCATACTCGAGCCTATACCCTCCCTTCGTCCTACCTCAACTACGGCGCGTCCCACCTCGACTACGGCGCGTCCCATCTCGACTACGGCGACTCAATCTCAGCAGCCTACTACGTCGAAGTCTAAGAAGCCCATACTCGAGCCTATACCTTCTCTTCGCCCCACCTCGACAACCGCGACCACTAAGGCAGCGGCGCCGGTCAAAACGGCCGCTGCCGCTACGTATGGCATCTCGACTGCCAGTGGCCTCCTGTTCGGTCTGAGCGGTGCGGCGTTCGCTCTACTTTAGGGTCTTAATTCGCTACTACCTAGGCCTCTCAAGGCAGACCTATGTTAAGCCAGCGAGAGCACAACCACCCTTCCTCACGGATCATAGGTCGTCCCTCCCCCTTTTGGAAGAATCGACAGTGCGCGGGGCAGCGTACCCTGGTCTTCCTTAGGTCTTGCTTTTTACCTTACTCAAGACCTTTGATGAGAGCTACTGCCAACATGTCAGGCGACTCGAATGCGTGTCTGGTGAAGGTAGAGATGAGAAGGGGGTGTTGCTCTCCTGGCTGCTGTTGTAGACCTATTGGTCCGCACTCAGCTGCTAGGTCGCGCCAAGTTTCCTTTTTCATGTATGTTGTTTCGGACGTTTTAGGTTGGTCAGAACACGATGAGTTGTTGGCGGTGGGAGAGACCGTACATAGGTGACGCGGATCGGCAGAAGACATGTCAACAAGTGCCTTTCTATGTATTTCAGATATAATCATAATTCTAATTCAAGTTCTGTTGCACGTAAATTTGCTACCAATGTCTGCTGCAGTTGATTGAACCCCCCCCGGCTGTTCCGTGTTCACTTATTGAAGTAGGGAATGTTGGTGTATGGACTGGGCCCCCTCTGCCCCTTACTTGGCTAGACCACACATTCACCTTTTGGATATCTACCTGATGCTCGGCCGAAGCCCGTAGTCACTTACTACGTAAACACAGCATGGTATCTTTGATTTCATCCAACCCCATCAATGGTTGGTTTATAGTGTTGACTAACAACGATTAAGCGGATGTATTCAATGACTTTGGTCGCATGTTTACCTACTTATGCCGTTCCTATAGAATAAACCTCCCAGTTCACACCATATGTGTTTACTTTTTCTGTTTTCACACACACACACACACACATAGCAATCATTTACCTCTTGGACCCATTGATCTATTTGCTTTCGCTCCCAGTTGCTGATTACTTCGCTCCTGCGTTACAGGATCAACAACAAGTTCACAGAAACATCCAATAGCAACAACACATCTGCCATCATGAAGGAAGGAAAGCCTCCTTGGTGCCACAACGGGACCACCGCGAGTCTCGTGGCCGATTACTCTGCGGAGCACTCCGTCAGCCTCCCCAAACCCCTTCTCGACTACCATGCCCACGTCACGGCTACCGAGCCCCTGGCGCTCATGATGGTACCGACATCCCAGGGACAAGCAATGGTATGGCTTGCCCATATAGTCGAAGCCAAGAAAGGTTAGTTGGTGGGCTCGACTCGACGACGGCACTCTCTGTTCCGCCCGACAAATGGCACGCATCTTCGGTCTAGCTAACCAACCACGTCGCTTCTTATGTAGTCCTCGAGATTGGTATCTACCATGGCTTCTCCTCCATGGTTTGGTCCCACGCCGTCGGCGCCAAGGGCCAAGTCACCGGCCTGGAGTTTGATCCCGAGTATGCCGCACGATCGCGAGCCGTCTTCGCCGAGCACGGCCTAGACAACATCCGCGTCGTCACTGGTGACGCCTTGACGACAATCGCCCAGCAAGTCCCCCCGGCCTCACCGGCGTCTGTGGCAGAAGTCGGCGATGACGTCGAGGGCGAGCCGTACGACATCATCTTCATCGACGCGCAAAAGTCCGAGTACCCGGACTACCTGCGCACGATCCTGGAGAACTCGCCGCCGGCCTCCTCCTCCTCCTCCTCCGCCGCCGCTGGCGACCGCGGCAAGAAGAGGCGGCTCTTGCGCAAGGGCGGTCTGATCATCGGCGACAACGCGCTACGCTTCGGCGCCATCGTCGAAGAAAGCGAGGAGAACAACCCGGTCGCGTACGACTTCCGCCAGAAGCGTTATGGCGAGAACGAACGCGGGTGGGACAACGAGCTGGCCAAGCTGCGCGAGTTCAACCGCGAGATGAAGGAGAACCCGCGCCTCGAGAGCTGGCTGTGTCCGCTTTGGGATGGTGTGATCATGGCTCGACTGAAAGACTGAGCGAAGTGGTCTGTCATGCTGCTTCTAGTATTATCATAGATGGGGCTTCTTATAGTGCTGTATGGATTGATATCGAAGAGCCCCCTTAAAACGTTCGGTCTCGCTCAAGGTGAAATGCCTTCAGGCGCATCTCTTCGGGAATATAGATGATATCTACACATCTTTCGCGAATTTTGACGAAGTGTTGTTACTGCATGCCATATACCCATCCATCCACCTTTGCTTGCCTTGAGTAATCACGCCACACATGTATACTGCTCCTTTCGAAATGAATAAATGACTTCATACTGCACCTGTTGCATCGAAGTTGTTCCACCGCACACCATCCTCGTTTTGAGTCGAAATGATTTAGCGTCAGACTCATAGTCATATGTTATATTATGTGCCTGATTTGTCATCAAAAGCGAGTCAGATGCCGGCGAGCTGTGTTAGTTCAGTGGTAGAATTCTAGCCTTCCAAGCTAGAGGCGGGGGTTCGATTCCCTCACACAGCACATTGATTTTCTTTTTACCCACTATGCTTATTCCTTACCTTGTGAACCGTTGGCCATCCGTTTTTTGCTTCTAATGGCTACCTACTCGGCTAGTAGAAGGTATGTAAATCTTCTCATGCCTTCAGCCATCGACACTCAACCAACTACGCACTCACAGCTATCTCAACAAGCAAACAAAAAGCAGCAAAAGAATAAACAAAGCCCGCCCTCTGCGAGAGGCAAAAGGTATAATCATGTCCTCGGTGAGACTCGAACTCACGACCTTTGGATGTCCCAATGTTTAGTCGGATCATATCGGAGATATGAGACCAACGCTCTAACCAACTGAGCCACGAAGACTTATGATTCGATGGAGATAGTCAGCTCTTATCGCAGGTCTTGATCGGCAGCGACCGGAGGCTGCTGGGTCATTAGTTGCAGAAGTCATGGCCGGGGCAAGGGGCAGGCGTAGTTGTGGCATCCTGGGACGCAAGTATATGGAGCAGGTGGTTCAAGTTGTAGGGCTGGCGACGAGAGGTCTGAAGAAAGTTCATCCTGTGCCAAGCGCCCCGCTAAGCTTTCGAGAAAGACTGACCTAATTGGGTGGGAGTATTGATGGAAGTTCCCAAGGTTCAGTCAGAAACCTAAAGAAAGCTATAGGCAGAGTCGTGTGTAAGTCGGTTAGGGGGGATGTCATGGGGGTTCTTGTATGTCAGCTTTGTTCAATGTGTCGCTTGATCGCAGAGGCAAACTGATGCTAAGACAGCTGTCGAAAAACGCAAACCTTGGTTGCTCTTGATTTGTTCCCTAACTCTGGGAGTGATCCTGTAGTCTCTCTCTTTCTGTTTACCCAGCTTGTGATACTTATTGCCCAGCCCCAGCTTGATAGATGAAAAAAGACGCCCTAGAAAAGTAACAGAAACAGTGGGGGGTTACAACGACTTCCAGACTTCCGCATCCTCCTCCCTTCTTCCTTCATTACACATCGCTTCGACCCTTATCTTCTCTCAGTCTGAATCCGGGTCTTCCACCACCACCATCTTTTCATCCGCCGAACTAGACCACCACTCCGTATCCCCCATGCGCTCCGACTCCTCCCGCTCGAACGACGCCCGCACCGCCGGGTCGATCTCGCGCTGCTGTCGCCAGCGAGCCACGGCTACGGCCTCACGCTGTAGTCCAGCCTCGCGTAGGATCTCCTCGGCGAAGGCGCCGTACTTGCCCCACTGTGCATCGGGCGTCACGTCGGGCTCGAGGAAGACCATATCCTGACAGTACTGCACCAGGCGGGCGCGAGCATTATTGTTCTCTCGATCGCCATCTTGATACTCATACTCCTCTCCTTGTCCCTGTTGTTGTTGTTGTTGTTGTTCTCGTCTCTTCTTATACTCACCGGCCCAGTATCTGGCCATCATGTGCTGCGACGACCGGTAGACGCTTACTTGGAGAGCCCCCTGCCACAGGTCAGTGCTGCGGTTCTGAGATTGCCGCCACTGCTGCTTGGCGACGTCGGCGAGGCGCTCCATGCCGGCGACGGCCTCGTCGTCCCGGAAGACGGTGAGGCCCCGCGTGGTGCCGTGCAGCGCCATGCTCTGGAAGTTGAGCACCATGACGTTCATGGCGCCGTACTCGGCCTCAGCCTGCTTAGCCAGTTGCCGCCAGTCCTCCGACATTTGCACCTTGGCCTCGGTGTTGTCCGTCAGCCGCGCAAAATGCCACTTGGAGTACAGCGTCGAGGCACAGAGGCCCCGCAGCTCGCGGAACGTGTCGTACAGCAGCTGGCATAAGTTCGAGATGAAGTCGAAGACGTTCGCGGGCCCCTCGTTGGCCGCGGCCCGCAGGCTCAGCGCCATGGCGGTCATGGGGTGGTGTGCTCCTCGCTTGACTAGCATTTGCTGATAGAGATAACTATTAAGGCACCGAAGAACATGTGATTAGTACTTGGATTACTCCGAGGCTTTGAATGCTGCGTCGCATGATTAGATATGTAGGATAGGCGATTCACTTAGTGTATAGTTTCATGACAACGCCCGTGTCGCGGCCCATCTCGCCTATCACGAGGGGTCCTATGATGAAGAGGTCCCATGCCCCGGAAATGTGTTGGTCATTGACGAGCGGCTCAATGTTCAGAAAGGCCGCGCGGAGCATGTGCCCGGCATTCAAGTAGTCCCTGGCGTGGACATAGTGTTTCGCCACGAGCAGCTGGTCTTCGAAAGGTATGCGTTTCCGGTCAACCTCGATGCTCTGATACTGGGTCGGCTTGTGCCATCGCGCGTCTGTCGCCGCCCAGAAGTGGATATAGCTGCGGTAGGAACTCAGTCCTGAGCTCACCCGGGCCGCTTCAATTATGGAAAAGAAAGCCTTAGTTAGCACTGCGAGTTTGGGCCGACGACCGACCAGCACGATGTGCGAGTGGTGAGTCCAGGTGCGTACACAAGCATACGTGGGCTTGGCGGCTCATGGGGTTTGGGCTTCATATCTACTTACCGAAGTCGGACTGGTGTATAAACAGTTTGGTGGGCGGTAAAGTGACGGGCGAAGCGACAATTGACGTCTCGGATGGAGTCGCGGGACTACCTACACTAGAGACATCGCCTTGATAGCTGTCATCCTGGGACAGCGCTGACTGTGCCGCAACGCTGCCTTGTCTCTTCTTTTTGTACTTCCGCCAACCCCACTTGGCGAAACGGTGATTGTATTGTCGTATGCTGGTTGGTCGCAAGTTAGTCAGTGGTATATATCTATCTAGACACTTGCCAGTTGACTACCTAGTTAGATGGCAATAAAATGAAAGACGGAAAGCGAGAGAGAGAGAGAGAGAAAGATAGTAAACAAGATTGTATTTACGTGGCTTTGATGTGGTGGACATCTCTCATCTGCTGCACCAGAGCCTTGAGGGTGAGGCCTTGGTTCAGGTACAGCTCTTTCAGAATCGGCTTCACGCGCTCCCAGTCCTCGGGATCGCGCGGGGTAATCAGCCTATGCTGGGTGCCGACCCTGGGCTCGGAAGAAGAAGAAGGTGGAGGTGGTGGCCTGTTACTACCCCCCTCCTCCTCTTCTTCGGTGGTCGGATCTGCCATCGTCGTCTGTCGGCGGTTGTGTCGTTCAACGACGAACAAGGCAGGCTTCGCCGGGGGTGGGAAAGGGAGCCTGAACGCAGGCAGGGTGATGGATGAGCCAGTTGGACGTAGGTAGATAGGGCTTTGGAAATGATTTGAGTGTCATGCAGGAAGATGGATGCTTGCCACAGATGGACAGGGGTCCTTCTCCAAACCTGGGTCTGCAGGGGGGGTTAGTCAGCAAGAGCATCGGCGCAGCACAAGCAACAAGGGATCTTCTGCCGGCAAGCATCAAACAAATGTAAGCACTAATGCATGAATGAGTCCAACGATCGCCGGAACCCATCATGATGTATGTATGTCCCAAGGGACGAGCCGGCTCCCTGGCGCTGGGTCTGTGGATCTCATTTGACTGGCTCTTACGTACCTCGTGTCTAGAATGGCCGGTCGACTCTTATTTCCTGGGTCTCTGGGTCTGCGAGTCTGCGAGTCTGCATGCATTTACTGTGCACCCAGCTTCGAAAGCCAGCTTTCGCTTTGGGAGAGTGGCCAAAATGTACAGAACACGCCCGACGCAACTTGACCTGTCAAATTGGTTAGATAGTGCGCAGACGAGTGTTGCGGTGGTGATATGTTGGCGTGTGTTACAGCCACTTATATGCTCAGTCACCCAAAAGGTTTGAAGCCCAAGTAGACCCGACCCCGTTGGCTATCACGAGGAGCCAGCCAGAAAACTAGTCATACGCAAACACTCAGCATATTCTAAGGTTATAGAACTCCGCACTTGGATTGCGCTTACCAAACCAGGCAGCCATTATTTTGCCCAAGGCTTGGTCAGTATCCACATCCTTGTCACCCCGGATCACGGAAGCGACGTGCTCCTCTCCGTCAGGTAGCTCTGCGACTCCCTGGTTCCACGGCGAGAGGGAGCTGTGTGTCCCGCTACTTGGTTCATAGCAAGCATGCACTCAAGAATATCTCCGTTATAGCCCAGATCGGCCTCGGCTTCATGAACCTGTACCGACAGATAAGATATGAGGTATGTGGGATTATGTTTTAGAGTGAAACTCTTCTAGGTATTCGATGAACTTATTTCCGAGACCTATCCCCTGTTTTGTCCTGTGTTAGGACACTCCGGTCTCGGCGGCGGATGGCTTGCAGCAGCTTCTTCGTCTGCGATCCGGGAACTCCTGATCTCGGAACTCTGCTCTTGCTGTGCCTCTTTTTTGGTAGAACCCGAAGCTAGCCACTGGTCTCTTCTCCTGTCACTTGAGCTTGCTTCCAGCTGCCGACTTGTATCATATGTATCTCGGGAGACACCTCCGGGACCTGGGTGAGCTGGTCGTTGGTCATCATAATGCACTGAGTTCCCATATGGTCGCCAAATCTTGAAGGGCGCCTAGCGAGACCATGAATTCCGGCGAGCTTACCTCGGTGAGAGGTGCGCGGAACATTCGCTAACAGCCTGTTCTGCCGGGGACTTCGGCGCCAGGTCGACTTAAGAATATTCAAGAAGGGCAGACACGCGCATATGAAGCCGATTGTTTGTTCCAAGGAGCTAGGTTCATCTATGGTAAGTACAGAATCAAGACGCGGAGCAACTAAGGGAGGTCATGTGTCTATGTAGAAACCAGAACATACCAGAGCAAGGCAATGAGTACAAAGCTGGAGGAAACATCCATCGATTGTTCATATCTGAATAGAAGGGGAACCCTGGACGCCGTCACGGCCACAGCGACTCCGCCCGCTCCGAGCAGAACAGCCACCTTGATCTTCTTGTACAGGGATAGACCCATGGACCAGACCAGGACGACGGGAATGATGAATATTGTAGCGTCAGTGATGACGGCGATGCACGAGTCGGCCACAAATACGATGCCTTGATTAAGACACGTGACGTCTGGTGAGCTGTTGCGGAGCTTGGAGTCCCAATAGGCTCGGACCGGCAGGCATATGACCGTCTTGATGACCTGTAAAGGTATGTAACAGATGACCAGAAAGCAGATGAAAATGTTGATGCCCTTGGAGATGGTTTCCCGAACCGAACAGACGCGAGACGTCAAGAGGAGCAACGTTGCCTTGGTGCAGAATACGGTCGGTCCGTAGAGAAGGGATTGTATGTAAAGCCACTAGAAACATATGTCAGTCACATCCAATAGGTGAACAAAGGTGAACAATTAACGAGTAGTCCAATGAATTGTACCGTGTAAGAGAAGGGTCAGCTGTAGAGAGCAGAAGGGGCATCAAAAAGATGAAGAGACTGCAAGTGGCAGCTATTGTACCTTCAAGAATTCAGAATATTCTTCGATGGACAAGTCCCAGGCATGGAACCCCATTCCATGCTTATACACTGTGACATACATTATCAGTCAAGCGAACCGTCACTTTGGCTCAACTAATCTGGGTGTAACTCACTCATGAGCCCAACAGTGGCGTACAGCGTTATCAAGATCTTGTGCGCCTCGTCAGTCTGTCTAGATCTGATAGATATACACTGGGGAAAACGTACCCAAGCAATGGTGAAAGACCCTGGGATCATCAGTTATGAATACATGCTGAGGTATCTGGACTGCGACCGATAACGAGACCGGGGAATGTACAGGCAGTGTGTCAGGGAAGAAAAGGGGTTCGGAACGGGCTCAAAAGATAAATGTATGAAAAGATGACATACAGTCTTCTATCGTAAAGCGCTGGCGCGAGAAATGTTTCACATAGCAGCGCAACAGGAACGCGAGTTGCACCAAGGTGACGCAGACAATATTCCCTACAAGGACTATCAACCGGCCCGCATCGCGCGGATGTTGGAAGTCGGGCGTGACACCAGGAGGTGGCGGGACGGCCCCGGCTGTCAATAACGGCATCACATGGCTTGAGGTCAGAAGGGCGTCGGAGAGGTTGAGATCTTGTTGGCGTCGCTCTGAACAGCATCTCAACTCGTTATCGTGTTTGGCGGAGCTGTCAACCGTCAATCCGTCGATAAACCCACTGAATTGGTTCTTGCCATGCGAAAAGTAAGAAAAGAATGGGGAAAAGAGGGAGGGGGGGAAGGTTGGTTGTATCTCAAGCAGAGGAAGGATGTCGCAAGTAAGCATGAAGACCTATTTTTCCAAACTTAGATTCCATCTATTGAATGTAATCAAAGCTTATTATGCAGTAGTGGTGCGGTTATTATTTGGAGCCGAAAGTATATCCGAAATCGTCGGATGAAACTGTCTGATATGACAAAATCATGAAGAAAATCAAACATGCGGGCAGGGAAGAGACAGCGACCCAAGTGTAGTGGACGATATAGCTACAGTATCAATGCACAAGCTGATAGCCGTGAGAAGGGATATGGACGACATCACACGGGTGGAAAACACCGATCGGGTATGCCTTGACGTTGCAGATCATACGGCAATCGAGATGCCAAAAGATGGCGGAGGACTTCGGCCACGAAGCCCAGCTACCAAATTGGGGTTGTATGTAGGTGTGCCACACGTTGGGACGCTCATTAATTGCCCTACTTGGTCAAGTGCCAGCGGCCAAACATGAGACGTCCTGAGTTTATCACATCGTCACTGACTCGCGCCTTCCTGAGGAAGTGGCACTTGGAGGTAGTTGACTCAAACTGGATTATATTAGAAGCCAGGAGCTACATACACACTGAGTTTGGAGCAAGGCGTTTGCTTGACTAGTTCTTTCCACAGGAATATCGGTGAGCTGGCTCGCATCCCCTTCGGCGGCGGTGACTCCAATTCTGGTGGTTTTCAGCTTACGTCTGAAACGTGGCATATGCGAACACGCTTGGAAGCTGAGATCTGGTCCGGCACTATAATATCTCATTCGGAGTATATCCGACTTATATTCTATTCCCGCTGGGATGGCACAGCTTGACTCAGATGGTATGTCCCGTCCACTCTTTATGATTCGTTTCTGGGCCTGTGTAAATACACGACCACGCAGGACAAGTCGGCCACGCCGCGTGCATACGGTCAGGCCCCAGCTGTCATATACATATTTGACCGGATCTCCTTTTATTGTCCTTTTCAAGCTGCCGGTGTGTAACACCGTGGATGGGGTCAGGATGAAGGGATATAGCGGACGAGTTCCCTAATATGTTGCCCAGAAGTACGGCCAACACCATCCAAGAAGCATAGTCACTCGGCTAATGAATCATATCGTCACCCATTCGAAGCGCCCATATCTGCCTTTTGTCCGACTACCAAAGCGCTGGACGATACCGAGAGCATTTGTATCGAATCTACCTGATACTTATTTCACATTGATAGCGTGGAGGACCTTATGATTATCAGAACGTGATGGGAGAGCGGAATCGATAGCTGAAGGCCAAGCCAGCGTTTGATACCTTGTCGACGGCGGAACCCAGAACACATGTGGATGAGATCTCATAATGTTCGACCTCAGCGAGACCAGCGAGTCACTGTAATTGCAATTGAATCCTATATACCCTTCGTCAGGCCACCGGTATTGTTTCCGTCTCCATTATTCACATAACCCTCTCTTTCTTGCTCATGGATGCCACCATACCCGATGCGACAGTGACAAAGGGACATGTAGCCACCGGCCACTAGGAGCATGCTGTAACGGTAGAGCCTTCCTCTGGTGGTAAAGCCCAGTTGCTGCCTTCCATTCTATTCTACACACCGCTTTCCCTCACAGGCTCTCATCCGCCCATGGATGCGTTGAAGTTTGAATGCTCACTCGACCACGAAACACCCGCGATTTACATGTCGAAAGGCTGAGTAGTGAAGAAATATCTGAATATATCCTTTATCCCCTCACCGGGTCGGTATAGCCTAGCAGTAGTATGTATATTTCATTATTCCTAAAGGCAAGAGGGTTCAACTCCCTCTGCGGTCATTTTTTCAATCCCCTGTCTGGGAGGATCCTTTTCCTCCCTCCGCCTCTTTTTTTAAACAATTCTCCAACACGCCTCCAGACAGCATTCACAGCCATGAGAAGGATTAAATCAAGGCGTGCAAGTTTTTTCGTTCTTCTTTTTGTGAATTTATTTAGGAAACATACTCTTTACCTCCGTACTAGAAACTGATAAGTTGCGATCTGTTGTTGGGTGGTTAAGTTGATTGCCCGAAGCCCAATACTTAATTAATTAAGGAGCATACTGGGTTGCGGGGGCGGGGTTAGGAGAACAAGCTACGGACTTAAGACTCAGAGCGTTGGAGCAGGAGTACGAAGCCAACACTGCTACCGATCCCATGCTGAAAGTTTCTAACGTTCGATCCGTAGTCCCCAAACAGCGGCACACATTTTCTCTTGTCTTTCTAGGGCATTGTTGTTGGTCTGAAATCTACATACAACCCAAAAACTGTACACCAAGAGTCTTCGTTCTTTGGTTGTAGCAACAACAGCAATGGATGAGAAGTCCGCTCCGCGCTTACCGCAAGTAAGAATAACTATGAACTCGAAAAGAACTTGAAATTATAACGTCTACATATTTTATATTCGTTGGGCTTGCAAAAGACACGATATATTTCTTGACCTGAGGAATTTGTGTGTATGGAAGACGCGACATAATGGGGACCGCACCGGAAGAGCTGCCGCAGTATCATTGTGTGCTTCCTCTGACGCATCTTATATCCCCTGCTCTGTTGGCGTCGACCTTCAACTCAGTTATCATGTTATAGCTTGGCCGGATATTAGAATAGCTCCGGCGTACTTGCCCGGTGGTGCTTTGAAATCAACCTTTGGTAGCAGGCAAGTTCGCTCACCTATGAACGGCGAATGCATATATATCTTCATGTACTTGAATCGATCCCATCTTCTCAACGTTTGCTCATTATCGAAAGGAAGGGAAGATACCTGTGTCTCAAGCACATACTTCTTAGCACTGCAACTTACACATGCACCGCCATCTCACTCACCTATCGTCAATCTCTTCCTCACTCCAAAACCAACCATCATGGCTACTACCGCTATCATATCACCACCATCACCCTCATCACCCGACCTCTCCGCCAACGGGTTCAGCCTGCACGCGACGGTGCACATCGCGCCTGAGAACGTGCTCAAGTTCATGGAGGCCTACAAGCCCGTCTTTGACTTGACGACCCGGGAGCCTGAGTGTGCCTACTTCGAAGTCTACCAATCGCCCGAAGACCCGGGCACGCTGACTTGGGTGGAGAACTGGTGCGTTTCGTTGCCTCATACGCTTTGTCTACTGAAAGACATCGCTATTCTTCTCCCTTTTACTCTCGACTCTCCCCTCTTCTGCCTAATGCTAATGGGACATGAAACACTAGGAATACATCGCCTGAGTGGTTCTACAAGGTAAGTTATTTGTCCACAAGAATTCGTCCACCTATCCCCTCAGCCAATAAAGAAATGTCCTTAACAAATGGAATACAGGAACAAATGACCAAAGAGTACTACAAGGGGTACCTGGCAACCGTGGAGCCCATGTTTATCAAGCCGCGAGAGATCAAGATACTGCATCGTATGGGCCGAGACCTGTTAGTTATTAAGGACAAGCAGTATCCCTCAGAGACCTGAGCAGGTCTTAACCTGATGTCAGGTGAGGAGGATTCCTATCAGTAACGTTATGCAATGGAGAATGGGTAGGACCCAATCAAGTGGTGAGCCAAGAACTCGTAGAGATGAGGATGAGGAGGAGGGCTAGCAACGCTATGGTCAGGTTATCAGTATGCCAAGGGACAGTCTCAATTGAACAGCAACATCAAACACACAACAGTTGAGTAGTAAACCGCCAACAGGAACGCTAATAGAACAATGCCAAATTTGGGGCCATACTGGCCAAGTATATTCATTGGTATATTCAACAGAGAAAGCGTGCGGCCCCTGCATGACAAGGGTCGACACATCCCATGCTGCGTCTGTTCTGTACGTTATCCAGACGACGAAAAGGAGCTATGTCGTCCTTAATAGGAATGAAATAATAAAACTGAAAAGAACGTGTGAAAGCTGACCCATGAGACGGGAAGAGTTCGTAGAAGAAAACTCATATCCGAGCGATAGCGCAGCAGCATTGTCGCCGGTCCCGCCTCGGCCGCAACACGCCGTCCCAGGCGATGGCGTAGAAGCACTGTCGCCGGTCGAGGTTTTTCGTCCATGAAGAAGAAACAAGTCTCGAATGACAGCGCATGTCAAACTCAAATGGGGTATCATATGCAAAGACGTGAAAAAAAAAAGAAAAATCAAAACCATAAAACCTTGCTCCAATATCCAACCAACCTCTTTTTCGTATATATCCGCCTATATGAAGGGGGCAGACAGGCGATAGCGTTTCAGCGTTTTCGCCCGGCCCCGTCCGCCAAAGTTCGAAAAACGCCAGTCCAGCGACGGCGTAGAAGCACTGTCGTTGTCAAGGATCGGGCAATATCCAATGCTGATCCTCGGATGATAAGCGTACCCAAAGGGTTGATGTAGTGAAGGTCATATGAATTCTTCCTATGACCTTGTCTCGCAAGAAGATAAATGAAAAATGAATCAAATGGTAGAATGATGGCAGGTTGAGCTGCCTGGTTTCTTTGCCTGGCGATGTCAAAAGCAGCACTATCGGGTTGCGATGCTGTTGCGTAGCGGTAGAGGGTACCGATAGTTGAAGATCAAAGACCCGTGCACACTACGTGCCAGGAGTGGCTCTTCGTGTGCGGCAACTTAGGTCTTCTTGCTCCAGGGCAAGCGACCGAACCCGCGCTGCTGTTGCTCGCGGCGGGCGGCGCCATCAACAAAGCTGTCTTCCCCATCGCTGGAGTTGATCTTGCGGCTGGGCTCGTTGCCGAATATCTTCACCGCGAAGTACATGACGGCGCTGCTGAGAATGCTCACTACCAGAATTCCGATCATGACCAAGTTGCTGTTGCGGTACTGACGAGGACCCTTGACGGCATCTTCGGGCCATCCGGTGTATAACGCGTAGGTAGTTGTGACGCTGCCCAGATTGCCAAGCCCTGAGACCAAGGCAGACGCCGCAGCGACACCGACCTCGCCGTGACGCTGCTGGAAGATCTCGTTGGTCCAGGTCATGCAGATGGGGACGGTGGGGCCGAGTCCGAAGCCCACCATGAGGAGTCCTCCGTAGCGGGCCCACGGGTTGGACTCGGGGGCAAAAGTAACCACCAACAGACCAGCAATCTGGATGCAAGTGGCGGCGGAAAAGAAAACAGGACGCAGACGATGGAATCGGTCGGAGATGGGCGTAACGAGCAGGATGGCAATCAAGTCCATGATCCAAATAGGGGCAAACAGCAAGCTGAGTTGGACCCCGGTGAAGTTCGGGTTGATGCCGGAAATGATGACCGTGCCATAGAGCTGGGTGCCGATGCCAACTCCGACAACACCAAAGTACATCATTGTCAGCGGCCAAAGCCTCCAATCGATCAATACGTAGCCCAGGTCTTTCAGAGCCCAGGGTCTAGGATGATAGACTCGCTTGAGATCATCGTAGTGAATGATGGCATCCTCGCCCTTAAGAACCTCAGGGGTCGGAGGGAGCAACTTCGCAAGCCCCTTGTGCACACGCTTCTCTCCGGGTGGCAGAGGGCGGTCGGGTAGCCACCAAAGTAGGGTGAAGCCCAGAGCAACAGCCAGGATACCGTAAATCAGAAACATCCACTGGTATCCGAACAGACCGTGGCGCCCGTCCATCAGCTGGAAGCCAGCCGAGACGAGACCGACTACGGCAGCCGAAACCTGAGCTGCGGTAAAGTACATGCCGATCCTCTTTCCGGTACGGGAAGGTGGGTAGAACAATGTCAAATAGTAGGACATGCCCGGCCACATGCCCGCAATCACGACTCCGAGGAGGAAACGCAGTAGCCTATTGTGGCATGTAAGCAATGCTGCGGAAATCAGGGGGGATGCGAGGCAGTCCACACTCACTTCAGGCTCCAGGCTGACTTGACGGCGGTAAAGCACATCCCAATAACGCCAACGGCAAAGACTATACGGGCCATCCAGACTCTAGGACTAAGACGACTCATGACCAGGTTTGAGGGACAATCAAAAATGACATATGCGACGTAAAAGAGGGCGAGGGCAAGCGAGAGGTCCTTTGGGGAAAGGTGGAGCACCGTCTTGAGGTCATGGCCGACATTGGCATTCATCGTCTGGGCCAGGCCAATGTTGGAACGAATGGCCGAGCACAGGAAGTAGAGAATCCAGAATGCTGTGAATCGTCTTAGCTACGAAGAGTCCATACACCATTTTCGTGGGAGTTGAAAGACTCACCTGGAATGATGCGGCGATCGATTTTCCGGTACACCTTCTCGACCTGTTCGACACTGTAATCCAGGCGGTCATCGTCCCCGGCTTCGGGATCCGTCAAAGCCGCCGGGTTGGTACGAGTCTCGTGAGGATGTTTGATGCCATCGTCATCTGGTCCCAAGTGAGGGGAGGCCATACTTCGACTATGGAGCAATGAAGGAGCGTGCTTCTAGTCTTTTCAGGCGCTGCCAGTGGCACGATTAGTCAGTGTTGAACGACTTTTCGAGTGAGCAGTTATATCCTCGGGTGTGCAGCCAAGCGCAATGCTAAGAGAGGGAGGCAGCGAATGAAGGATGAGGCATGTACACCGAGGGACTGAAGGAACGTCAAGAAGAATCTGACAGGAGGATCATGAGTGAGGGAATTGAGAATGAGCTCTTAACTTGTAGAAAATTATTATTATTAGCACGAAACGAAACGTGATACCATCCTTAGTGGGTGCCGCCGTAGCTCCACCATAGCTCTATCATATGGAGAGCTCTTTTTGGCGGGCAAGCGAGCAAGCGGGGTGGTTCACTGGTTCACTGGTTCTAGGCCACAAAATGTCCCCATCCAGGATCCTCCGGCTCTCGGTGATGAGTCTTTCTCAATCGCGGTGGTTGGTGCCATCTTATCAATCTGGACGTGTATGAGTCCAACGTTAACGATAAACCCTTGAGTGAATATACCTAAGCAGGACAAGCAATGCAACTATGAATATGTGCGAGCGAACCTTATAGCCGCCAACCCCTGGTCTTCAACCGACAATCCATTACCTAATTGTTTTCCAAATCTCCCCAGCATCGCAGAGGCCAGCGCCCATCAGCGCCTGCCAATTCGTTGCGGCGCCCGGAAGACGAGCCTTGGGCTCCTCCTCCAATCACTGGCTTTTCCACCCGCAGACTGCTAGTCCTAGGCTAGTTGGAGAGCTGAGAAACGCCGAGCATCCAGCATGCGGCGAACACTCGAGACGGCCAATCGCAAGATGGATATGGAGAGAGGCGTGTGTATTGCGAGCAGCCCATCACGGGTGTGGGTGAGGTGCTGGCTGGTCAATCAAGGGCTTCTTCGGTTGGCGTCAAATTACACAGACCTGCGCAGCATACCACTGAGCTAAACTGCAAGAACAACCAAAACACCTAGGGTTCGAATCCCACCTGGGGCAGTTTTTTTTTCATTTGGGAACAAGAAACAAAAACTAAACAACTCTCTCAGACTTTCCCTGGCAGGAGCACTGCCCAGTACTGATCTGCGTCCTATCCCCCCGTAGACCACACGAGATGAGACATCAAGTTGGGCGCGGCTCAGCAAACGGTTGAGTAGCCTCCAGTCGTTTCTAGTGGACAAGTTACCAGACCCCCGAAAGGCGGCAACAGCCCAAGGCATCACTAGGACCTTCGACACAAAACATTTCTGGTATTAGGATTTATGAGTACATGCTGGAGGTTTCCTTTGTCAATTGGCATGGTTGAGGCCGCCCTCCCGCCCTCAGGTACTTTAGCCAGGCAACAAACGGACAACCCCCTTGGTCACCAACCGCGTCCCCCCCCCCCCTGCCTACAATGGTTGCCTGGTTCTCAGCTTTCCTCTGCAATTGCCTCGTACATAGCTCTCTTTTCAAGATCCAGGGAGACCTTTTACACGAGCAGCTCGCTAGAGGTTCGACATGGTCAAATATCTCGAACCTGGTTTTATATTGACTGAGGCCCACTCTGTCAGCCACTGTTACCAGAGTGTCTAAATCCATTACCGATCATGACTTCACAAATTAGTAAGATATTCATCAACTTAATTAAGACTGTAAGCATTGCGTTCGAGCGCCACACTAAGCTGAGAGATATCCAAACGCATGCCTACAAAAGAGTATCAAGTTTACCCATCACACCGTTATTGGTATGGTATAGCGCGGAGGACGTAGTTCTCTTCATTATGTAGATATGGCCGAGTACGCATGGTCTCCAGCCTTGAATTGAGTCAAGAACCATGACCCGCTACCGTCATGGAGCTCAGATTGAATGCTTCATATTACGGTACGTTTTACAGGAGGAGAACTCCCCGACGTGTCTGTCCCATGGGGACAGTCACGCGAGGCTCGTAATGCGTCTACTGTGACATTCAGGAACTTGTGCCATTGGCACATGCAGAGTTCTGGTGGTTTGCTCTTCAAAGATGCCAAGTACCGAGCACCTGTACCCCTTTCATTCGTCACATTCTTCAATTGTATGAGATGTTGTCTTTGTAAGTACTGATATGAAGTGTATATCTAGTGGGTCTCGTTACAGCTTACAGATATCGAGAAAAATGCATTGGAAACGAATGCTTGAAAGAACTACCAGTATTTCCTTGTCTCTAACGATGGAATTGTTGTTTCGGGTCTTTGTTCTCAAGTCAAAGGCACAAAGAGTTGCTTCGCAGTGTGGGCATCTCGTCTACATTCGGACGCTTATATGAAGTAGACCGCATCATTCACAACCTCTTAATTTGGAGCTTGTTCAAAACCATCAGCTCAAACTCCTCAGGCCCCTTTCGAAACTTCCCTGATTGACCAAGCCAATCGTTGCTCTTAATCGTCCACCCTTTTCGCAAGCTACAGGTTCTGCATATCAAGGAATATGTATTCTTCTGGCAACAAAGGCACTCAGGGGGTGCAGAAGGCTTCTTCGAAGTTTTCAGTGTTGGGCCCCAGGACACAGGGCGCCTCTGTTCAGAAGGCGAAGTCAATGGCGTCGCGGAGAGACGCGAAAGACAGAGAGGCCAGCAACGTGACCGCATTTGCAGCATCAGTGGCCAACTCGGTATCCTCGGAGGAAGCCGGGACCAACTACCCAATCCGCCGTGCCCGTGTCTTCAGCGACCGGACATTTGACTTTGCTATGTCACCTTGGGACGTCCTTACCAAGCTCGACCAAGGCTTGGTAGAAGTCTCCGAAGCTGAAAATGCTTTCTTGGAAGACGATAGGACGGCCGCAATGCTGCAGGGATTGAATAATCTACAGCACAGCAGTCAGGGGTATTTGCTGGCTTCGGCCATCGCGACGCCTACCAATCACTGGCTCGGATTCCTGCCTCGTTCCGCTACCGGCAAAATCTATTACGCCTCCCCTGGCGAATATCAATTTGGCCAGCTATTCGACCAGGACCACGCCGAGAATTGGACTGCGGTTATGGACAGAATCATCGCATCCCCCAATGACTATTCGAAGCTTTTCGCCGGCTTCAACGAGAATGAGTATACCATATTTAACTGGAACATCGGAGGACACTGGGGGGCCTGCCTAATACATATGGAGGAAGACAACAACGGTCGCTTCACCCGCGTCGCGCAAATTGGCGTGATGGACCCTTTCCAAGAACAGACCACGATGGTCTATGTATTCCAGAGAATGCGCGCTATCCTCGAGTATATAGGCTGCACCATCCTTCGGGGCGATATCGAGCGCACCTTCTGGTTGCCCAAGCAGCGCGACCACTACTCGTGTGGCCTGTTTACGGCCTACATCAATCGGCTCCTGATCGAGCGGATCACCGACTTGTACTTGCCCAGCGGGACTCAGGCGTATGACGAGAGCCTCTGGCAGCCCGCGCGCGAGTACTTCAACCCCTTCCAGTTCCAGGGCGAACTGGCCGGCCTATGTGCCCTCCAACTGATGCATCGCACGGGCTACAACAGCCGTATCGTCGTCGCCATGGTCAACCGCGTCACCAATGCGGCAGTCGACCCCGCCGATGCCCAGGCCATGGCCGTCGGCCCAGACCCGACTACCTTGCGTATCTACGGAAACCGGCCGTCTCAGCCCCAAAATCGCCCGTCTCTCGAGTATCAACAGGAACAACTGGCAAAGGTGCGCGTGAATGTCAAACGCGCTGCCCGCCAAGAGAAGCGGAGCAGGTACGGCAACCTCGGCGGAGCCTCGCCCGCGAAACAGGGGACGAAGCCACGAGCACGAGCACAAGCAAAAGCAGAAGCACAAGCGCAACCACAGCAGAAGGAGGAATCCTTTCTCGAGAAGCTGAAGAAGACTAGGATAGTTAGCGTGGGCGGCAGCTTCTTTAAATCTGCATCCAAGAAACCGGCCGCACCGACGCTGAGCGGCACCACGAGCATAACCGAGGCCCAGAAGCAGGGCAAAATCGTCAAGCCCAGGAAGCGTCTCACCAAGCAAAAGAAGGCTCCCAAAAAGGCGTAGGTAAGTCGCTAGCTGTCCTTGCTTTGGTATGGAGTCACTGGCAGGAGCAGGTAGGTGTTCATGTTTTTTTTGTTTTGATCCGTTTTTTGAATACTTGTCTGGTAGCATGGTTTAGTAGTTAGACGTGACATACCAGACCAAAGATAATAACGACTTATTAAATATCTGGACAGCCATGATATTGTGGTATTTGTGACTACCGTACATACATAGCGAGTCAATTGCACCATAACAGCAGATAACCTGCCAGCAATACTGTGTCATCCAAAAGACAATCAAAGCCAGGACCTTGACTAGACTACGTAGCCATGAGTAAAAGCAAAAAGGGGTAACAGACCTCTTCATGGCATGTATGTGGTGAATCTACGCCCGTGTTTACTGAGATGGGAATTTCGCCTTTTTGCTTGGATCCTTTTGCGGCACATCCAGTCTTAAAGCTCGCACAAGCTCAGGCGACCATCCGACTTTGTCGATGTAGTACCTCAAGCCCTCCCGCAGCCACTCGAGCTTCTTGGCGACGGAAACCTGATAGAAGAAGTTCCGCACGAGCACGTCGTCGTCGTCGTCGTCGTCGTCGTCGTCGTCGTCGTGCTGCAGGTGCGGGGACTCAAGGCAGATGACCAGGCTGCAGAAGATGAGGCGCGGGATGAGCTCCGTCCGATGGCCGCAGACGTACTCGTAGGTCTTAGGCAGGACGACATGGTCGTCGTAGGTCGCCTCGTTGACGTGGTACATGGCCATGGCCAGGACGAACGAGAGGGTGTCGCGGGGCGGCGCCGGCGGGTAGCCGGCGAGCTCCTCGTACGAGTGGTACGTTGTGTTGAAGCGCATCGTCCCGGGCCGCATGGGGTCGACAATGTTTCGGCCCAGCTCGCTGTCGCTGAGGTGCTCGGGCAGGAAATTGGTGTCCGCTTGGGTCCAGAACTGGTGTATGGCAGCGCGACGTTCCTTGCGCTCGTAGGGGTAGACATCATGCCAGACGAGCTCATCCCACTTGATTCGAGGAGTAAATAGAATCTAGTCGTTAGCAAGTTTTCTTACCGAATCCAACATATCGTGGTTTTTGGAGGGGGCTTTCTTACCTCTCGGTCCCATATGCTGATCGTGTAGACTGTATGCTGGTAAGGGTGATCCGGCTGTCTAATAGGATGCTTATGGATAAAGAAGAGAAAGCGGTACACGCCATATCTAGTAGCACCAGCGACTGGTTGCGCGTCGGACGCTGAGCGATACGTCTTGCGAAGCACGCGCCATTTTAGCTGTAGATCCTGTCTGACATTCTCCAAGATGTTGACCTCTAACCGCGGGCGAAGGTAAGCAGCTTTCTGCGCCGCTGCTGTGTAATCCGATAGAGGGTGAACCGTGAGGATAGTGGGATGGAAATAGACACGAATCCTGTTGCCATCTTCGTCGGCCTTGGCGAACCGGGACTGGTGTAGGTTTAATAGCAGAGGGAGACATTCGACTCTGGGATATTTTCCAATCGTCAGGTCCTTGAGGACACTCTTGACTATATTGAAGGCTCGTTCATCAAAGTACCAGCTCATGATGTCGGTGGTAGATGGTGACGCGGTAACATAGAGTATTGGCTCTACAGCACTGTAAGCAGCAAGAGAGAAGCGACTTGATCATGAGAAGATTGGCAGAGATGGCGAGCGAGCAGAATATAGGCCAGCAAAGCAACGCGTTTGCTACCTTGGACGGTTGTAGAATTAGGAAGAGTTTTGGCAACATAACAAAGGGTACTGCAGAAACCGTTTTCGATTCTACCTATTGACAAACAACCCAAGCCATTTTATGGGACAAAGATTAATGATTATTGAAATGCCCGACTGCCAGGATAACGGTTGCGCAGGGTTACGAGAATGGATTCCCACTGAAGCCATTGCTGGGTTGATATACTCGCAGGTGTTGATGGGTTTCTGCTTGCCACAGCCAATCCATTTACTGGGAAGCTGCACTGCATGTTGGATTTGGCTCTCTGGTGGCTCAACATACTAAAGGGTCTGTATTCACTGGCCATTATTAAATAAGTAGAAGCAGAAGGTATCAATATCTCAATCCGCGATGCGTGTTGCTCATTTGCACTCAATGAAGTCTCAATGTGTGATGTGTGATGTTGCATAAATTGAAAATGAGAGCCTGATATGACAGGCGTCTTTTTGAACCGATATATGCCTTGATGCCTGGCGCGCGACACAAGGACCGGCTGAATTCTCACTGTTCTTTCCATTCCCTCAAACAAAGATGGGAAGAATTGCTGGGAAACACTGCCACCCTTGATCAAATATCCCTTCCTCAACCTGCTATTGACCATCGTTACCGCCGTGTATATATAACATGGGCTGTTTGATGATGGCTTCATTCCCCAGCCTGGGTGGCTAGCCATACTTGGTCGCTTTGAGTTAGTCTGTGTACCGCCTAGACATTCTTTATCATGCACCGAGAGAGAGAGAAAGAGAGCGTAGCTTCAAGAACCGACTTGTTTCAAATAGAAATGTTATCGCCAAACCCTCTCCGAGTCATCTCAAATAACAATATGGCGCTTTACGAAGGGATCCTGTGTGTACCCCGGGGCGAAGGAAGTCTGCGATAGCCTCAACGAGACAGCGGTACTTATTGCACTGTGAGTCGACAATGCTAGCATACTTCTGGCATTGGATGGTCCAACTCATTCACCAAAATTGGTCGTGGTACAGATTTTGATCGCCGGCGGCGATCTTCTTCAGCAGGCCACTCTCGGGGGGTCTGCTACGGCTACCAAATTGATAAACGGAACCGATGTATGTAGACTGGGCCTGAATTGAAATAGTTTGGGGTTGACTAGTATCAGTCATGAGACTCAGATGACATTGAGTAACGAGAAACTCGATGACGGCCACTCAATCCAGGGTACATCATGGGATGGATCGCTTACTATCGAACAGCCATCGACCGCACAAAGCTTAATAACTTCCAAAAGACGATGAAATGACAAGTGAGGCCAGTGACCTAGCAGCACCAGATGTTGGGGAACACCACGGCTGCATATGACCACACTTGGACGCCTGATCGCATACGGGCCTTGAGCTGAACAACCGATTGCTCTGGATCTCGCTTTGGAAAATATTATATCTAGATGCCAAAGAGAATCCAGCACATCAGACATGGCCTTTTTCAGGGAATCCCGTGGGCGAAAGTTCATTATCAACGCCAATACGATTCCGCAGTGGCTCCTCATAATGCTTAGGTACTGCATTCTTGTTTCTCAGATACGAAAACATGCCATGCCATGCCACGTTCGAAGATGATTCTGGAATACAAGCGCTTGGTATTAAGTCTTTGGGGGACTTGGATTCGAACAAGGGGAATCAGCCCAATACGCAAAAAGGACCAGTTGTTTCCCACTTCGAGAGTGCCCGAGGTGCTTTGAACTGAGGCAGGAAGGCTCGAGGTAAAACTTCACAAGTGATCTGAGGTAGTCAGGAAACCCTTCGAGACAACGGGTTTGTTCAATAGGTGCTGCTTAAGCTGGCAAAACAACTACCATGAACTGTTGGTCGGCCACTGCAAAACAAAATAAACCGGCTTGAGCCTTCATCGATCCCACTTATGTTACGTATATCTTCCTTCCCAAAGGCAGAAAGGGAAATACATTCTTCATATCACACACACCAAGAAAAGCGCAGTTGGAAGTCACGATTGTTCCACTTCCTCATCGCGGCCTCAAATTCATAGCCCACCCGCCTCTCTGCCTCTGGTAGGGATTCACTTGGAGACAACGCTTGCACGATTTGACCAACCCGAGCCCCAAGATGGAGAACTGGTCGATTTCGCCTTACAGTTGTGGCAACCTCGATGATGAGCAATCATTTATCAACCTCATCAGTGGTGACATGGCTAATGTACAGCCATTTGAGCACGTCGAACAGGAGTACACCCCACAGGGATATCCTCAACAGGTATTATTCACCCAGTACGAGTGCCCCAACCAAGAGCAACATAATGCGACCGGTCCAAAGGGAGACATGTCAAACGCGAGCATGGACCTGAGATTCAACGGGTTCATGTATAACAACCCTGGGGTGGTGCCTGGCGCTCCTTCGCCATCGCCCACCGCCCCTAGCAGTGGTATCACGACGGCGGGCACCCCTTCTGATTTTACTGGGGGTTTTAACAGTCCTCAAACTCAAGGCCATGTGATTGGTCTTCGGCTCGGTCAAGGTGAGTCATTCTGCCTAGAAACAGTCATTTGCTCAGCCACCAGGAGGCAGCACTATGATTTGGGGGGTGAATTTACACTGACGAGTTTTGTTATAAAGCAAGGTCTCCCGGGCGATTCGTCCCCAGAGACAATAACTGGACTTACGGAATCCAAGTATGGCCTGCCACAGATGAACCCGGTAAGTTACCTCTAGCGTTTTGCTGCATTTCCTTGTTTCGATATTTCCAGTCGGCCTTGAGGGTTGGCTGCCTGGTTGGAGACGGCCACGTTCAGATGAAGATGAGCCACAATTCGTGTTTCTATAAATACGGGTGACGCATACAGCAGCGCAGCAAGCAGTAGCAGCAATGCCCAGCTGCCCAGCGGCCCAAGCCATCAGCCGAGGTGGTGTGGCGCAGCCCACCACATCCACATCATTGGTTGGATGTGGCTCGCGCGTCTCCGTCCTGCATTAGCGATCCAGCGATCCCCAGTTCTGCATGTTGCTGCCTTTTTTCCCGTTCTGGCCGAAGCGCATTCACATTTGGCCGTGGGACTCCAACACAACCCGACCCGAACGACCCATACCGTTCGCAGACTCTAGGTAGTCTACAATCCTCTTATATCAGGCTCCGTGCTGACTATCTTCTGCGTGATGGTCCAGGTCGTCGAGACGTAGAGCACCATCGTAATGCCCTACATGAAGCCCTGCTTAGCAAGGGAATCCGCTACACCACCCACGATTTCTTGAACGACCCCCGTCCCCATCGGCTCTACAGACTCCACGACAAGCTGCGCGACAGCGAGAAGGCCCGCCTGGAGTTTATGCAGGTGTTCAGTGCCAACCGACCCTACAACCAGCGACTGAAGCATTACCACTTCAATATGAGTGTTGTAGGCTACGAGCCCCGCGACTTCGGCCTCGGCAGCTCGTACCCGAACATCTCGGACCCCTCTGGCAATGGCGGCATCAACTCTCCCTTCGAGGACGACCCTGTCTCCGGCTTGCCCCTGCTGCCCGATAGCCCCTCGCACCACCATTTTGGCTCGCTACCTGCCACTTCCCCGCAGCCTCTCCTGTCAGGACCCAAAAGCGATTCCGACCAGCAGACTGACACCCCTGCCCCCCAGCGAACCAAAGCCATTCCGAAGCCCGATCGCGAAGTTGTCAAGAACGGGGACGGCAAATATGTATGCGTCTTCCCGGACTGCACCGAGGATGTCAAGCAGTTCGGACGTAAGTGTGAATGGAGGTAAGTTATGTGCAATTTTTTCAATTTTACGGTGGTAATACTAATATGGCCAATAGCAAGCACATGGACAAGCATGATCGCCCTTACAAGTGCGCAGTTGACGGGTGCGAGAAGCTACCGGGCTTTACTTATTCGGGAGGCCTCTTGCGGCATGAGCGCGAAGTCCACGGCAAGCACGGTGGCCCGAAGAACCCTCTGAACTGTCCGCACCCGAACTGCAAGCGCTTCAGCGGTAAAGGTTTCTCACGGCTGGAGAACCTCAACGAGCACCTCCGTCGCGTGCACACCAACGGCGCAGCTTCCGGAGACATGGCCGCTGACGACCAAGAAAGCATCGCCACCACCATGGAAGCCGCCGCCGAGCACGTGTCTGTTGGCGAGAAGCGCAAGGCCGACGACGAGGATCTCCGGGTCGAGGTCAAGAAGCTCCACGTCGAGAACGGTGATCTACGAGCCAAGCTCGACGCCCAGGAGCGCCAGTTCGAGGCTCTTCAGGAGCAAATGCGCCAGCTCCAAGACACCTTGTCAACCCTGCAGCAGACCCGCATGTCGAGCGCCGCTGTCAATATGCTCGATGACCCCAGTTCCACCTTCTGATCTCTCTTTTCATCTGTCTACCCTTTATTTTCTTTCCTGTTACCCCTATTCTTGTGCTCTATCTATTTTTCTGCGGATACCCCCCACTCGCGAACGGTTCAATTCTACTCTCAAGATTGGTTGATGATATGGTTTTCATGGCAGCGGAGTTACTGGTTGCTGATCTGAAAAGGATCACTTTTGGTTTTTGACATTGTGCAAAGTTATGGGGTGGTGCACGAGGTCATGCATAGATGATTCCTCTTTTCCCCTCCAGGGGGGCAAATTCCGCCGGATGATGATGATGTTCTGGCTATCATCCTATAGTTATGAGGCACGCGGCATGACAGTTTGCTACTATGGTTTTCTCATTAGACGACGAGATTGAGAGGTCGAACTTATCTCTGTATGTTGGGTGGAGGAAGGCGTTTTAGAGGTTCGGCGACAACATGACATGGCCCAATCGGCCGGGTGTTTTTTTCTTAGATAGTTTGGCTCTCAACGAAAGAGAGGAGAGAGGCCCCGGAAATCTGACCTAGATGGTTTGATTAGCTCGTTTTGTCTCTCTTCCTCTTCCTCTTCCTTTTCCTTTTTGGCATGTACTTTGTATAGACGAAGCCGGCGTTTGCCCATGTGGGCGCCGCTATGGACACAGGTCCTGGACCGTAACTGAGCAACGAGGCAACTGCGCTTGTTACACCAATTATCGGACTCGATCTGGCGACATGCCTCTTGATCTCCCATACATTCATTACCAATGCAGCTATGATGCGTGTAGGAGCCAAATTTGGCCCTGTTCGGTACTAATATGTTGAACCTACAGCTGGCGTCTTGCACAGAAGCTACCTACTGAGAGCCGCGTATCCTTTGCATCCACCCCGAAATATGATGCTCAAAGGTACCTACCTTATGCAGCCGTGAACTGGAAAGGGGGCAAACTTTGTCTTGATTGCCCTTTTGTTTGCAACTAATATTTTCAGAACTGCGTTTGTCGCATGATTACTTGAGGTGATGGATGAGTGGACATTTGAACTTGTTACAGCTAATGCCTACCTACTGTCTTTTAGCCTCTCCCCATGAATATTTAGACGTCACCAAAGAGCAACTAGAACTGCTTCATCATGCCTACCATCAGCCATATGCTGTCGCCCTATACGAGCCATGAACCGAGTCACCCCAAGAACATCCCGGTAAACCTCAAAAAATGCCTCAAAGTATTAGTCGGTGTGCCGTTCGAATCGCCAAACGCCGTGGACTCTTTCATGGTCTTCTATATTCCTGCCCTCACTGCCAGACAGCAGTTACGATGGCAGCGTCGTTCTTGTCCTCGCTTTCGTCATCGTTGTCGTACGCCATCCCGAATAACGTACCGCCTGTGTCAAGTGCAGGCGCAGTCTTGGCAGAGTGTCTACAGCGCTACGGGATGTGTCCCGTCCTTAATGAATGCACCTAGAAGGAACTATTACTCGAGGCCCTTGTCGGATATGTTGTACCGAAATGCCTTTGATCTGCAAGCAAAGAAACCCAGCACTGTGAGTTGGGACGAAGAAAACAACATTGTGAACGAGAAGGAGGAATTTGATTGGATGGGGGATGAAGTGACTTTACACGAGTGGGAGGAGGACAATGAGAGCTACTATTCACTGGACGATGCAATCACTCTACAGAAGCACTACCAAATAGAAAAAGTAGGCCAGAAAAGAGTAGAGGGAGAAGATAGAGGAGGGGACGGCGAGAGCTGTTATATACAAGAGGACGCAGTGCAAGCGATCTTGGTAGAAGACTTCGAGGGAGAGAAGACCAAGGGGCACTACGTGGTGTTCCCCCGTCTCTGCTGGAAGGATGAAGTGACGCTGCCACGCTCGTTCCGCCTCACGTTTACGTGGGTCGCGGAGTCCGTCCGACAGCGGCGGCCCAAGTTCACGGCCGATGCCTTCGTCCATGGTCAAGTACAGTACGGCAACTTCAAGTTCGTGATGGACGATCCCGAGCATGTCGGCAGGCAGACACTCAATAATAAGTGCACACACGATCCGCTAGCAGGGCATAGTCCTTTCTCATGCTAGATATATGTTATGTTATAAGATCGTGTATTAACTAGCAAACAATAGGAAAACAGAGAGCCATAATCGACCGGATAAATGAGTTGTTGTTTCAAGAGGAGGGAAGGACCAAGTTTGAAGTTTGACACTCTTATTCTTTCATATTTGAGTAACAGCAGGCCAACTGTATGACAACATGAGAACTGGCGATACCGTTACGTTTTAGAAAAGAACCAATACGAAAATTGGGCATCAAATGGTTCCAGTCCGTCTTCCTTCGATGTTTGCCCTACTTCGACCAAGTTTTCCAACATACTTTGAGCCAGACTTTCTAGCCCCTATCTTTTCAAAAGACTGTAAGATGATCTGAAAGTGCTTTTCTCGCGCAATATCAATCAGTGGTCTTTCGAGCCGGGTCCTATAGACACGCCCACGACTGTTTGTTTCTCGGGCGCCAACTTCTCTGGATCGTCTAGCAGGTCCGCTGTCTGTAATCATTGGAGTTAACATTTATCAAAACATACAACGAGGAGTTACAGCCGAAAGTGACTTACAAGGCCAGAGCTTCCAGAGCGTTTGTGGCCTGCTGCTGCTACCTGGCGTTGACAAGAAGCTTTTCTCAGGCGCTCGTGTTTGGTGGGCGTCAGGCTGAGCTAGTGATGTAAGTCAGTGAAGGTCTGCCTAGAGAGGATCGAACAAACAAACAACACTTACGTAGATCTCAATACCAAAAGCATGAAGAAACAGGGCCAGCCAGAAAGCTCCGCCTGCGACTAAGGTCAACGCGGCTGCGGCTTGGGCCTCGTCTTGACCCGAAATGTGGGCAGGGACAACGGCATGCTGGTCCGGGTTGGTGCCATCAAAGTAGGCGGTGCACTCGGGGTATCGCTGCGTTGTCACATTTTGTTCTTTGATAAGGAAATGAATTTTGCCACAGGGCATGGCTGCGTAATAGCCGCCCTTCTTGGAGATGATTACCGCGGCTAGTACCATGATGATCCGCATGGTAAGAATGGAACCACCCTAAGTCGAAGCAAAGTAAGTAAGTAAGATGAATAGAAGCAAATGCGGCTAACATGTGACTAAACCACTTTGTATAAGGAATGCAGTTTGTAGAAACACTGAGAGAGACGGGGAGGGACACTTACGTAGAACCAGGCTCGAAGCATCCATGCCCGGTGTTGGTCGACTCGAAGACGTTTGATGTTGATGATGGCCAGCAACAGCGAGCCGAGGAAGAGTATGCCCACCAATCCCAGAACAGTCTGAGATGCAAAGCCACCGCCGAACGAATGCCGGGCAATCATCAGGGCTGACGCGGTACCGACGACGGACAGAACCGCGGAAATCCAGCCGCTGATGCGGTGCACAGTCATGGCTTTGTGACGGATAACTGGGGTGAATTGAAGACAGGAGAGAAGGCCCGCGGGTAGGGTGGTGGCTAAGTGAAGGGTGACACCGGTCTTATAGCGACTTTGCCGGAGGTAGTACCAGCACTCGCCGGGGAGTGCCCCTTTCCCCGGCGCGGCATCGGGGTTGCAGTACACGCCGTAGAAGTCCAGGAACGGCAGCCGTGACAGGATGAAGCCGAACCAGCCCCCCGCGAAAACACACCAGAAGACCAAGTTGTAGCCATGGGAGAAACCGAGGGGGTTGTAAAGCCTACAAACCACGGCCACGGGGTCGTTAGCCGCTGGTCTAATCGAGACAGCCATCAATATCGAAAGTGATTTGTATATGTATTCGAAGAAATCGGTGAGTTGGGATGTGTAGAATGAGACAGAGGCGGAGAGAAACAGTCGGATAAGCTGTTGGGTTGATAATATGTTGGGCTCTGCAGTGTTCTTCTTCCAGTGTTCCTCGTCCATTGTTGTTGCTGGTTCTCAACAATTGATTTACACCAGGATACCTGCCCCTTACCCTCACCTTCTCATCTCATTCCGTCATCAGCGAACCATCGAGTCCGAGTCATTCGAGTCCATGGGGAATGCGAGTCCGAGGAGGCTCCAGACACCAACTCAGCCTGCAACGCATTGTGGACTTAGTTCAGTGTGATGAAGGTCTCATTACTGGCAGACGTTGAGAATCCTCTCACAGTTTGAACGTTCCCTTGAGATACTGACAAGGGAGTGCTCAGTTGAGTAGCCAATGATTCATCGAGTATGCGAAGCAAACAGCTCAGTCGTTGAAGCCGCATTATAATCAGGTATCATCGTCAAACCGTGTGGAGTGGGGTTTACTTGAGATTTCTCTACTATACACAGTCGAACTAGTCCCCTCAAAGCTCAGACCTCTCGCATTCGCTTAAGCTATCTTGGTCTGCCTCGAGCATACTGAACGGGACAAAGAAGGATTGCAGACAAAGGCACAGATGTTGCTAGCAGCTCATAGGACAAAACTGGGTCTATGCGTGGGATTGCATGTTCAATTACGGCGTGGACCAGGCTATGGGGTGCCCAGCGCAACAGCGTAGCAGCAGATCTAGGGAGATATCTTGAGAGATCTCTTTCCCCCTATATAGACAACAATCAAGCGCGACGAACCCGGAGAAGGTGTGACATGACGGTCTCAACATCGGAGGAAACTTGGCCATTCTAGGTGGGGTGGACAGGGCTCTTCCATAGCCCAAAGATTCAGGCATCACTTACCTGGTGCTGCGAATAACTTCAAACAATGACAGGCCCTTATCTGCCGTATCCGCAGTATCGGATTCGTCCACCAGTTCGGGCACTCTGGGCCCCTCCAACGCACCCTGTTGGCATCCGTACTCGCACACCACGAGTCTGCAACACTCGCAGTATGGAGCATACCCGAGTTCGATTGGTGTCGTACAGCAAAGTTAGCACATGCAGGCAGGTCAGGTCTTGATACCCCGATGCCCGCCTTAAGGAGAATTGATGCAAGAATTGTACCTGGAATTCTGGGTCGCGGTGGAGAATAGTAGACCGACAGTAAGACCCCTCCCCACGGCGGATGGGAAGATGCTCCATGAAGGCCCATCATTAGCGTGCAAAGTATTGCTCCATAGTGGACAAAACCCACAGGGTCGTGGACGAGGCGAACCTTTGGCCGCTGTCTGGCCGTTTTACTGGTTGTGAGATCGGAGTCAAAAGTAATTGCTGTCAACAACGCGGTTGAATCGAAGCCCAATAGCATCACACACCCGTTCCGTAGGGGGCACAGTAGTTCAACGTTAGAACAAGATGGCATAAACACTACTTGTAGACCGTGTAATCATACCAGCCTGCTTCGTCAGCAATGATGAGAAACTCGGGCCGCAACACGGGAACAGCTGGGACTTATCGGCACCTATGCAGGCAAGAATGAGGTTCTACCAACCTCGTATTGGATAATGAGCAGCATAAACTCAAAGCACTTACTCGCCGTGTCGAGAGTCATCCATCTTCACCAGCCTTGGTATTTTCGAAACGCCGAGTGAATCTGGAGGCTCGTTGATACGCAGCACTAGATAGGACCTCAGGGCACGAAGGACCTGGTTGGATTGGCCTGGCTCTGGCCTAGGTAGCTGGGTGTAAGTAAAATTGGGTTTGCAGACTCGGATTCTTTGCAGTAGGTTCTGCAGGGCCACCAGACTTTATTGGGGAAGGCCTCCGAACGCCTATCTAGCGTTGCATAGCGCTAAGAAAACACTTGAAGCCTAACAATCTGCCCTTGCATATTAGCTAGGGTGGCATTTCGGATATTGCTTTGGACAAAAAGAACAGAGAAAATGAGAGTAATGAAAAACCGAAAACTGCAGGCACTCTAGTTATGGACGAGACACGGGCCCGATAAAAGAAAAATAGATCTGACGGTGTTCCCCTGTCAAGGGATGTTGGCTGATGTTGGGATCATGATAGGATGAGGCAGTTTTAGGTAGGTAGACTCCCTCAGTCCAAGGAGGGATGGTCTGTCGTCATAGCACAACATGGGTCTGCGGGAGTTGATTGAACGAACATGGGCAAAAAAAGACAAGCAGGGCCAGCCGAGCCAGCAGGGCCCCTCCATGCACGACGAACCAGTGAGCAGCACAGTGAGCATCTCCACCCTGTCAAATTGCTGGAAATCACGAGCATCAATGCGGTCAGCGAACCAGGAACACGCGCGCAACCAGGAACAACCAGGAACAGCCAAGTGGCTTCAGAAGGAGGGACGTATCTATGTACATACATACCTACGTGGACCTGCGAACTGCGGTTCGAACTTTTAATATGGAGGTGCAGCGCAGCAGTGCAGATTTGGAGAACAAGCCTAGACACACAACACACACACTTTGGCGATTGGAGAGTCTGCACGAAATCCCATATGCATGTAGACAGGAACATTACCACTCTCCAAAAGCCACAAGGTTCCAACTCCAACCTCTCTTATTTTCTCACCTACATTGCGCTGCATAGCGTCGCGCTGCGCTTCTTTTCCTACCCCCTCCCCCTCCCGTTATACTATCGACAGCACCTAACCTATTCCTATCCAAAGTCTTGTCTGGTCTGGTCTGTCTAAGACCATGGACACGGACTGCTGAACATGATGGCAACTGGAGATGAATATCTTTCCCCGCATAGTACCACTCAACTACAACCTTTCTACCATCACTTTCCTTTCCGGACCAAATTAAGAGCATCTAGTCCCACCCCACTGCGACTCAGGCGCAAAGGGCGCGGTGCGGGCAAGGTGACCCGGATACGCGAGTAACTCAACGCCAGCCCCAAGGCCGTCTGGAAAAGAGAAGAAGGAAACCTGACACTGCGTCGTCGCCTCTTTTCAGCGCCTCAAGCCTTCCAAGGTTCCTTTGCATACATCCCTCGTGTTGTTGTACTATACCGCCGCCTCTCCTACCCCTCGTGGCTGCCTTCGTTAATCTCAGTATGGTGACGCGCGCAAAACAAACTTCGACCCCTGCGCTGCCATGGCTGATCCGCTTCCCCCCACGACCAATCTGCCTGCCCGTGATGGCGGGCTTGATGTCTTAAATATATCCCAGCCGGGCCGAGAGGTGCCTTCGATGAGATGCTGCTGCGGCGACTTGGAGTGCGTCTTCTTGAGACACAACAGCACCGTCCTGGATAGTGTCGAGAAGGACGTCCATCTCGCTGCAAGTGTAGGACAGGTACGTTACTTGCGTGTTTCCTGCAGTGTTTCTTGTGCGAGACTCCCTTCCACACTATCACACATCCACACATCATCCCTTCCCCTCAGGCAGCGGTCATGCGCTATTGCAGTAGTTCCCGGCCGTTGTGTGCGACTACCCTGGTGGGCGGGCAGTCGTTCTCACGTCATGATTGCCGATACTCTTAACTCGATGACTCGCGCCTGCTCAACGATAGTCCCCCCTATTGTACTTACTCACGGAAGTCGCGGGGAATGCACCTTAACGGCGAATTTGAGTCTTGCGCGTTGGAAGCCCTAATTCACATTCCTGAGCTCGCTGTCACAACATTAATCTGCACCATGGGTGTCTCAAAATCTCTAACCTTCTGTTTGCAGGCTCTCCTGGAACGACATGAGGCATACATGGCAAATGCGAAACGAGATCGTCTCGAGCTTACCAGCAGGATCGAACAGCTTGAAATGGACAACCGGGAGTTGGAAGCTAAGAACGCGCACTACATCGAAAGCAACCGGGACTTGCTCGACCAGTTGGAATCGTTAAACTCGACCGTCGCCGATTCCGAAGGGCGCATAAAATCACTAGAAGCCACGCTACTCTCGTCACAGCAAGCTATCCGCCGACTCGAGGGGGAGACTCTGCGCGCCGAGTCACTCGAACGCGAACTGGCATTTCTGGAACAGGAGCAGGCTGACTTACAACATAATCTGGCATCGACACACGAGGAGGCCCGCGTGGCTATGACACGATGGAAACGAGCAGAGCGGGGCATCGTGAACCTCCAGGACCAGTTGGAGCGCATGGAGTACGAGACCAAGATGGAACGCGAGCGACATGCCGAGGTGGTGGGCCGTATGGAGAAACAGTACGAGGTCGAAAAGGAGTTGAACACGGCTGCTGGGCGATTGAAGGGAGCCGCCGCTATCAGGTCTTTCAGTGCTGCGAATAGTGGTAGCAATGTGGTATCGCATTTCGTGCGCGACTTGCTTCAGGACAACTCGAACCTCCAGCAGGGCATTACCGAACTGAGGGAGATGCTGATGAATTCTAATGACGAGATTCAGTCACTTCGGGATCAGCTGATATGCCATCAACCAATGGAAAGCAATGACGACGATGTACATCAGACTCTAAGAGATGAGTTGGAATCCATGGAATCCCCAAGGACCCATACGCCAAGGATATCCCAAGAGCTGCACATACATCATCACTACCACGTGCCACCCGCAAAACAGGAAAAGAAGCCTCGCAAGAAGCGACAAGGGCTTACACCTGGCATCTTCATACCTCCAGCGCAACTATCTGGCGCAGCAACTCCTCCTTCCGTGTGGCGATCGACGCAACTAGCCCGCACGCAGAGAGACTCGGCTCGATCGAATCGCTGGTCTGTTCAGTCAGAGCAACCGTCCGAGTTCACGATGTCATCTGCGCCAAGCTCCCCCACTTCTAACCATCGCAATTCGTTGTTTGACCCTGCTATGATAGAGTCACTTCCAGCATCGCCCACGACCAGCGTCGATCCTATGTCGCCTAAATGGCGTTCGCACCACAGGAACCCCTCAAATGTGTCCACGCGAAGCTTTCAAGTTCCTACAAACTTCTCACTCGACACGCCGTCGCGGACACATACAATATATGAAGAGGGAGACGATGGGCAAGAAGTCCCTGATCTTATGATCAGCACAGACGAGTCTGGCGCTGACGATGAGCCCGGATTGAAGGGACATACTGTTGCGCGCGATGATGTGGACATATTCTCGGATGGGACCACTGACGACGATGACACAATACATCGCCCGCTGCGCAGAGCCTTGTCACATGAGTCGATCATGTCTCTTTCTGGCGGTCTCGACATTCACACTCTCAAGTCAAGACCTAGCCAGATGACGCTACGGCCCCTCAGTAGCGCGACTTCGGTAACAGCAAGCAGCAGCGTCATCGCACGTCCAATGCTTTCTCGCGATACAGCGAAGAGGAGTAGCCTCGTCCTGCGGGATAATTATGCATCGTCGCCCAGTGGGAGCAGCTTGCGTGCGGTCTCGGGGCCACTACCTGCGTCGCAACGACTTGGCAAGTGGGCGGGATCATGGATGCCATGGGGCGGAGGTGCCGCTTCGACGACATCAGCATCAACATCGACAACCACCAAGCCCGAGCGCGACAGTAGCGATATGCTGCAAAAGGCCTTGGGCCGGTCACCCGGCGTGAATCAGATAGGTGCCATTCCGGGATTCTACTCGTATTGGGCGGCTCACCAGAAACGCACGCCGAGTAAAGTGCAGCCCGAGGCGGTCGATCGCGACGCCCTGCGTGACGGGTTGGCCGAGTAATACCTTTCCTTTTTTCCGCTTCTTTTGGCGCTACCATAATCATCGCAACCAATTTGCTCTCACGTGGGCATTTCCTTTATTCCACTTTTTAATATCTCCTGGCCAAAGCAGTATTGGGGTCCTGTACGAAGACGAGTCATCATTTGGATAGAGATGCATGATATCTTTTTTTCTTTGCATTTTCATGGAGTTTTAAGGGATGATGATGGTCGCATGGTCGAGTTTTGGGCCGGCAGAATTGTTTTTCTTCATGCCATCATCGCCACGGAGTTGGGGAAGCGGAAGACACAGCAGAAGAAAGCAGAATGATTGATACCCGCAACGGCCAAAACGTGCCGCAATTTTCTTGTTTATAACTTTATATGGAATGGGGGGAGGTTTCGAAATCCACATTTGGGGAGGAATTCATTGGGGAACTTGGAAGGGAGAGGAGGCGGTGGGCGGATGAAACGATTAGAATGTTTGACAGACCAGTTTTGATTTTAATCTTGGGGAGGTTTTGGCATATATATACCATCAACAACCCCCCGATTTGGGAAAAGGGGTATGGGTATGTGGGTGTTTCTATCCAACAGCTTCAAGTTCAGGCGATGCTATCGATTGCTCTTTTTCTTATGTGAAAATTCCAGACGAATGTGCCTCGTCTGCTCGTATATTCGAGCGACTGTACGTTGGCGAGAGAGAGAGAAGATAGATATACAAATTCATCTGGACTGGAATAATATGTGACATGATCGTTAATTTGCCATTTGTCTATTGCGATACTACCAAAAGTTGATTTCTGATCCTCATGCTCGCCCACAGTCCTTTTCTGAATCGCAGTAGATTCTCCTACGCGTACAAAACCCCAGCTGCTGCAGAAAGCTGACACTATCCAATGGGTATGTTACAGCTCGTGAGGCTCGTGCTGCTCTTGCGAGGAAGCGGCCGAGCTGCAATGAGTCTGCAGCTTGATCATTTCATCTACGCGAAATGGGCGTAAGTAAGAAAGAAGCTAGACGAAAGAAAGAAAAGGGGCTGGACCAGCACGACGAACCTGCAAACGCATCGCCCTGGCCACTGCTACGCAGACATGCGATACACGAAGATAGGCTTAAAAACGAGGAAGACGAGGACGAGAGATAATCAGGGCCGCATAGGCACTGCAACTGTTCTGGTAATGGGTTTACACTGCTGGCGCTGCTGCCGGAGCATGACGCGGTGAGTTGGATGAAGGCTTGGCATGCCTCCTGACAGTCTGCGGGGGCCGGCGAAGGCTGCTGGCTAGCGGCAGCAACGAGCGTCGCGAAAGTAAGGACCAGGAAGGTCAACATGGTCATTAGTGAAGCCATATGCATCATCTTGAGATGGTAGATTGAATGTGCACTAATGTAAAGTGATATGAGTGAGTTGGTTGAGTCTGGATTCGAGGGAAACGTCAAACGCATGGAGGTGTCAGGACATGACCCGGTGACCCAGTGTCTGAGCGCTGCCGATCTGACTCGTGACTGGTCTGAACTCTGTACTGCCGTTGATGCATCGAGACGCTCAAGTCCGTACTTGTTAAAATACTACTAAGTGTTGATCGGGGATAGCATCCCCCTAATATATCTTCAACTTGGATGCGATATTTCTCTTAAAAAGCATTAGATTCATGGCGAACATGTCATGAATCAGCGTGGTTCTCAATCAGCGGATGTGGCGTCGTCACTAGGCCCCGCCCGCCCCTGAATGCACCCCTCCTCAGCACCACCTAGTGCAAGAATAAACATACCTGCGCAGCATGCGGGACAAACCAAGGGGACAGCTCGCATGGTCGACTGGGATGCCGGGAACATCATAACAATCATCGCGATGGAAATGCCAACCCACTTAATTGAGTAAGGATGGGCAATAAGTCTATACATTTGCGAGCTCACCCGAGCCCAACCCCCATTACACCCTCTACCGAGCTTCTACGGCGATGTAAGCTTCGAAAAGACCGATCTATATGCGACGGGTATCATATTCCCGAGTCATCCTGTTTATCGTCTCCCTGGTCCGGAGAGTGATAAAACGGAGTCCAGTCGCGGCAAATGCGGTTCATCCCGGCCGCATCATTTTCGAGCAAACCAGGGACCTCCGAGGCTCTCTCGATCACCTGCATGGCAAGACCTTGGCTTGCGTGCCACGCGATATGGCAGTGAAATAGCCAGGCACTGCGTCGGGTATTAACTCATTAGCCTAACTATCTTCACATGCTCTGTCAAAGGAAAAAGCAGAACAATCGTGGTGGAAACAGGGACACTCACCCAGGATTATCCGTCTTGAACGCAATCACCGTATACCCATTACCATACAACGTAACGGTATCCCTCCGCGGCGGATTCTTCGTGTTCAGTTTCACGACGCCAGGCACAAACGCCCCGCGCCCTTGCGCCAGCACGTAAAAGTCGTGCCCGTGCAGGTGCAACGGGTGATACGCGTTGACGAGCCCCAAGTCCTGGATGACCCAGTAGACCCACTGGTCGGCCGTGTCGAGGAAGACCACATTGCTCTCGGATGGAAAGCTCGTCTTGGACAAGGCCCTTTCGGATAGGCCTAGAAGCGTTGGTTCTGACCAGTTCACCACGAGCGATTTGGTATGCAGCGTCCACTTGAAGACGAGGTCCAGCTGATAATACCAGCCCACCCCGATGGTGTCGCGCACGTCGGCCCCGCCGACTTCGTGGGCGACCCAGGGCATCATGCTTTCCGATGGCTCGTCGCCGCAGCTACTCGTGATGGCCTTATTGACGATAGTAGTAGGCTCGGACTCTAGATCGGCTGCGCCTGCGTACCGTACGATGCCGAGGATATTGTCTTTGTTCTTGTTATCGTTGTTGTTGCAGGCAGTCTGGTATATGGCGCGCAGCCAGTAGTTCCCGATGGCTTGATCGGCCTCCACGACCACGTCGTAGCGCTGCCCGCTCGCCAGGATGACGCTGTCGGTCTGGTAGGGCCGAATGGGCACGAGGTCGGCCGCGATGACGGTGAGCATGTGGCCGTCGATAGCAAATTTCAGGTACCCATCGGACTGGGCGCCGATGAGGCGGAAACGGTATTTGCGCCCCTTTTCGAAGCTCACTTCAAAGCGCGCAGTCTTGTTTCCAGTACACGCGGGATCGGAAGACTTGCTGCAGTCGTAAGGATTCATGCCGTTGATCAACCCGTTCGCGGCAACCGGCTGAACTAGGGCTACGCGGTGCTGGTAGGTCTCCCAAGTCTCCCACGCGGTGACGTGCGGCCAGTCCATGACCATGACCGGCCCAACGTCAACGTCGTAGTCCGCAGTCGCGGGGCCGTGGATTACGATGGGTCCGAATAGACCCTCGGCTAGCTGCAGACTAAAGTGGGAATGATACCAAGCAGTGCCGTACTGGGTCGCCCGGAACCGATAGGTCATGGTATTGCCCGGAACGATGGGACATTGCGTTACGCCCGGGACCCCTGGAATGGATCAGTCATTACCATCGCATCTGAAGCGGCTTACTGACCGTCGTGGGCAATACTACCCTTCTGGTGTATGCCATGCCAGTGTACGGCCGTGCTGTGAGAAGGTAAGTTTATATCCTAATGCGAAGTTGTCATGAAACACCGTGGTTGGTAATACCCATTGTTCTTTAAGTTGTTGGTGACGTGGATAACGACATTATCCCCCCAGTCTGCCTCGATAGTCGGCCCTGGAATCGAGCCGTTGAACACCATGACGGGACGCTGAAAGCCATCAGGGGCCATAATGGTCTCTTCGGCCGCGAGCCAATACTATGGCAGGGGATGTCCTTGAATTAGTCAAGTGGATGCGTGCTTTCGTTACTTCAGGAGGCTAGTCTCTTACCTCCCTAGTGATTCCCGTCTCCGGTGTTACCTCAAGCCAGTCCGTATCGATGCTGTACTCTCCCCAGCAGCGTCGCGATGTCGCTGTATTCTCGCATGACTCAGCCCGGTCAATAACAGCTCTAGGTATCTGCACCGTTGCGGCACTCAGAGTGCGACAGGCAAGACTCAAACCAAGGAGGGCGTGGAAGTAGGGAGACATGGCGTGCGTGGGCGCGAGAGCTCTCGGCGAATGTCAGATGACACACACACGACTGTTCAAGCATAAACAACAGCTAGAAAGAGACCATGAAGGTAAAGCAAGGTGATATCACGAAACAGCTGAACACGATTATCGTGGGATGGGCGGTGTTTTCATCCTTGTGAGGGCTGCCCCTTTTTACTACAAGACTGGAAACCATGCATATAGCGGCCATCCCTCGGCCTCTCGCACCAGGACCTAGCATACACAATCATCCTCGGTCCTCTCGTGCGGGGATGGGAAAACAGTTCCAATATTCCGTATTATGTTGTATTCGGCGACATGGCAATACTTGCTTTTGAATCGAAGTTGGAGATGAAAGTGACACCCGGTGGGACTGGAGGTCCTCTGCCTGCGTTGCATCCGTTTGCTTGGTACTGTAGCATCCATGCAATGGAGATTTCTCCAAGTTCTTCTTCCGCCGAGGTATCGGTAGGTAGACTTGGAACTGGTTGTTACCTACTGCGGGGAATCCCTGTTGCATAGAGGAACCCCCTCAACTAAGAACCACCATGTGGTTCAAGACCGAAACGCTACCTGACCAGGTTGCCGGTCAATTCTCAGAGTAGCAGTGACTGACGTTGAAAAAGGGTGCCGGAAAACAGCACACTATCCTTCCTTTTATTAAGCGTCACAGGGCACTTGGTCCCTTCGTTAGTGACATGGGGTCCCTTAAGCCCTACCCGTATCACGAGCAGTCCACTGTTAGCCGCTTAACCCCTTGACCCCACATCTGACTCAGTGGAGCAGCAAACAAACATTCATTGATGGTTGTAATCTTCCTTCCTCAACCATAGCTACTTTAAGTACATATTTTCCAATCAAGATGCTGTCCGTTGGAAACCATGCCTCATTCAAACCCCAACCTCTCTCCATTAAGTCTCCCCTACTCCGTATCTACAGCTTTTGTAACACGAACCTTGAGGCCCGAGTCGCGGAACAGGGCATAGCTCTCGGAGCGCAGAGGATGCTGAGGATCCAAGAGCTGGAAATCGAATTCTCGCAACAGCTGCAAAGTCCATCAAGTCAGCATCACCGCACAGTCAACCAGCCACCACCGATAGAACAGCCACATACCTGGAAGAAAACCTTGTGAAGTTCCATGAACGCGAGCGGCTTCCCTGCGCACATGTACCGGCCATAGCCAAAGTTGAGCTCGACGTTGCGACGCATCTCGAGTTCAGCGGACTGCGAGGGGAGCTCGAGGAACCGCTCCGGCCGGAAGACATCAGCATCGGCGCCGAACAAGGAAGTGGACCGCAGGATGGCTGCGAAGTTGATGGCGATGGACGTCCCGCCGGGCACGAAGCGGCCGTCGATAGTGTCGCCGCCGGCTGGGACCTCCTTAGCTTGCTGGCCGGTGGTTACGGGGCGCATACGCAGACCCTCATATATGACGGCCTATAATATTAATCTGATGAGCGACAGTTCTTGAGTTGGGAGGAAACACAAAGAGAGATACAGTCGCCACGCGCGTTTCTCGGGAGCAAACAGTGTCCCTTATTCTCCTTCTTTATTCCAATCTTCAACGTACCTGAAGATAAGGGAGCTGCTTGGCCTCGGCCACAGTTATCACAGGACTCGAGACCCGTCCATCCCGGACCGCGACGCGGATCTCGGCCTTGAGCTTCTGATACACACGCGGGCAGGACATGATATAGAACATTGTGATACGAATAACAGAGGCCGAGGTATCGGATCCCGCGACGAACATGAAGAGCGCCTCGCTTTCACATTCCGCCTGCGTCAAGCCGTGGTTGATGAATGAACTCTAGAGAGAGCGGAGAATCTGACATTAGCATTGGGTACGTCATTGTTGTCAAGTTGCTTTCTTGGGAGCTTTTGGACTTACCAACATGTCTGATTTATCTTCCTGAACCTGACCATAACGTGCTCGAACAACATCATTAGTGACTCTGTATTAATATGTCAGTCGTACGGAGTGTTCAGCTGAGTATTATTGACACCATGGTAGCGGTACGTACTTCATCAGCGGTCCGATTCCCGAACTGTCAGTCTCACGGGGACCGAAGAGCTTCAGACCAATAGTGGAGTAGAGGACGCGGCGGATCCAAGGCACGTCAGTCGTAAGGCCCATCTTGGGAATATGATCGGCCAGAAGGGCGTAAAAGTTGTACGGGTCCGCATTTTTGGCGCAACAACCGAACTCTGTGCCGAGAGCGACCTTGGAGATGACATCGAGGGTGAAGAACGACATGACATTGATCATGGGCATGGTACGGAAGACGTCCTTCTCGGGCACTGAAAGGTACTGGCGGCGGATGAGGGAGAGTAAGTTCAGGACTTGATCGTCAACGCACTGTTCGAGATGGGGCGTGTCCCGGCCGCTGTACGCAGGCGCCAGCCGGGCCTTCGCCTTGTCGTGCTGAACCGGGTCCTTGACCATGAACATGTTGCCGTGGTACGGATTCAGCCGGTGACCGTCAACCCATTCGGACTTTCCGTAGGAGCCCTTGGTGCCCGACATGCGCTTCACGAGCTCCGGGTCTGACGTCGAGAGCGCGTTGGGCCCGATGCGAACCAGGCTGCCGTACCTCTCGCTCAGACCCAGGTATACCTCGTGTGCTTTCCCGCCGTAGGCAACCCAACCAACCCAAGCCGATGACAGGCCTGCGTACCAGGGACCCGGGATGTGCCGTAACCGGTACCAGGAGACGAAGGTAGACACCGAGAACCAGATGGATAGTATACCAATCGCCGTGAACACGACGCTAATAGAATCGAAGCTACCGCCAAAGCGGTCAGGTAGGAGCATGATGGCCATTGGTTATTGGTATACTCTTCTTGTTTTATCGAGTTCAAAGAAAAGACCTGGTGGTGACCTAGTCTGCCCCTCCCAGAGCATCATGCCTCTTATGGACCTTTTGGCAGAACACCTCTAACCGCGTTGGATGGTGCATCCGTTGGTTGCCAGTTATTTTCTTATTTGCTTAAAACTATCATGTGACGGACGAAAGGTTCCCAATGACAGCTTGGCCCCTCATATGAAGGGATGTGTTGCTCCAAACAAGATCCTACCAAATCATATGACGGATGGGTTAGCTCCAACGGCCATTTTGCTCATCATATGACAAACGAGGTGCCTCCGACCCCTGCTGTGTCGTATCACCAGGGAGATATAGTAGACGCCGCGATAGTGGAGGGTGGCTATCTACGAATTAGAGAAGGGCATTGAATGTTTGGTACTGTTCTCTCCTTTCCTTTCTCTCTAGCAACTCCACACCCAAGATGGGGGCGCGGAATTACGCCATATGGGCTGATGAAAGTCCCCATAACCAGAGCTCACAAAGAGGTAAGATTGACGGGACCGATTAACTCGATACAGTTCTATACCCTCCAGGACCTGTCACCCAGAATAGAGCTGGTTTTGCTGACTACATATTACTCAGAGGAACTATAGGTGTCCGGAGAGACTACGTTGGTACCTGGTGAATTTAACATATGCTTAAGATGTGAGCGAGCTCTCCACGTCCGCGCCTCCATAGTTTCCGTAGTAGTCCTTAGCGGGTTGGGCGGTTGTTATAGTACCAGCTTCGAAAGTAGTCTAGATTACATACGGATTGGAAAACCCGTTAGGTTTACTTTAGTGACTGAAACATGGAAATGTTGAATTAGATAATGTAGATAAATTAGACAAGCCAAATCAACAAAAGACACGATGAGTATGACTGAGAGCACATTTGTTGTTATCGCCAATTATTATCACCATTATGACCCGTTACAAACCCCATCTCTCATCACTTCTGATTGCGTAACTTATCCAGCCTCTCCGGCGTGATTCTGTACACATCTGGCAGCCCGATCTTGTCCCACTCCTGGCCGGCCATCAACTTCACAAGCCCCGGCGCCGCCGTGAAGATCCTCGCCATGCCGTGTCCACAGTGCCCCGCGCATACCCACTGACCTTTCATCTCGGGCATCTCGCCCACAAAGGGCACCCCGTCAGCCGCGACGCCAATGATTCCGCTCCACGAGTAATCGTACCCAGCCCCCGGTCCCAGCCCGTCGCGGTCCGCCGACTCGCGCCACCCGCGAAACTGGGACTCGGCGAACTTCCGCACCTCGTCCGTGACAAGTCTCGCCGCCGCCGCTCCACCCCCGTCAGCGTCCCCCTTCCCTCCCGCCGACGACAGTCCGTCGTCCACGCACCGCCTGTCCTCCGCCGGCTGCTTCGCCACCCACTCGTCCAGCTTGAGCTGGCCCGGGTTGGACCCGCCGAACATGACGACGCCGTCGGCGCCGTGGCGGGGGTTGATGCTGAAGAGGGACCCGTCGCGCAGCAGGACGCCGTACGAGTTCTGCAGGGCCCGCGACCCGGCGAATGCCAGGGGCGGGATCACCTTGTTGCACATGTGCGGCTTGGGGCGGATCAGGCCGCGCATCGAGGGGAGGTAGGCCGGCAGGTACGCGTTGGAGGCGTGGACTACGTCGGTGCAGGTGATGGGGCCGCGGTCGGTGTGGACTGTCCAGCGGTATTTCGTCTTCAGCCCCCTCATCTCACCATTCTCGCTTGCTGTTGAAGGAGGAGAAGAAGAAGAAAAAGATTCGTCTTCTTCATAGGGGGTCACGCTCCGCGCTGGCGTGAAAGTCTGCAGATTCACCCGTCCTCCCGCCTCTGCCAAAGTAGCCCGCATGACGTGCCCGGCGAGCTTGCGCGGCTGCAGCGTCGAGGCTGGCCAGGCGTAACACGCACGCGCGTCCTGGAGGAGAGTGACCCCCGCGGCTTCTGCCGGGTCTGTCGTTACCTTGATGTGGTCGACCTTGCCGCCCGCGGCCCGGTAGCGCTCGAAGACGTCCCGGGCCAAGGCGGCCGTCTCGGCGTCCATGGGCACGTCGAGCGTGTCGCCGACCCAGAGGTCGCAGTCGACGTTGTGCGCGCGGACGTAGGCGACGAGGGCTTCCCATGTGTCTTGTTCGTTTTGCAGAATCTAGAAGCCAGGTTAGGTCGGTAATAAGTAGTAGTGATATTCAGCACCACAATCAGGCGGGAGGGAAATAAAAGGGGAAGCTATATTCCATCGAGAAATGAGGAGATGAATCGGTCGTACTTTCATAGCCTGGTCGGTGCCAAACTGCTCCTCGTATTTGCCGAATCCTCTCCACTGGTCCGGTTTGCAGTGGCCCGCATTCCGACCCGTGGCGCCGGAACAAAAATCTCGGGCTTCGAGCACGACCACGCTCTTCTCAGGCCAGGTTTCTTGGTGATATTTGGCTACGAGCGACCCCGTAATCTAGATTACTCAAGAATAAGCTACTCCGAATTTCGGTCATGGGATTTCGAGCGTTTGTATTCTCAAAACGGACTTACACCACTTCCAATAACCACAGTATCCGCCGTTTCCGGCAGCTTCTCCGTCGTTCGGTGGTCAAGCAGCTCATCGCAGCGCACTTGCTGCAGCCAGTACGACAGCGACTGCCCCTTGGGCCTTGGAAAACCCCACTGCCCCTCGCCTGGCCTCTTTCCATTCCCTATAGACTCGTCCACATTGAGGGCGGCCGAGGTGTTAGATTTCGTGACACTAGTAATTAGATCGGTAGGCTCCGCCGATGTTATTATCTGTTTTAAAACCATGGTATTGGGTGGCCGAGGTAGCGTTGGTGGAAGAAAGTGCTCTGGTGGTAGCCCTGGACTCTCATAGATGCTAGGAGGGTTGAAAAGAGGATGGGTGTGGTGCTGCGAGCTCATAATCGTATGCACATGAATTCCGGGCATTTATCCCATATCTAAACGTTATCAATCGGCATCTACAACCGAACCGATGGCAATCCACTACGCGTGCCGATCTGCGGAGTGGTGGAACTGCGGAGACGGGAGCAGCCCATTTGTTAGCTGCTGGACTTGCCTGATGAACGCTGAAGGAGACGAACAAAGATCAGATGATATATTGGTAGTTTGTGGATAATTTTCAACTCAGAGCACTCCTCATTATTCGCGAAACAGTACCGAATCTTTGCCTTATCCAAATCATGGCAATCGTGAGCGTGTCCAACGCGTGTCCGACTTCAGAGATTCTACGCCCAGCTAGGATGCCAAGAATTGTGATAGATAATAGACAGGAAATGAATTAATTCGTTATGTGGTTGACTTCGAAATGTTGCTATGCTAATTAAGTTCACAGATTATCCTCATTTACTGCCCCCATTTACTCGGGAGAACCCAAGCTCAAGATATCCAGACCACCCTTGATTTCACTCTTGGATGGCATTTTGTCAAGCCTCATCAGCTCAGCAGCCTGGGCCATGACGGGGTCCCGCCCCATGCTGGCCAAGGCAACAACTGTCTCGCCCTTGCAGTAGTAAGCGACGAAGTTCGCCTCCGCAGGGTTACCATTCAGGATAAGGTCATCATATCCGTTGGATGTGTTTCCACAGTATCGCAGCTGCGCTCCCAAAGCGGACCAGAAGATGGGCGTGAAGAACTCGGGCTCGATTGAAGGGTTGACGATGTGACCCGCCACAATGCGGCCAGACTGTTGGGCGACGTTCCAGTGCTCAATGCGCGTGTACTTACCCTCGCCACCAGGGCCCTTGTAAGGGAAAGATGCAATATCGCCAATGGCGTACACATCCTTCAAACCCACCACTGAGTATTGCTCGTCGGTCTTCAAGGACCCGTCTTTCTCAAGGCCGACAACCTTGTTATCCTTCAAGTATTCGGTGGCTGGCGAAACACCAATGCCAAGAACGACGAGATCGGCCTCCAGTTTGGTTCCGTCCTTCAGAACGACAGCACCCACCTTGGAAGGGTCTGAAGATGACGGCTCGGCCTTGTCGACGCTGGCGCCCATGTGGAACTTGACACCCTTGCCCTCCAGGCTCTTCTGGAGACCGGCGCCGATTTCCTTGCCGAGAACACGCTCCAGTGGGGTGTCCTCCATACCGATGATCGTAACGGTATTATCCGCGGCTACGCAGTTGGCGAGTTCCATACCGATGAAACTACTGCCAACCACAACAATCTTCTTGCCCTTGTCGCTAATGGCGTTGTTGATCTCCTTGGCGTTCTCGATATTCCGGAGTGCGAAGATGTTGCCGAGCACCTTGAAGCCTTGCAGGGGAAGGTTTCGTGGGGTGCCACCAGTAGCCAAGACCAGCTTGTCATAGCTGAACTTGCCGCCTGCCCGTGTGGTGACTTCCTTGGATCCGAAATCAACGCTGCTGACCTCTTGCTGAACAACATCGACGGAGCCTGTCTTGAACCACTCGTCATTCCTCCACTGCAGCTTGGAAACATCGGTCATCAAGGCCTTGGAAAGTTTAGTTCGGTCAATGGGCAGCACGCCTTCGTTCGTAATCATGGTGATCTTTCCGCTGTAACCCTTCTCGCGAAGCCCCTGGACCAAGCCGAGACCTCCGCTGCCGCCACCTACAACGACGACCTTCTCGGACTTGGCAGCGGAGGTACTCTTGAGGTTGGGTTGGCGTCTGCCAGACTTAATGGTAGCCTCCTCGCCTTGCACGTAGATGGCTCCGTCCTTCTCGATGACCTTGAATACCGGAAGCGAATCTAGGGCGGGGGCATCCTCGACATCGCCAGTTTTGCCATTGAAGCAGGCTACACGTAGAAATCGGATGTTAGGCAACGGCAATGGAGTAAAATAAACCACTTTATTGATCGCGGACAATTGGCTTACCTCCGTGCCATGGGCAAGTAATGCGACCAGACTTGGTCATGACGCCCTTGACCAATGGCGCGCCATAGTGAGTGCACTTGGGACCGAGCGCCTGGATCTTGCCGCCGACATTGGCAAGAAGCACCTTTCCGCCCTCGATGCCCTCTACTTCCACCTCCTGCTTCTCTCCGGGCTGGAGAGACAGCGAGGAGATGTCCTTGAGCTTGAATTCGGACATGGCGCGGAGCTGGAATGGAGTGATTGAGGTACGCTTCTGGGCAATGGAGAACAAGTTGTTGGGTTTCACAGTGGCTCGCGCAATTACTGATCGCAAGAGTGATGATCTTGCAGAATTCATGAAGATGGAGAGAGGAGGAAGGGAGGAGAAGTATATGGGGAAGAGGGAAAGGAGTGTCAACAAAGCAAACGGACAGGTAGGAAAGGCAGCAACAATGGCTTCTCCGCTCTTCAAATCAATCAATCATGCGATAGATACAGCAGTGGGATAGCCTAATATGTCGGGAATGACCGTTTGTTTCTTCTGGGACATGCCGCGCAGTGAATTGATAGGCAGAGATGCTGTAAGTTGTTCAGCAGGGTGCCAAGGTGCATGGCTGTCCCTGTAAGTAGGCTGTCGCTGTCCAGTAAGAACAATCGTATTTGCATGTCGTAATTGACTAGCCATCAAACATCTACGCGTAATCTGGAGCTTCCTAGTGGCCAGCAAGCCAGGCCTTTACTGATAGCTCCCGTAAGTGACGGGCTAGTGACATCACCAAACTGCCCCGCCGGTAGTTGCGCTGGCCATAGCTCCTAACCTAGAACCGAACTGGAGACTTGACGCTGAAGCACTTCTGTCTAAGTAGCTAGAGGAGCCTGTCAATACACTCCATGTCTGCATGTGTCTTCAAGTCGGAGAGTTCATCAAAGTCGGTTAAGTTGGTGAAAAGGAATCACAACTGTCTCTCATGGTGTTTCCTAGATGAGAGATTGCGATACTGCAATATGGCGACATGTCTCTTCCCCTTCCCCTTCCTTTTCCTAGAAGGGTCCTGGAATGATTTCAATTACCCCGCAGTAGTAGTACTTCGAAGTTGCTCGTCAATCGGACAGCGAGTACCCCGTAAGGCACGAATAAACGCTCGCGACTTTCTGCTGGTTTACGTGACTGTAAGACAGAAGGCGTTACCTATGAATATATGCCTGGTGCCCTTGCACTGTCGAATTTGCTTCGCAATCTGAAGCAACCATCAGCGGATACAAGTATTTCATAGCGGCCATTCGGATTGTATCGCGACGGTTCGAGGTTCTAGCCACCAACCAAGGATACCTGTCAGGTCCTTATTGTTTGCGTCCCTTGTGGCCCAACGACCTTCAAATGTCATCGATCGATTCGACAAATCATCCTCCATAGAGGTACCATATGGCTTCGATCATCCTTTATGTTTCATTTGGACTTGCATTGAGCTAATTTTGCTGGTATTCGATCCAGAAGCCCCTTTTCGATTATTCGTCTCCCATTCATTATCACCTTAGACGACTATGAGCAACGCCATCTAGGCCTGGTTTTAACTACATAGTTAAACTACCTCCTGGTATGGGAATATGAAGCTTGCTGAGACCAGTCAGTCGCCGAGGTGTAAGAGGGCAACTCCGTGCCCAACTTTCGCTAGCAAGTCACCACCAGCGCTATACGAGTAATCATCGTCACAACTTCTACACACTCTCTCTCAGCAAAGAATTTGACTGTCTACCTGGGGGCACATGACAGATTCATCCAATTCAGACTGGCGTTCGTGGAGGAAGGCCACAACCCTCGCATTATCGTAGTTGTTGTGGCTGAGTGAACTATGCCTCCAGAAATAGTTTCAGGAGCTTATCGTGGGTACAAACTGGCTGATACGTCTTCGGGCAGCGCCGCATGACGGTCCAGGCCGAGTTTGTGGCGTGCAGATTGATATTCAGTGAACAGTTACACAGGGGTACCAGCTTCATCGCTTGCTTGACACGCCACAAGACAAAGCAGCTATCAGCCTATGCATGTGGTAAGGGGCTATGATCGATGGTAACTAATAGCTAACCAAAGCGTCTGTAGTCTGACATGGTTGACAGCCAGCATTCACATTTGACTCCTAAATTTCATTGGGATGCATACTAGAGCCAACAACATGTGCACGCCTACGAGGGGTTTCAAGTCGCTGGTTGGGTACACCAAGCGAGGATAACCTTCTGATTACGTGTCAGCTGGGCGTGCATAGATAGTAGCCCACCCAACTACCGCGATATCAATAATGCTATGCCAGGCTGGATCGGGACGACAGTAGGGTTGGGGATGTGTGCAAAGCATGGGGGGTCCCGGGGGATACAGGGGTACGGACTTAGGGGACTTGAACCAAAGACCGCCTATACTTTGATGTAGGATCCGAAGAGATGATAGGGAAAAGCCACACCGACTGCGTCAAAAAAACCCACTGCGTGGCCCCTTCTTCGACCAACCTAACAAGTTTTCAACACGATCACCGCGTTTTCCGAAGACAATTCATCAAGCATCGCGACTGTTGGCAACTGCTTGTGTTTTGGCTGTTCCGCCCCCACGGCATGTACCTACCCTGTTGACCGGAAGCCTACCGAGCGTCACTGAAGGTTGCATTGCGTGCGAAAGCCTGTGTGTGCACCCGAAAGACTCCAGACCCGAGCCCTTTGAAGCCTCACTTTTCGAGTTCTCTGCCATCGAACATCGAATTTTCGCTTCACTTCCTATCAGTTCCCCGCTGGGGAGTCTCTCAGGTCAGTGCCGATGTCTATTATGATTTACCCAAGGCATCATCGTCGGAAAGACAACAACGCCCTTGCTCGAGTTCAGTCTTGGAAGAGAAAATCAGTCGCACACTGGTCGTCTGGGTCGATCAACTACATTACCCCTTTACCTCAAGTCGAAAGTCGCGATCTGGGTCAATCGGACGGCAGCTCGACCTCCTGTTGCCCAATTTAGTGCTTGCGGGGGAGTGCACAATGTTACCCAGCAGCAGCAAGACCAAGCCCCCTTCTATGAGCCCCAAAGCCTGGGCCAGCGCGCAAGAATGGGCGTCGCGCAGAGAAACCATCACGCGTCTGTTTTGGGATGAGAACCGGCCGCTAAGGGAGGTAGTCGAGATCATGAGTCGAGATCACGGGTTCAATGCAACGTAAGTGAGGGCCAAGCCACGCACCCCCGGCATGGTCGGGCCCGGACCAGCATCCTTTTACTTACTCGCCAAGATAGGCCGAAAATGTACAAGGCACGCACCCGGGAATGGGGCCTGAAGAAGAATCTCAAAGTCAGCGAAACCAGAGAAATTATCCGTCAGGCCAAACATGGAGAGATCACGGTGCCGCTGGAGATTCGGGGTCGCAAGATTGGCTCGAAGATGTTGAAAGAGAACCTCCGCGTTGCGAAGGCATCTTCAGTCTCTGACGATGGATCCGACGACTGGAGTGTTGTTCATTCGGTGTCGCCATCCCCTGCGGCAACGATCATAAGCTCCCCGAGCACATACCGTATGACCGAAGCGGCTTTACGAGCTATCTCGGATTACTCTACTTTGGCCTTTCAATCATCGAATTTCACCTTTTCTTCCGATAACATGACGCCTTACAACTGGGGTTCACAGCCATCCACTTGGCTGCAAAGACTTTGGGTTGCCGCCGACAATGTGGCCCAAGACCGAGACTCTGCTGCCAATTTCCAAAACCTCAACCACTGCTTCGACCTGTGCGTATCCCTTTTACGCCAGAAAAGCCCTGAAAGCTTGGCCGTAGCTCACGTTGCGTTCTTCAAGCTGCTCGCCGTCGGGCCGGATCTCGCCAAGGTATTCAGTCGGTTTCTCCTTGGCTTGAGCACCATTAAGAATGGGAAAACGCACCCCCTCACACGATTCTGGCTAAAGTACAACGAGATGGAACCAGACGAAGCGCGACGAGCGGCGAGCACCATAATGAGGGCTTACTTTGACCGTGCGGCGGCGCACCTGAAGCAATCTAATTGGACCGTTATGTATCTACAGTGCAACCACTCTCGCTTACTACACAAACAAGGCGCCTTCCCCCTATCCGAAGTCGAATCCATCTTCGAGACGACGCTCACGAAAATGAGTAACGATATGCTCCATGCCTCCTCCCCTGCCGAAATGGAATCCTTGGCGCCCGACTTTCGGGCGGTGCAGATGCAACTTGTGTTCTTTCTCTCAGACAACGGCCGATTCTTCGAAGCGGACCAGCTGCTACAGGAAATCGGGCTCTGGTGGCAGTCCGACCCGCAAAACGCCCAGAAGTACGCCATCCTGTACTCGGTCTGGGTGATGGCTAAGGGGAAGATCTTTTACGGCCTGCAGCGATACACGGAGGCGCAGCCTTACTTCCTGGAATACTACGGGATTGTCAAGACGACCGCGGGCCCCAGCCACTCGACTACTACGAGCGGACTGTACTGGCTAAAGGAGAACACGCTCAAGCTGGAGAGCACATCGGCTACCAACGACACCGAGTTGCTGGTAAAAGTCGAGGAAGAGTACAATGATTCCTGGGATATGGCTCGGATCATTAAGCAAGAGGAAATAGAAGAAAGGTCAACAGGATGAGCCCTCTATTCTAGAGACTTGCAAGAGTTTCTAGATCCTGGCGTCTACTCCGTGGGTCATTGGACCATCACCGCGTGCGCTGGTGCGTGCCACTACAGAGCTGCAGTCTTTTGCGCGCAGAGAGCATTTCTCCCTACAATCTCAACGACGGTATCTGGTTATCTTAAAACCGCCAGCCCTCGGTGGGTGCCCTGGTAGGGACTTGCTACCATATTGATTCGGCAGTTAGAAGTCCAGTGCTCCTAGCAGACGTTGGCTTCTGAAGTTGACACACTCGAACACAGTTGAGCCGCATCTTGGTAGCAGCACACCCGACTTGCAACGGAGATACAGGGGTACAAATATAGGGTATGGCCAAATTACGACAAGTACCACCCATTGGGCTACGATCAGACCATGGAAGATGAGATGCGTTACAGGAAACGGCAAACTCGTGTTACAAATCTATGATCATATGGCGACCGGGCCTCTTCAAACTCCACTAACAAGATTCGGGAGAATAGCAAAGTGGCAGAATAGAGGCACATTCATGCCTTTAAGCGCGATAACAACGACACATACGAAAGATCATGAATTATTTGGAACCTGCAGCATATGGATACTGCGATACCCACTTCGCCCATTGATTGAACGCACCCGTCGCCGGGTAAAGCGCTTTTCGACCTTCATGTACGGCAGTGAATCGTATTCGCAACCACAAGATATTCGATTTGGTGTGGCCAATACCGTCAACTAATCTCTGATGCACTTGGTGCAATGATTATGGTTGGTGGCGTCTAACCAGCATGCATATCAGCTCAGGAGTCCAGCACAACCAACTATACCTTGGCGAACGCAAACAACAACACACTGGAATAAACTCCGATCACAGCTTGGAGATCTTCCCAATACGAGGGTATGCATGACGCGAATACCGACTTTCACTTTGTTTGATTTTGGTGTGGAATGGTCAGGCCCAGAGACCGATTCTACCTTTGATAGACCTTTGGCGATGATGGACCGAAACAAATACTTTACACCGTTATACAATATCCTACGAAGACTGCTCCATCTGTATCACGTTTTGGATAAGAGAATGAGCGGTCAATTTAGGTACATGTATTCTGCAGTCACAGCTCGTTAGTGGTTGTTACTCGTGTGTCCAACATCAACAACCAAAACGTTCACGAGTTCCTGTGGTATAGCTTTTTATAGCGACCATTTTACATTAACGTATGATGCATATAACTAAGGTTCATGTACAGCGGATTTGTTTGCTCGTTTGTTTGCTCGTTTGTTGGCAAACAGAGATGTGTTGGCTTTCGCCATGTTTGTGCATGCCCGCCTAAACCTCACGGAGAACGAATGCGAATACCTATACCAACACTCATGACTCGGGAAGCTTCCCGGTTCGTGTCCCAGACAACCGGCTGCAGTATGCGAAAAGGACAAGGACCAACAAGCCAACCCCTGGATGTTGAGAAACTATCGGATTGATATAACATCTGTTATTATTGCGACAGTGATATCTATATAACGGCAAGCGTCCATGGTTCGAAGTCGCTGTAGAGGCAAGGGGTTTTGCCCAAATTTACTCGATATGCCCCAATCCGCCAGACAACATCCCGACGACAGGACTTATCCGAACTGCAAGAAGACAATGTCAGGGTCACCACGGCGACTAGTGGAAATCAGCGTGGCATTCGCGCTGTTCACCGTAAGCTCCCTGCCTTATAACATCGAGATCAGCTACTGGGTAAAACAAGCTGACAAGGGCATGGTAGGATGGTCCTGTCTATACACTCGTACGTCACTGCAGTACGTCTAATCCCACATTTCCAGTGATCTAATGGATACTTGGAACAGATAGTGCCTTTTCTGCCCCAGCTCTTCGAGAGACGGCTCGCTACACCAGATGCCGAAGGTGAGGAAGGATAATCTCGAGACAATAATGCGGATGCGACACGTGTACTAAGTCGCTCTTAGTCGAAAGATGGACGTCCCTAGCATTGGCGATGTATGGAATCGCATCATTGGTGTCAACCTGTACGTCCTTTCTCATTTCCGCCGTTCTCAGAGGCGCATTGACGGCTAACTTGTTGTTTCTCTCATCAAGGGGTCGCCGCCTACTACACCGACCGTTGCAGACACAAGAGCCACCTCTTCATGTTTGGTAACCTTGTTCTGCTCGCCTCCACATTATTCTTCTTCCTCGGGCCGGCGCCGGCCTACATCTTGGTCGCGAGGGCGTTACAGGGCGCGGCGGGCGCGTTCTTGTACATCTCGGGCCTGGCCTTCTTGATATCACAAATCGACTCCGAGGTCATTGGGTTCTACATGGGCTACATGACGCTGGCTTGCACAATGGGCGAGCTGGTGGGACCGCTCGTGGGGGGCTCGCTGTATGAACATGTCGGCCATTGGGCCGTCTTCGGGATGACCGAGGCCATGATTGCCATCGACATGATCTTGCGACTGCTTGTCCGCGAACCGAAAAAGGAACCGAGCAAGACGAGTCGAGAGAGAGCTAACAGCAGCAAGTTTGCGCACATCTCTGACGAAGAAAGGCAGTGGCTTCAAAAGGACGATGTTGATGCCGAAGACGAGAAACACCCATCTAACTCTGGCCGAAGTAGGACAGTGGTTATCCCTAGTGGTGATGTGGCGTTAAGCAAGGCCGCGACTAGAAATTCTGTTTTCGATGAAGACTACAAGAATGATGCTGGCGCAAAAGCCGTGGCAATTTTGAAAGATATCAGATCGAACGCGGTGGTAAGCGTAGCATTCACTACTGTGACAGGGGCAGTCCGCTGCGCATTAGAAGCCGTAAGTCCTGCCCGCTTACCGTTGTCACATCATATATATAACTTCAAGTCCTTAGATTAGGCATACAGCGGGTGACACTTACTGACAATCTGGGGTTAATCAGACGATCCCACTATACGTCTTCCACAACTTCTCCTGGAACTCCACCCTGAGCGGCGCCGCCATCTTCGCGCTCTTATCGCCGTCAGCTATCTGTCCCTGGGTCGGGCGACACACCGCACGGGATGGCCCGCGGGATCTGAGTATATACAACTTCGCGGCGGTCGGGGTCCTGCTCGCTGCGCTGGGGCTCCTTACTATGATCAAGCCGGCACAGGCCGGTAGTGTCTGGATGGTGGTGAAGGAGGTGCTCCTCATGGTCGACCTGTTTCTAATCGGCATCTGCGTCGCGGTGACGACGGCGGCGCATACGACAACGCAGTCCGCGTTCGCGCAAAAGGTCGACGAGCTCCTGGCGCGGTTCCGTCCTCGCCCACGTGGTGATGGTTTTGATGAGGATCTTGATGACGGGAACAAGCAACTGTCCTCCTGTCACCTTGATGGTGGCATCAGCTGGGGCTTGACCTATCTCACGAGCGGGGTCCTTCTGGCCGGAAACAGCACCGCGTGGGCGCTGGGTATGTTCCTGGGTCCGTTGGCAGCGGATATCCTCGGATTCGGCTCCGACGCGGAGTGGTTGCGTCTATGCTGGTTCCTCGCGGGCTTGTCTTGGGTCGCGGCGCTGGGGATCGGGGTGGCCTGGCGCAGGAATTCGGAGCTGTTTCCGGGAGAGACGACAACCTAGGTCTTATCATTTCCCGCTCTGAGTTAGGAGGCATGGAGAGCCTCCTGCCTAAAGACTTCAAATATATTGATTTGTTGGAATTGACAGTCGTATCTCACATTCAAGATGCATGGGCCCTCTGAATGCGTGAGCAATCGCAAGTCGGGGGGTTATTGCCATCAAGACAGCCTAGGACAAGTCATATCGACAGCACTTCCAAAACCCGAGTGGCGTAACAGAGGACATGATGAATTAGGTAGTCAGCTGGCACAATAGTTGCCGGCTATCCTAGTGATCCAATTACGAATATTGAATAGTTGACTTGGTTATTGAATGGAAGCACCACACAAGCCTCACCACGTCACTTGCTTGCAGTCAGGGGGGTATATAGGGTGGCGCTATGAGAGTGCGCTGGAGTCCCCGCCTTGATGGGGGTTAGGGGGGTCGGTAAATGGTTTTTGTGGCACACAGTCCCCCCGCACTAAACCTACAGGGGGGTTAGAGCGGGCAGGTGGCATTTTGGCACCTACGACAGCTGACTGGTCAACGTGCAGCGTTTCAGTCGGGAAGCTTCCACATGCGAAACAAGTTCCAGTCTGTCTGCGCGCAGAAAAGGTATTTTCTTGCCACCATGTCATCCTATCAACAACGAGAGCAGGAGGGAGGCAGTGCCTTGGTCGCAGTTCCGTGTTCGAGAAGGCTGAGGACGTACTGCCTGGATGGAGGAAGCCCCCTTATATTAGAAGCGGCAAAACAGCGAAAACTCATGTCGCTAGGGAAATGGCTAACCTTAGATAAATACTTGACAAGAAACCTGGAAGACAACCAGGAACGAACATGAGATGGTCGGGGATTATTTACAGAACGATGCTTAAATTCAAAATCGATAACGCTTGGGGGTGCCAGCCACGAGGGCTGTAACTTTCTACAGTTCAATCCGGGAATTCCATAAACCCAACTAGAACCTTACCTTAGCTTGAGGGAAATGAATATATTGGGACGAACGTATTTGATTCAACTTTGGGTGCTCTATGGGGGTTCCTATGATCTATCGATATCGTTGATCAGCCATAACCCATCCATCCATCCATTCTATACCTCTTCGAAGTGGGGGGTAAAGTGATCAACTCCCAGGAACAGGCGCTCCGCCAGCAGCCCAGCGCATGGGTCTTTCCTTCCTCATGCAACTCATCCCGTCTTGCCTTCCCAGGAACCAATTAGTGCGGCAGATATGCCCACGACCATCGCCACTATTTGCCCAAATGGAGAAGTCATGTACAGCAATGAGGCATCCGATGGCTTTGGTGTATGCACATCCGGGCGCCACCCCCGACCCCCTTGTCGAGGGCTTGAAAGGCAAGACCTCGTCTCATCCAGTGTTATCGTTTCTCGTGCGCCATCTGAACCATGTTCCTGGTTCTATATCAACCACTGACTTAACCTCATGGCTCGCCTGGTTCGTTCATGCGTCCCACGTCCACGGTTGATACTGCTCGCGGCCAGCTGGACCCGGCCCTTTTTTCGATTGGGAAGATATGCGTCTCCTTGATCGGGTATGACCAATAGCCAAGTTATATAAGGCCGGCTTATGAACAACAAAAAGGAAGGCCTCCTGCAACGACTCATATATTCGCTTTGCTCTGCTATCTTCGCAAGTTGCACGCTGCGTCCTTCTGTTCAGCAAGACAGGAGTTAAGACAGGAGTTATCTTCGAGTTCTTTGACACCTGCCAGGAAACGAGTCTTCACACGATGCGCTATCTTGCCGTGTTAGCATCGGCCTTTGCGTCGGTGGCTTTAGCCCTCAACTGCAATGGCCACACCGAACTCTGCGATCGGATGTACAGTAATGTGACTTTCGTCGGCGCGCACGATTCCTCCTTCGTTGGACCCTTACCCGCGGACAACCAGCTGCAATCTGTCACCGACCAACTCAACGGCGGCATTCGCTATCTCACGGCTCAGACCCACGACAAGGACGGCGCCGTCGAGCTATGCCACACATTATGTATTCTGCTGGATGCTGGCCCACTCCAGAACTACTTGAGCGATGTCAAGGCATGGATGGATGCCAACCCCAACGAAGTCGTCACGCTTCTCCTCACTAACGGAGACGGAATTGATGTTAACAAGTTCGCCGATGCGTTCAAGGCAGCCGGCCTGGACACCTACGCTTATACGCCTGGCGCACAACTGGCTATGGATGAGTGGCCTACATTGGGCACCATGGTCTCTAACAAGCAGCGGTTGGTTGTGTTCATGGGTGAGTAGAGCATTCGTTCTAGTGGTGACGGATGCTGATTGCAAAACAGATTACCATGCGGATACGTCTAAAGTACCTTGGATCCTGGACGAGTTCAAGTACTACTTTGAGACGCCCTTCGATACAACGGATGCCAACTTTGCCCAATGCACCTTGGACCGCCCCCAGAGTGCATCACCTGATGGGCGCATGTACATTGTCAACCACTTCCTCGACATTGAGCTCTTCCCCGGCGTATTGATTCCCAACTTGGGTGCAGCCGGTACTACCAATTCGTTGGCATCGATTCTCGCGCAGTCAGACTTGTGCTATAGCCAATACCAACGTACCCCGAATGTTGTTCTTGTAAGTGAATCCCCATTTGATCTATGCGGTTGTTTTCGTCCGGGCGCCAACTGACTTGCTTCAGCTCGACTTTGTTAGCATCGGGGACGCAAAGAAAGCGCAGGATACTCTGAACAACCTTGGATAGGAGGCTGTTAATCTCCTTAATGTAATTTTTATTTAATGGCCTCTAGTCTAGCGACGCGCGTTTCGGCTCTTCCTAGACGTCAAATAATACTCCTTCTGCAACAACCACTACTGTCTTCCGAGCGTGTGACCAGTGGCTCTTTTGTGGGTCAAAATGGGTGCACACCATTGCCGTTGTGGAACAACACACGACGTTCCTTGCAGCGTTCAGAGATTTGGGAGTGACGACTACCACCAGTCAACAGGGAAGAAAGCATCGCATATCCCCCACAGGCCGTTGCATGTAGTATCTTGAAACTGGAGACCGCTAACGGAATCCGGCTTTGGAGCAGATGCCTCTCCAATCTTCAGCGTCGGATGGGCTGCCGGTTGCGAACCTACTGCTGGCTATAATTATCTTCACCAGACTAAGTGTCGCGCACATCCAATCGTTCTCACTGCAGCCATCATCTCATTGAACTTTTCCGGGGGCAGGTGGACAGGGGTCCGGCGGTTGCTGACGCCGGCGGCCAATCACGGTCGAGGTGTTATTTTGGGCCGGCCAATTAGCCTTTGTGCCTCCAGCGACCTCTCGTCGCGGGAGTCGGCGCTTTGCCCATTTGCCGCCCCGAAAGACGCACACATTCGACAGCTCGGCGGCTGCAAGGAGCGGGCACACTTACTTTTGGGGATCGGTCTCCCTTGCCCATGAAGAAGGTGGTGTATATATGAAGATGGGCCATCTGGGAGCTGAGGATGAAAATTTCTGCTGATATGGGTAGTTAATTATAATTGCTCTACTAACCCTTTCTTGTTCGTGCTGATTTTGTTGTCGGCTCTCCTGCATTTCGCTTCCATCTCCTGGCTTGAGTGGGCGTATTTGGTTGTTTGATACCCTGGATTATCCGTCCAACCTTCTCCCTCTCCTTTTCTTCTCATATTTCACTATTCTTAAAAGAGGCTCGACCTCACTCTCTAGTTAAAATGCGTCTTACACAATTCTTTAATACGGCGTTGATATCGTGTAAGGAAATCTTCCTCCATCACTCATCAATTAATGACGTCCCCCTTTGCTAATACTCTATGGCCCGTATTCAGCAGCATGCTATGCGATAGGGTCTCTGGCCCAGGCCGTGGCTGGACCACAGGGTAACAACAACACGGCCGTGGCGTCGTCAATCTTTGTCAGCGGGACCGACGATATCGCCTTTGCCCTCAACGTCCCCAACAACTCGGCGACGGACCTCTACTTTTCCATCATGCTGCCCGCTCAGCGTGCCTGGGGCGCCATCGGCCTGGGATCGAACCAGATGGCTGGCGCGCTCATGCTCGTCATCTACTCCGCCAAGGACGGGCAGAACGTAACCGTCTCGCCACGGCTCGCGACGGGCCACTCGGAGCCCTCGTTCACGCCGGGCATCAACATCCAAACGCTACCCGGCACGGGACTCTTCAATGGGTCCTCAGCGTACCTGTTCAATGGCAAGTGCACCAACTGTCGGTCATGGAGTAGCGGCAGTGGCAGCAAGAACAAGACCATCGACGTCAAGAGCAAGGAGCAGAGCTTCCTGTACGCCGTGGGTCCGATAAGTCGAAACGTGATCAAGAGCGACGACAAAGACGCGGGGCTCAAGATGCACTACAGCTACGGCACGTTCACGATGGACATGGTGCGCGCGACGGGCCCCGCCGGTGTGCCTGTCATTAGCCAGGACGGCAAGGACCCCAGCCGCGTCGGCACGGAGCTGCGACTCCAAGTCAAAGGGAAATCCGACCGCGCCGCCACGGCTCACGCCATCATCATGGTTTTCGTATTTGTGGGATTGTTCCCCTTTGGCACCTTGGTGCTGCGGCTGGGCAACTGGGTCCGCTGGCACGCTATCAACCAGGGATTCGGGGGCTTGCTCGTCATCATTGGATTTGGGCTGGGTGCGAATATCAGCAAGTTGTACAATAGGGTAAGTGCATCGGTCCTTCGTTCCGAGTGGCCGTCAACTAACATCTGTCGCAGTCCAAGAACTTCAACAGCGCTCACCAGGTCATCGGCATCTTCATCTTCATTTTCGTCCTTGGCCAGTTCGCCTTGGGCTTCTTTCACCATCGCATCTACCAGAAGACGCAGGAGCCTAAAAAGATCGGACCAGTCACGATGGGCACCATTCACATCTGGCTCGGTCGACTGATCATCTTGCTTGGAGTTATCAACGGTTTCCTGTAAGTCAATCTGGCCTTTCTATCTCGATCTTTGAAGCGGATCCGCTAACCAACTTCGACTTCAGGGGCTTCAACCTCGCGCAAAGCAGCCACTGGAACCTCATCCTCGGTGGGCTTATCGTCTTCGTCTTCCCCGTCATCGCCGTCATCCTCGTCTCCAAGCACTTCATCTCCAAGCGCTGGAACAGCCGGGACAAGAACGACCCGAAGCACGGCACCGGCTTTGATTTGGAGCCCTGGCGCCAGACGGCGGAGACGCAGCAGCAGGCCAGCTACCAGCCGAACCCCAACTTCAGCAGACCTTCTGCTACTGGGCCTCAGGTCTCGCAGATGCCGGGCGCAACTGGGCCGTCGGGGGTGCCCATCGGAGCAGGCTACCAGGTGCATATTGGGACCGGGCCGGGTACTTTAGGGCCACACCAGGCGGCACGTGAATATGTGTAACTTGAGTAAAGAATGGACAATGCCGCAGGCCTTTTCGTTGGTCACGCGAAAACAGGTCGCATGCAGACACGGTATCTTGGGGGCAACTGGATGTTGCCAAGCAGACATGGGTTCTCGGCGGGCGTTCAAGAAGGCTATTCGTTCAATCAAATTTCAATTCCATGTGATACAAAAGCATACGTATGTAATGTGACGCTCACACCTCGTCCATGTCTATTTGCCTCTTTGATATTGCTCACATTCAATCGGAGCTTGCAAATACCTGATATTATTTCTTATCTGGTTGGACACATTGCCGGTTACATTACTCTACGGAGAGATGCCATCACTTAACTAATGAATCGTTCAATTGAACAAAGTAGGACACCCTCGCTCCTTCAATTTCAGCTTCTGAAATGGTTCCTGCGAACGCAGCTGCCCTGATCGTTGTCAGAGGCGAAAGGCACGTTTGTTACAACGATTCTCAAAGAGCGAGCGAGGAAGGTACAGAGATGGCGAAATTCCCAATTAAGCCAAACCCAACCCCAGACTTATTGATAGTCCAGCGAGGAAAGAGAAAACGGTGGGATGGTTAGTCCAGCATTGAATACAGGGCAGGCAGTCATGACTTTAGTTCTTCCTCCTCACCTGTCGCAGTTTCTTTTCTTTCATGTTCATGCAACTGTGCTTCGCTTCGCTCTTACTTCATCGCAAGCCGTCAATCTTTGAGTCGATGTGACAATGTCCGCTCCAGTTACAGCAGCCCCATCCACAACCACGGATGGATTGCCGACGCAAACCACGCCCTTCACGTTCAATGCCCCAGGCGATCCTTGTCGTTTGTCGGTATCCTGTCCCTTGCGCTACTACGACTATACGCGTTCTCTCAATCCATTCCTGAACCAAGTCTGTCAGGGTCTCCAGACTGGGGGAGAGTTTGGTGCAACATTGATCAATCGAGAAGAGTGTTATCCCAGCGGCTACTTCAGCACAATATTCCCTTACGACAAGTACAGTGGGGTCTACCCCAGTGACAAGCTAACAAATGAGGGAAACCGCTCGACTCTTGCCTATCCAGGCACTGCCTGCCTTTCGGGGTGGACGACGGCTTGCACCACAACCCTCACACACGAAGGCACTCCCTTCTCCTAAGCACGGTGCTGCCCTCCCAGTGGCTGGGTCTGCGCGACCCCTACAGGCAAGTCCGACATGCAAGCACCTCAGCGTCTATACCAGAGTCCTCTGTCAGCAAGCACGACCATTTGGATGACATTTTACCCTCCTTATACGCTCAACGGAGACCCCCAATATACCTGGGTCGCCACCATTACGAGCGAGGAACCACAGAATGCGGCAACTGTCTTTCATAAGATCTTCCCATTGCAGTTGACAACCGGGGTAGAAAGTACACTAGGCGAACAAAACCCTCCAAGCGCGGCGAACGGCAATGGAGACAACAATCCTTACATCAGTCTCTCTAAAGGGGTGGTTGCAGGAATTGCCATAGGTTCTTCGGTGGTAGTACTGGATCTTGTATTCGGGATCGTCTTGGTCTTTAGATGTTGCAAGGGAACAACACGTAAGCCCGAAACTTATCCTCCTGTACAGGAGCAGCAGTCACCGCAACAGCAATGGGAGGGAAAGCCGGAGCTAGATGACTCGATGATGGTGGCACGACCCAAATCAGAACTCGAAGTCACCGATGCCGCATGCGAGTCTGCAGCACTCAACACCAGCGCCAATGAACTAGGAGCTCTCAGTCCAAGCAAGCTCAGAGGAAGCGAGGCCTTTCCATCGCCAGAGAGTGGACACAGCCGCGCTTTCGAGATGCAAGGTTAAAACAGATTGCGGTGCTGAAGGATTTGCTTGTCTTGCCGCTATTACCACGAACAATGCGGTCGGTTTTCGGGAGTGTATAGGGACCGAGTTGCCAGAGACGATCAAGAAATGGAGAGTGTAGACGGAGAGAAAACTCACTGAATGTTCCTCAAGTTCCCGATCGCATTCCCGGGCCTACGATCTCACGACCCAGCAGCTGGGGACGACGTCTTTACCCATCTTGGCAGATAAGAAGAATGGTCTGGACAAACGTTACATTCGTTGTGGATGGATTTGTTACCTATTCTGAGTAAATATTGAATTACACTGCATCAAACTACTACTTTGTGCTCGCTACCGTGGCCTGGCGGGATCATGCTCGTGTTACTACTTCGAATATCGAGCTCGCAGGTTTGAAAGAATTGCTGGGACTGCAGTTCCATGCGTCCATACAACTTCGCGCCTCCAATCAAAGATTCGAAGCTGATGCAGACTCGGTCGCGACCGGTTATGGTTGGGTAACGTTCCGCTGCCCCAAGGCGACCTGAGCTCAGGCTGAATTGCAAGCCAATATGGAATCTCACCCATGGTAATATGGCTCTATAGTAGGCCCACCGTTCACGACGATAACGACTGGCCATACTCCCTCAAGCGACTCCTGCAATGCTACCTCTAGTACGTACCCTCGCTTGGGACATTGTTGCTATTCTTGGATGTGGTCACCCTGGTTGAAGCGACCTCGCCAGTGGGATGGATGATCCGAACCGTGTGATCGGTGACTAGGCCGAAATCTACAAGTAGGGACGCTTCCCGACGTCCTACCAAGATCAAGCTTTGGAGGCACTTCTCAAAGAGGTGGTGATTTTCCCTCTACAATCCCAAACGTGCGGTCGGTCTCATCATGATGGCAGCCATCATACTCCGCCGTATCTGGCTTATCGTAGCCATCTTTGCTCTAAGGGTCGCTGCCGATTGTGCTAGTTATGGCGTCGACTTTGCCAATGGAGGGTCATATAATATCGATGGTTCCTCGAACGAAAATTTCAGCTTCACAACCATATTTCAGGGTTCGTATTTACCGACTAGTGTTCGAATATGTTCAAAGTTGGACTGGACTGTTGACATGTTTCTATAACTAGGCTGCTCAGAAGAGTCGATCACGCCGGTGCTGAGGGACTCGAACGAGAACTCATACGTATGCTCGTCGATCTTGACCACGCCTGAGGGAACTGCCGTTACTTCAACTTGGTAAGAACCTACTTTTATGGGAGTGAATCTCATATGTACTGACACGCTATCAGCGGAATCCCATACTCGCAGATGTGGACTGGTCAGTGGAGGATCATCCTGTCCGGGCGCCAAATAGCTGTTCAACGAGTTATCAATCTCACTGTTGGAAAGCCGGAGACCGTTGTGATTACCGTGAGTATGGCTGATCAAATGGGACAGAGTCCAGTCTGACCAAGCACTGCCTAGGCCACACCAACGATAACTGTTGGCATCACAAGCACACCGGAAGCAATCAGTGAGTTCAACACCTTTGATCACAGGGGTGAAATGAAACATCGACTACGCAGGCTAACAATTACACAGCTGTCATCGCAACCAGAACCGTAACCCAGACCTTGATCTTGCCACCGCAGACTATCACTACTCCATGTAACAAGCCTACATTTACTGTTACCATCACGCCAACACCGCCGACTGTAATCAAGGTAAGAGACTAACGCGCCTTCACAAAGGCCCACACCGAAGCCGAGCGTTGACTGAAATGCCATGCAGACATCAACGGTCGTGAGAACCGAGACCGACAAGACCGTCACAAGTTCGCAGTTCACGACCATCACGCGGTCGGCCTACTGCCACTTCCCCACGTCCAAGACCACGACAGCCAAGTGGCCCCCGTGGCCGCCAGCGACCGCCAACGCCAGGAAAGACGCGACCGACGTGCCAGACGCGCCGCTCCAGACCCAAGCGCCCGAGCCGCCGCCAGGCAAGGACTTCGCTCCGCTGGCGGCGACTACCATCACCGTCACCGAAACTACGTATACCGTCACGCTCACCAGCGTTACGACGCTGCCTGCAGCTACCACGACGGAGACTTCGATTGGCACAAAGACCGCTACCATGTAAGTACCATGCCTTACCGGCACATTAGTGCGGCTTGATTGCACTTTTCTATCGTCAATCAAGGTCGATCGCTGACATCTATCCGACAGTACGCCGGTACCCAGTACCGTCTGTGGAGGGCCCGGTGGCCCTGGACAGACCATCACCATTACTCGGCCATATTCTACCATCACCTTGACGACGGTTACTTACAGCACTTCGCATGTGACGGGTACCGTCATAGTAGGGTAAGTCACAAAACACCCATCTCCCTCTAAGATGCCCGATCAAAACTGACATGGGTGCTATCTTTCAACTAATTAGGCAAACGACGGAGACCACTGTCACCAATCGCCCGGCGGCGACTATTTGCTGGAGGCAGGGTGGATGGTTCGGATATCCTTGATGAGTAGGATTGGCTGGCAGTGTCGACTTGGGTCATATTGGACAAACTGAGTAGCATGCATAGGTTATAGCCATGTCTATTGTTAGGGGAAGCTCTGCATTTCGTCAATTGTCTCCCATAGATGATCGACAAACTATTTTATGTAACTACGTGTTATGTACAGCGGAAGCAAACCCCGTTAGTAGTTCGTTGTCAGTCGCACTGGTTGACTAGGTGCAGTACGTTACAACAACATCATTAACCCTGCCACGGACATGACGAGAGCTAGGATTCCATCGATACGTACAATTGCGGACGCAGACGTAAGTGGTCTACCGCAGGGCTTTGTGTCCTCCATCTCCAAAATTACAGCTTCCGCTCGCCTCATGGTAATCGTGACGGCCCCACTTTCACCGACTTTGACGGACTCCTTAGTCTCCTCGCTCTTTCTCATGTCACCCGAATCTGGGTCGAAGGTTACCCCTGAGACGGTCACGTTGCTCTTGGCGTTGGTGCCAGGACCCAGGAGCCGTGTCACGATAGCTTGGCGGCCCGGGCACCATGTCGTTGCGAGGCTCAGGGTGCGGTTCGGGCGTGCTCCCTCGCTGAACATGGTGCCGTCCGTCACTGACAGCGTAGACGGGTTACTGAGTCCTTCAGTACCATTGTAGACGCCCATGTCGAGGAAGACGAGTTTGTTGAGCTGGCGCGGTTTGTCTTTCCCATCTCCCGAGTACACGGCGTACCCGCTCAACGAGCTCGTATTCACATCGGCTCCCCCAAGCGCGGCGATCTCGTAGGAAGGCGACGGAGCGTTCCTACTGCCTGTTGACGCCGGCGGCGCAACCACCTTGGCGACGAAGTAGTGACTGTACCAATTAGGCCGGATCCCCGCGACCAAGGTCTCGTTCTTCAGCTCGTAATCCCCGGGCGTGAAGGCGCTGTACTCGCTCTGGGCGCCAAGGTGGAAATAGGTCTTCTCAAGCCCCAGGGCCGCGCCCATCAGCACGTAATCGACGGTCCAGAGGGCGGCGCCGAAGGTATCGCTGATGCCGCTGCGGCCACTGCAGCTAACCGAGTTGGTCTCGCCCATGATGAGCGGGGCGCCGGCGCGGTCGGCGGCGGCAACTTGGGGCGCGTACTGGGACACGTTTTTCCAAAGGACTAGGTGGTCGGAGAGGAGGTCCAAGCGCATGCGGTGCCTGTTGAAATTTGATGTTAGTGATGACTTTATTGTCGTGAAGGGCCACGTATTTCAGAGGGTGACAGGATGCGACCAGGCGAGTGGCCGCGGGTCACCCCTTCTTGACAAAGGACAAAAATGGATAAGGCTTGGAAATACGGTATGCTTACCATCTTGCAGTGTCGCATGTCGACTGGGGGTACAAGTGCATCGCGTAGCTACCGATAATGTCTTTATCCTGCTTCCGCTCTAGGATGCCACCAACGCGGCTGCGGTCGGTCGCGACGGTGGTGAGATTCTCAATAGAGAAGTCGTCAATCTCATCGTGCTGGTCGTGAACCCAAGGCGGATCCGCGAAGACGCCTGCTTGGAACTTGGGCCTCTCGGCTTCGGGAAGCTTCTGGTACCAATCGGACGCAACAATCTGGCCTGTCAGGTTGCGGAACTGGTCGATGTACATGTCGACGCCCCAATCGGCAGCGCGCCAGTGCTTGTTAATGAAATGGTCGATCTCGTTTCCCAACTCGAACATCTTGAGTCTGTCGCTTCCCAAGGCGGCGTGCACGGCCTCGGCCTGCGCGACGGCGTTGGCCCAACTAGACTCATTAGCCCGGAAGTTGAGCGAGTAGATTAGGTCCGTCCCCGCTGGGAAATAATCGGCCCAGGCCCCGTACCAGGCGGGCGTGACGTTGAATTGCTGGACGGTTGACAACTCGCCCCGGATGGCGTCCCAGTCGCGACCGTTGGGCAGGGTGGCGTGCTGGTAGGTCTGATCCGCCGTGTTGCCGCCCACGCGGATTGGCGGGGGCTTGCCTGTGATGGCGCCAATGGCGGATAGGAGCTTGGCTGCCTTTGGGTTGGCGGTGTAAGCGTTCACCCAGATGGGCTCGATTGAGTAGCCGAAGACATCGCGAACTAGGGGGCGGGTCTTCACGGCATCGCCCAAGGGGATCTCGATAGATGCGGCTTCTTGCGCTGCAATATGAGTCGCAGCCGCGAGCGCAACCAAAAGGCCACCAAATTTAGTCATGATGAGTGGAAGGGTGGTGTGCCTGTGTTTGGCCGCGAGACCGAGCAGTGGCCAGCTCCATCTTTTGTATTGTAGACAGTCATGACGGTAGAATGTTGATTCTGGTTCCTGATTCTGGTTTCTGCTCACCTATTCCATTCTTGGTCTCCAATCCGGTCCCTGTCAGGCCCAGGATGTAACAGTACCCCAATTGAGGATCCAAGCCGGGGAAATTGAGGAGGAATGCGGGGATTAATGGGACGATCCGGGGTAGCTGGAGCCGAAAGAAACGCATCCAAGCGAACGCCCAGCCACTGATGACGAAATAGCAACAACAAAAACCCATGGCGTCGACTTTTTCAAGTCGGTATGGTTTCTTAAACGTACGACATGCGTACTTGAATCCCTTTGATATATTGGTTGGTTATCGATCTGGCCAACACCATTTCGCGTACCAATGGAGGTGTAGTTGTGTGATCATGGTCCACGGGGCTTATTAGCGAAATCTGGTATAAATCAGATAGATTCCTCCATTCCATACTCAAGCGGCGTTTGATGTGTCGTCCTCCATTGGCACTGCTTTAATGCATCATATAGTTCATGGCGATGCATTCTGCACACGTTGTGATGAAGAAAGCTCGAGATGACCAGGACCAAAGCGCTGACATGGTGTGGAATCTAGTGTTGGAGTCTCATCCATGGCAGCACATCTGATGGATATAACGCTTAGTGCGCGGCTCTTCTGTATGCAGTGAACGAAGTTTTCGGATATAGCCTGATTGGCAGAGACCATGCCGCCATAGGCATATCAACCGTGTCTCAGCTGGTCGACGTGATTGGACAATAATATATGTGCGTTACAGCTTTCGGATATCTTCGTTGGGCTGGCTCGCCAATCTTCTAGTTATGCGAATATCAATCCAGGAGACGGGGAAATAGACGCCTTTAAAGTTCGACTATATGGTGCAGCTCTATACGGGCCTGCCTGATGGTGTTAATCTGCTAACGTTCTGGGACAAGCACCTCACCTCTTACCGCCGGCGCCAGTGGTTTTCTCGGTTCTGGGTAATGCAGAAAGCGATGTTGACGCAAACTAGGGGGGCAGTGTGCGGCCAAACGGAGCATTGATTGTGACAGGCGCTGAAGGCTTGCCTGACAAGTTATACAGAGCCCTCGGTGTAACTCAAGACTCAGCAGACTCAACGCTCTCTTCAGGTCGGGGACCTGGTCTGGCTGCTGAGGACTGCCGAGGTCCCATTCGTCTTACGGCCGAGAGAAAATGGGTCATACATGCTGATGGGAGAAGTGTATGTGCACGGTTTCATAAACGGCTAAATGAAGGGCTTGGTTAGTGGCCGGATGGACGATGGACGATGGAAGATACGATGTTGCGGTGAGCATCTGCTAGACTCGTAGGCTGGATGTGTTTTATTCTTCCTTTCTCATCATCACCAGCGGATCAACCGAAGACCGTCGTTTCGTGTAGGGGAGTCCGAGTTTCGTTCTTGCCTTGGTTCATTTACCTAAAGGCGGGCAGGCAATTAAGGATTCAGGGTCGCCCCCACGTTCGTCCAAATTGAATGCACACAGCCGGCGTCCGCAGATCTTTTGAATTCCCGAGAAATCAGTCTCTGTTGTCAAAGTTGCAGGAGGTATTTCCGGATCAATCAGAATAAGGAAAATCCCAATCTAAGCACTTCTGGATGATGGTGAGGGTGTGAGGGTGTGAGGGTATGAGGGTATGAGGGTCGCCTAATCTCTGGAGGTCCACCCAAGATGGCACTTCTGTGGCGCAACCAAGATCCTGCCACGATGCGCCCCGCCTCCCCAGATTCTTTCCAAGACCCTGCTTGTGGCACTGTATCCTAGTCAGTAGCTGTAGTCACCTAAACTCCCGCGACTCGCACCGCCGTTTACTTCCATACTACTATAGGATAGGTGTGCAGGGGACGAGCCTATTGAACCGCAACACTTTCCCAGTTGGGCAACTTGAGCTTTGGCATACCTCGGTATACCCACTGCTGCTGCGTTACTGCGTTGGTAAAGTTTATCTTTCAGGGCAAGTCGGGAAGAGATCCCTCTCTTGCACACCGGGATTGCCGAAGGGGGCAGGTGGTTGGAATGTGGTTGGAATGTGGAGGCGACCGTCACTGGCGCAGATTGGTCCAGCATTCCAGAAACACCACGCCCGAGACCGCCGAACGACAGACAAGCAACTTTTTAGCATGAACCACGCAATGCACGTGCGGCCTCCACCATCACGGGGCGGATTTTATGCGTTGGCAGCACTGGCCCAGCCTGGTAACAAGGAACCAACCAGCAGGAGCCGGCAGAAGAAAATGTTCGAGCAGGGCAAAGAAGCCAAGGGACCGAAAACCCACCCGCATCGAGTACTGCATGACGTATACTAGGTTAGCCGCGGATACATCGTGAGCTAATCTCTGCGACCCCTCATGAGTTCCGCTATAGTGCCACTGGCATTGGGTAACTATCCTATCTCCTTTCACCGTCCTCAAAAATGTGACTATAAGTAGGCTGCAACTCCCCCTGTGAAGTTCCTCTCAGAAGTCCCATCCCAACGTCGTGCCAATACTCTGGTCTACTCTCAATCCCCCAAGTCGGATAAGACCAAGATGATGCTCTCATTGGCCCAGACCCTCCTCGGAACCCTCCTGCTCGCCGGAACCAGCTCCGCAGCACCACCGAACCATTGGCGACGTGCTGCGCAGTCTTCGTCGCCACTGCCGCCCAGCAAGGACCCCTGGTACACCGCTCCGGCCAATTTCGAGTCCGCGGCGCCCGGTGCTGTTCTGCGCGTGCGTGCCGCACCCGGCAACCTCTCGACGTCCGTCGCCAACGCCTCGGCCGCGTACCACATCCTATACCGCACGACGAACAGCCGCTATCTGCCCGACTGGGCTGTGACTACGCTGTTCGTCCCGCAGAACCCGGCTTCCAACTCACACGCTTCTTCCAACTCGACCACCTCAGACGGCGCCACCGCTCTGCTCTCGTACCAGATCCCGTACGACTCGGCCGCCGTGGACGCGAGTCCTAGCTATGCGCTCTACGCCGAGGGCGCCAGCGGCTTGGATGACATTTCTGCGTCACTTGGTTACGGGTGGTACGTAAGCGTGCCGGATTATGAGGGTCCTTTAGCGTCATGTAAGTTCTTTATCGCCTGAGGTCCCGCATGGGTACCGTCCGATCGAACCCACTAATGTTTACATAGTCACGGCGGGAGTCCAATCCGGTCACGCCACCATTGACGCTGTCCGGGCTGTCCTGTCGTCCGGCTTTGGTCTGGCCGACAGCTCCAAAGTAAACTATGCCATGTGGGGATACTCGGGCGGAGCTCTCGCCAGTGAGTGGGCTGCGGAGCTGCAAGTGCAGTATGCGCCTGAACTCAACTTCGCGGGCGCGGCTCTGGGAGGACTTACACCCAACACCACGACAGTCATGAAGGCGTGCTCGGAGAAGCTCTGCTCAGGTTTGACCCCGCCAGGCATCATCGGCCTCGCGAGTCAGTTCCCCGAGGTGCTGGAGTACATCGTCTCGCAGCTTAAGACCGAGGGCCCGATGAACGCCACGTCATTCCTGTCGGTGAAGTCGCTGGGCCTGGCCCAGACGGCGATGCTGTTCGCATTCCAGAACATCGGCGACTACTTTATCGGTGGCGAAGCCATCTTCGATTCCCCGTTGGTTCGCAAGATCATGAACAGCGACGGCCGCATGGGCTACCACGGTGTGCCGCAGATGCCGCTGTTCGTCTACAAGGCGGTGGCTGACGAGGTCAGCCCCGTCGCCGACACCGACGACCTGGTCAACAAGTTCTGCAAGGTCGGCGCCACCATCCAGTACGAGCGCAACACAGTCGGCGGTCACAGCGCCGGTGCGGTCAATGGTGAGGCGAGTGCCTTCCAGTTCTTGGACCAGGTCCTCAGCGGCACTTACTCGCCGCCGGAGCAGGGCTGCTCTATCAAGGACGTGGCCCACAATGTCACCTCGTCGACGATGAAACGGCGCTCGGGATTGGCATATGTCTCCAACATGTACTAAGTAATCTATAAATCTAATAAGACCGTTTTACTTGATTTCAAATTCGAGGTTATCATCACTTGTGAATACTTAGTGTCCACAATTGTCTTGATCGTCCACTCAGGGGTTTGAGCATATTCTGTAACGTAGAAGTAATAGTGGCACCCCTTAGTTTAAAATTCACCTCATGATGGATTTTTCAAAAGCTTCTGGATGCCATTAGGGCAATTTCAAAAAGTCATCTCATCAGCAGTCTTGAAGAATGGTCATTATTGCGCAGATCTTTGCAAGAAGGAAAAACCACCATTTGGACAACGACTTGCTTCGCTTTTCGCGACACACAAACACACACGCCTATCCCAGCTTAGCGCGGCCCCTGTTTATCAAGCTATCCCCCCATCCATACATCGATTCATAATCTACTATGCCGCCAATAAGAATTGTTTTCTGTAGTTTGCGTGTACGTGGTGTATGCCCAGTACGTTCGGGACTTGGCGCGGGCGCGGCTCTCGCCCTTATCTGTGCAAAATAAGTACAATAATGACCCAGTCAACAATAGATGCACATCCATCACCTTGACCGAATCTCCTGACGATTCGCATCCCTTCATGCCTGATCATGTATCTTTGTGCTCGCAGCTAGGTCCGACGTCTTGTCATTTCTGTCGAGGAACATTCTACCTCATGCTGACTGTTCTATCTTTTTCGACAGTCACGGTTCAAACCCGCCAGATGGAGCCGGGGCTCTCCTACTCTGTCATCTAGACTCGGAGCGGCTACGTCGCGTCGGTTTGAAAGTCATGCAGCGCAGCAGATGGAATATCAACTGGACGTCGTCTATCACCCCATAGGGGATCAAGCGTTCGAGAGATGAGATTTACTTCGTCCGCTCGGCTTCTAAATCTCCAGGCTGTTCTGGCGAGAAACAGAACAGAAGCAGCGGGAGCGAAGGCAGGAGTTAGGAGTTTCTGGAATTTTGCTGGAGGAATCGACTAGTGTCTCTGGCCAGGGCACCTCATTTGGAACTAGATCTTAGGGGATGGGTTTTGGATTGATTACAGCGACCTGGTTTGGTCAGGATCCAAGCCAAAGAGGCACTTTGCCGCTATTTCTTGGCTTGTTGATTGTGATGGGTGTTCCCCTGGTGCCTCTTTGACATTGATATCAATCTACATGTCTTTGCTGTACCCATTGAGCCCAAACTCTCCTCTAGTGATGACTCTTGCTGATAACACAATACTACATTTGATTTCACGTGTGATTGAAAGGGAACCTCGCCATTAACACTGGAGGAAGCTATCAAAGATATTTGAGTGCTCGAATACGATTACCTAGACAGCAGAGACAATGGGCAGTAGCAGGTATTAGAGTACATCTCTGGAGGGATTAAATTCTCCATTGTCGCCTTCTGTCTGACTGACGAACTATTAAATGCGTGAATTTTGCCCATGTGCCAGAGTTTCCCAATTTCCAATCATACTTACCTCAGGAAAACCAAACCCTACTCTGATCTCACTTTTTTCTCTCTTATCACGGCCTATCTCAAACTTCTATTAGAGAAATTTGGTAGTTATATATGCACAATTTCGGTTTATCTTTCCTCTGCCTTTACTTCATCTTGTCATCATGATCTTCACCTCCTGGCTAGAAACAACTTAGCTAATACTGACCTGTCGAGAACGTCAGTTCCTTACCGAATCCCCTCTCTGTTTCCAGAATGTCTGGTGGTTTTCAAAGAGCCATCTGGTTCTTTCAACGGAACTCTGGGATAGTCCTTCTTACCAGCCATGCGGCCGGCTTGAGTATCCTGTGGAAGGCCCAGGCGCAATTCCAGAAAGACCATCAAGAGTAAGACAAAGCAGTGACAAATTATGAACGTATATCTAGGGAGATGTATTGACATATACTACCAGTGTTGAAAACATGAGAAAGCTACAAGCGTTCTTCGAAAAGACCACGATAGCCGACCTCGACAAGACAAGAGCCGAACTAGCCGAGACGGATGCCAAGCTGGCTCAGGCAAATATCATGATCAACGAGTTGGAAAGACGTATCGGCAAGCAAGCCCAACGGTACAAAGAGTGCTCCTCAGCCAAGTCGCACTTACACGATGTATTGAGGAAGATAACGATAATTCCAGAAGAAAGGAGGCAGAGTTGAACATGGGACTCACTGTTGCTATTCAAGCCGTTTACAGCATGGAGTCTTTTATGCTTCTTCAGAAGCTGTATGGTTATATAGCCACCGTTTGGGGACAATTCGCAGGCTTGCTCTATGGGTGTGTTGGAGTCACTATATCACTTTTACTCATTGCAGGTGGATAATACATTCTTCATTGTTACTTGGCTATCCTATGACTACCATATTTCCTGGAAACTTTCATTATGGTTATCGTCTATCTGCGTAGAGTTTATTCTTCCAGTGCCATGGATTTGCCAACCGGAAAAGGGGAGGAGTGTCTTTCTCCGTTGAGTCATATGTGAGGCTTCTTTCCCATTTTTACATGACTTCTCTTTATATAAGCAGCATCTCCCATTTTAATCTTCTGGCTCTCTCTTTTGTTCTTTTGATTAGCCACTCATCTTCAACTGAAAACACACTTTACAATACGACACCTCACAACGCTCATTCGCCCCCTTTTTTTCTCCCTATCTACGATATCATAACATAGCAAGCAAGATGGCTCGAGTTCTTCCACACAACATCATCTTCGTCAATGCCAACCAGATGGCCAAGGCCAAAGTATCGCCACCACCAAAAAGGCTTTGTTTGCCCAAGGAAGGCTGGGTTCCACCCCGTCAGCAGCAGCCCCCGAAACGCGAACCGAGCCAACAACCTCGTCCTCAACCGTGCACTCAACCACGTCGTCCCAATTGTGAAGGCGTCGAATTCCATGGAAAACCCACCGTGGATTCCAACGGCGGGTTGGGAGTTGTGCTGGTCATGTCCCTGGGCATATTCTTTGGAGGCTGCGCTGTACGCAAAATGTAAGAGAACAATTTCCCCCCTCCCTCTATCCCCCCCGGATGAAGCTCCCACTGGTTATATTTAACTTCTTTCCATCCAAACTTGGATGTCATGAGACTTGTTGCATACTTACTAATGTTTGACAGTAAAACGTTCACCAAGAAGCGCTTTCAAACCTATATCCAGAAAAAAGTCGACAAGTGCGTCGAAAAGACGATCGGCAAGCATGAAGCAGAAGTCCGTGACCTTCAGGGAACCGTTCTTGGGCTACAGCAGAAAATAGATGTTATGCAAGCAAAGAGCTGGGACTGAGCAAGAAACAGAATGCAGACACATCATCGATGGGTGGACGACTATACCTACTCATCGCATGATTGTCGTGTCATTTAAAGAAGCAGTATCACCATCCAATAAACGAATAAAAGCGAGTTTATGATGAGCGCAAAGCGAGTCCGAAAAGGGGCAACGAATTATCGTGGGTTGAAATCGAAACGGAAAGTGGCTGGGGTCACTCAGATTATAGAATAATAGACGCAAGCAAAGATTTCATCGTTATAAGAAGAACCGATATTCATTCCCATCCATTCATATAATCGCGTACTCCGACAACATAACAAACCCCAATTTAGGATATATGCGGCTTTTTCAATGTCGCCTTAATTTTGGTGGCTTACCCGTATACGTGACTGCGTCTCTATCTACGAACAACGAAACACCCATGACTCCCAGAGAAATACCCGATCCATTCCCTTTTGAAAGAGGGAGAGAGAAGGTAGTAGACATGCATACAGACAGAAAACATGAATCAAGCACCCGTGACGAAGGCGTGATATTACATTTCCACCATCTAGCTGGACTGGGCTAAACCAGTCGTCAAGATGCAAGGTTGTTGTTGTGAGTAATAATAAGGAAGGACATGATGCGTAAAATCCGGACCAAGTGCCTCCCCCCAATAGCGCAAGGCCTCTAGAGTTGAACAAAGCTGCAAGGTATACTGGGCGACCGAATGTAGCCGGTAGAATTAAAAGGGAACAACACAAATGAACAGCCTAGAAAGGCTCTAGGAACAAAACCAAAAAGAAACATGTGCAAACGCCTGGGAAAGGAAGAAAATATAGCCATGAACCCCTAATCTATGCTGCCTTTCCGATGCCAATGAGGAATGAAGGGGGAAGAAAAGTAAGTCGTATATCATCGTGATGCAGTATGTGCAGTGGCGCTGTCTCTTTCCATCTCCTAATGCTCGGTCGTACGGTTGCCAGCGGTGACGCTGGATGCTAGATGCTGGATATCGTATGTCGTAATGCTCAAATCCACGGTGCCATGCTCGAAAACCTTCATGCTCTTTACTAATCCATCATCCGATGCGCAAAGCATCGCGGGGTTTCTTTTCTGAATCAGAACTCTTCGGACTCTCTGAAGCCCGTGTTTTCTCTACCAAGGCCCAACCCGGACAGGGGCACCGTAGTTGCCCGACAAAAGTTCGTTGAGGATCGAGTGTTGCTGCTGCTGTTGTTCTTGCGGGGCGCCCGAGGGGCCTCCGCCTACCCAACCAACATTTGCTGCCATGGCACTCATAGCCGTGCCCATGCGACCACCGGATTGTTGGTTGTGTTTGGTAAGAATTTGATCCCAACCGCCCGAGTGCAGCACGAAGCCTCCGCCTCGCTTGGCAGCCTCGTTGATGACTAGTGCCCATGCCCTCGAGATCTCGTCGTATGCATTCTCCTTCTGGTGGCGGCAGTGGTGGTTCTCCAAATCAGGCAAGCTATGGATCACCTTGGTGGCGCCATCAAGATACTGCAGGGAAACATTGGCCTGGGTTTCGTTCGGGGGAAGATATTGCGGCGTGAAGTCGGCGAGAGCGTCCATCAGGGCAAACATAGGTGCCTTCACACGGTTATATACGTATTCGGAACTCGAGTTGCCGTAGGGGAAGGCGGCCCGCATCTTCTCCTGGTATTCTTCCAGAACCTGCAGAGCATTGGGAACCGAGGGCTTGGGGGCACTCTTAACTACCTCCTCGCCAATTTCCGGCTGCCGCTCGCATATTTTCTGAAGGACCATACGCAAAGACGCAGCATCGAGTGTCTCGAGAAGTCTGGGGAGAGTGAGCGGGCGGCCGGCGATTTCGTTTGCGCGGCTCTTTTTCGAGGGCCGGGAGAGTTGACGGTTCTGGATGGCAGGCGAGCTCATGGGAGAAACGGACATCTCGTCGCCGTCGTCCTCGGCCTTTCGTTTACGGTTGGTCGACATGTTTCCGTGCTGAAATGGGGACACTATAGGAAGATTAGAATCAGATCAGAAACTTGCTGTAGTCTGGGGTGCAAAGAATCAGGAAGAGGTGCTGTCAGTCAAGAGGCAAACGAAGTACTGTGCATCGACACCTTCGGGACTTGCAGCAGTCAAAGCATGGCGGGCGGATAAACAAGCCAGGGAATGATTGAATATGAAAACAAACTCACTCGATCGTGTAGGAGAGCGACGAGTGGTAGCGTTGTGCTGATGGGGGAGGAACGAAGGCTGTGGTGATAGAAGTGCGTTCATCGTGGCCGGTAAGTCCCCCCAAAGATGGAATGGAATTCCAAGTGTTTTTCGTGGTTCTGCTGGTTGTTGATGGATTGATGATGGAAGGCTTTGGCCGTTTCTTTGTGGTTGGCAATTATTCGGTTATGATGGCGTTCGTTTGATGGCCACGGTCGGTTGCGTACTAGCTGTCGCAGTAGGATGAGTCGGTCGTACGGTCGGCACCCCTGGTGGGCTGCAATGATGTTGTGCCACTGTTTACGTCGATGCGACCGAAATTGCGGAGGACAGCAGCAGCAGCGTGGATGGAGGCGCTCCCAAATGAACCGGAGCGAAAAACGACGGTCGGCCGGTGCTTGATGAAGCAAAATTGAAGGAAACGAAATGAGAAGGGATTTCGGAGAGGGGGGGGTTTCGGAGTACAGTAGGTTAGTTGAAGAAGAATGCAGAAGTCGAGCGTTGTTTAGGCTGGACTGGATTGGAGTTCCCCAAGGCACCAAGACCAAAACCAAGGACCAGCAAGCCAAGCGGGATTGGGATTGGGATTATGGAGTAGGTAGCAGCTGGGTTAAGGGTATGGGTATGGGTATGGATGGTACATCTTCCTTTATTAAGATGCAGCTGTGTGTGTTTTGGTCTGATGTGGGTTCGGGCACCTGAGTAAGTGGGTGAGAGAGAAGAGAGAGAGAGTGTGTGTGTGAGAGTCCCATGCAGCCTGCAGGCCATGCATGTTCCGCTTGACGCAAGGCCGCCGCTAGACTGTAGACTGGCACGACTGGGCTGGAGTCAAGTCAACGAAACCAGCCAACTTCTTAGTATCTACGTAGTTACCTTCACAGTCATGTACCTAAAGTAATCAAGCCGCAGATTCGGTTACATTAAAAATTGACTCCCCAGGGCCCCTTGAACCTCAAGGTCAAGGTATTAGGCACGAACATGCAAACACTGCTCTGGTGTGTGGCTCAAATCTTCCTCTGCCACTGCCACTGATGGATGTGGGTAGGAGGGTGTTGGGTGTGGATGTTCCAGCAGCAAAGACCCAAGACCTACCGACCACTGTACCGAGTGTGGTTCCTAAGGTTAGCGGTTCCCAAAAAAGTGACCACGGCCACCCCTCCCCCCCTCCATCAGAATCCATCAGCCCCCCGGTCATCGCTAAAGAGGGCCCCGGCCGGATTCCTACTAGGCTTGTGCTTGGAGGTTAGCATGTTAGCTACCAAGCTACTAGGGCTCTGTAGGGTATGGTGGCATCGTTGCATCGTTACAACAACGCTCTTCCATTCTTCTTCATCAAGCACGCACACAAACCGGCCCCCCCTTTCACCTGCAATTTGCACACATCCCTGGTTACGACCGAGTTGCCTATTCGCCCGCCCGCCCAAGGGTAGCCTTGCCTTTTGCGGCGATATATCAATCAATCACGGCCGCATGGATGGATGGTAGAGGAAGAGAGAGAAGATGAAATGAACACCTACCTACCTAAGCTACTTGTATTTCTATAACAAGAGCGGTCAAGGAACCAGAAGAAACACCCACCCTTTCTCATTTATGCTATAATCACATAATATGCAGGCCTCGCTGGCAACCCTTACCAAGTTGTCTCTCTAGCCAAACATATAGCTTACTATCCCTGCCTTCTAGAAACTTATCATTATCATGCATCTACTGGTACTATTCCCGGTACCCATTCCTGCAATATGGACGAATCACCCCATAAGGTGTGATGATGCTCTCTACAAGGTTACTTTTACTTGCTTCACAATCTCCATGTCTTGCCTTTTACCCGTCTTCGTCTTGATGCATCTCTCCGGCGAATCCTGACTGGCTCCGACATGGCGAGCCAAGTCCAGCCAAACAGCGCCCTGCTGAGTTGTCCGCCGTCCTGCCTTCGGCCAATGGCTGGACTCGGGGCAAGGTGCTGCTCACTCACGCTGTGTCGTCCAAGGTGACTGACTGGTTAGGAGTGGGGACTATGCACAGCTAGGTGTCTAGGTAAGTCACATTGGATCAAAGATGCGTCCAATCAAACCCCCCAGTATACGACGTCCGTCACTTGGTCAGAGCACGCACGCACTCAACCACAAGAACAAGGTACGCTTGCGGAATCCTTCCGATCTGAGTTAGTCGTCCTCTCCAATCCAAACAGAACTCAATCGCCGTGGGCTGATGGTGATGATGATGGGGTTTCAGATTTCAGATGCACGCCGCCCAAGACGGGCAATGAAAGGGACGTACCCAACCGTCAGCTTGTTGACATCAAGTACTATATTTACAGTTTTTACCTACATAGATTAATGTCCCATGTCGCGTGTCACCCAAAACTGCCAGACGTAGATCTATGCTGCCGCTGCAGAAGAAAAAAGAACAGAAGCACCAGAAGGAAAATACGTACTTGTACCTAGTCACCTTAACCCTTTCCCAAACGCTTTGATGATTTGATTGATCGAGACTGAGAAAAGGGTTCCACCCAGCGACTGCAACCCTACATACTAGTAAGGTTAATATCATCATTCCCATGTGGCTCCCCTTCTCCTCTATCTAACCTACTACTACCACTACTTCAACAACAGAGATGGGTGGACTCCACTGCGGCAACGTCCGCCGCGGTTGGTAAACTCTGTTGTTGTTTCGGTGTCGCCATCCATTCGGCCAGTAATCCCGCCCATCCCTTCACCGCCGCTCAGAACGGCACACATGTGTGGCTGCAGGGCCATCGCCGAATCAACCCGAAACTGAGCCACTTGTCTAGGCACACACTACACACTACACACTACAACAAACCAGCCAAACGTCATCGGAACATGTGTACCCTCTCAACACCAACCAAACTCCGAAGTAAAATGGAGCTGCCGTCTGTATCGATGACATTTTCGGCCCGGATTTTTCTGGGATTGGCGACCCCCCAGCTCCGTTCAGCTATCCGCAACGTTCCGGCTTCGCATCAACGTGGGCCCTGCAGGTTCCGGTCAGCTTGCTATGGTTTCGCGTCAGGGAGCACATTTTTGCACCGGCCGGTCTCGTAAGGATGATTTCGCTCAAGTCTGTCTCAATTAGTGCCAATATGCTTGATGCCGATATTCCTAGTTTGGTTGGCTTGTTGCGCGAAAAAACCTCCGCTGAGCAAACTTACCGAATCCGCCGTTCGTAGATGTATGTGGTAGTGGCCTCGAGCCATCGTCTGCTTTCGACCCCCTCTCAGCGGAACAAACAAGCGCCGTCTACATACCCACGTCAGAGTATATCATCAGGCAGGTCCGAGTTGGCATAAAGTGCGTACGTTTAACCCACGAGACGAATGACTGGTGTCTCTGGAATACATGGACATACATCATGTCACTCGTCGGTTCTGGTTCATGTGGTCGAACGCGAGATGGTAAGAGAAACCGCAATAGTACATCCAATCTTTACCTCACACTCGCCACTTTATTCAGGCACAACCCATGTTCGATGTTGCTGGCGCCATCTCCCTTATGAATCCATCCATTCTCTATTCCCAACCACTCCAAACTAATCAAACCTACTCTCCATCAAGAGCTCGTCAACAACCACACTAAGCAATTCTAGCTATTAACACCACTAGCATCAACTCCTTCTTCCGTCGTTCAGCATGGATTTCAACTATCAACTAACAAGCCCCGACCTACCCTTCCCCTGCGACACCTTACACGCCGACCTCCGCTAGTCCGCCGGCATCTAGTTCGGCGAACTCACCGTCGGTGCCGCCGTCCTGAGAAAGAAGAACACAAACAGCAACTACCCCACTAACATTCTTCTCCTGAGATATCAACCTAGCGAGAAGCACTACACCAACGTTTGTGAGATGCCCAGTGGCAAGGTCGATACAACTGATTTGTTGATCGACGAAGCCATCGCCCATGAGGTCCGCGAAGAGTCGAGCCTCAAAGCCCAATCCGCGATGAACTCTCTCTCCGTCATCATTTTCCACCCCATCTCGGGAACTAGAACTTGGAACATCATCCAGTTTAGCTACACCTTCAACATTGAAGACGCCGAGTTCCCGGTGAGTCCATGAGAGCATTCAGATAAAGTCTGGGCAGACAAGGACATGGTGGATAAATTGGATGCAACTGATAATTTGAAGGAATTAGCGATGGAAGCATTGGAAATAACACGCCGGTCTGCTACTAACTCGCAGGTTCAAAGCTCACTTGATTATACATTTGAGTATGTATGCATGTGGCCGTTATTACAGACAAGGTCACCTCGCAATGGACAACCGAGCATCCCGGGCCAAGATCGGTTTATATTCCTGCTCTGATCAGCGATGTACCTGGCCACTATTCCTAACTAGGTCTGGTCAACTATCTACCTAAGCTATGTAGGCATCTACCTGCCTACTCTACCTGAGTGGTCTATTCTTACAAACACTGCCACGACAATCCATCAGTCGCTGGTCTTGAGACGGCCCAAATCATGTGCTAGGTTGTCCATCTCCAAAAGCTGCTCATCCGTCAATTGGCCCTTTGGCTCCGTATCGAGTTCGTCAAGCTTGTCAAGTATTGAAGGTGTGTCCTCGTATGTTCGTGAATTGGTCTCCTAAGCCCATCGAGAGCCGCTAAGGCCAGCAGAACCAAGGTTCTGTCTGATGCCACGCATGTGGGGGGCCACGCTACGCGAACCTTGGCTGCCAGTACGATTGCCAGGCACTTGTAAGTTCTGGGTCGGAATCAGCGGTGACGATGTCTGAGGACCGGTAAAGACGTTTGTCTCCTCTCGTTTGGCGGGCGCCTTATGTTGATGGGTTGTGCCACCTTGAGCCACTTGCGATGCGGAAGCCAACACGGCCAGGTGAGGCTTAGGCTTGATGACTGGCTTGTACTCGGTCTTGATGACAGGCTGAGGCTCATTTTTGACGACCGACTGAGGCTCAGTCTTGAAGGCCGACTCATTATCAGCAGAGAGCGCCGGAGTAATCGGGGAAGAGAAGTGGCTGAGACCAACATTGAATTCCGGGGTCACCTCTCGGATTGCTTGTTGCTCCTTTGGCTCAGGAAACTCCGGGGGAGGTGTCAATCGGCCGGGTTCACGGCGAGATTCAAGTGAGGGCGATGACGAAGACCGATTGCCCTCAGAAAAGGAGGACTCCAAGAACTGGGCGCTTCCGGATGCTACCTTCTGAATATACTCCTGTCGATATACAGCATTGGAGGGAGTTCTCTTGCTTGGAGTCTTGTAACCATCAGGCATCTCATCAATGGCATCTAGAGTGGTGGCTGGGCAGTAGGGTTGACCTCCAAGGATCATCAGGTGGTCAAGTGTGTATGTGATGCGACGACTTTTCAAGACTTCATGCAGTTTCTCATAGACCCAAGTTGTTGTCTTCAACTTCTCATCAGTATCAAAGCTTCGGAATACTGAGTTTTGGCAAAGAGTCTGCAAAGTTGCCAGCAAGGTTGCATTGTCTAGTCGGCGAACAGGAAACATGCCCATCAGCACATAGCCATTGTAGAGTCCTTTGACGGATTCGGCCATGCTATGGAGTTTGCCCCTGTTCAAGTTTGACACCAAATTCTTAGCTGCTGAAGACAAAACACCGACGAGCACCGGTTGAACTCTGTCTACGTCGTGTAATTGGATGACTGTGTGGACCGAGGCCTGGTCAAACGAAGTGGTCTGCTCAGGCTCATTGACAGGTTCATTGACAGGCTCGTTAACGGGCTTGTTGACGGGCTCATTGACAGTGTCGTTGGTAGGCTCATTGGTAGGCTTGAGGTAGAACCCGCTATCATGCTCAGCGCTAGACTGTGCCCCAAGACCATTGGCCTCTGAGGTGGTGCCATGGACGTCGATCAGATCAGGGCCTTCCTGATTCTCACCACCAACCGCAGTGTTGAGTGAGTTAGCACCATCAGACTCGTTGGTCTTCTTAGCATCAGATGGCTGTTTGTCCGCAATGACAGAATCAGGATCAGCTTCGCTGGAATTTAGGTTTGCCTCATACTCAAGGTCTTTCAGATCCTCTGATGCCAATCGCTTGCCCTTGCCATTGTTCTTCTCCAGGTCAATCAGTCTGGCGGGCGAGGACGAAATGTCTTCCTGAACCGGGGTGTCATCATTCATAGGCGATGTGTTGTCAATAAGCGATGGTTTTTCAACAGACTTCGAGGTCTCATGCATCTCTTGAAGGGATAAGAGATCGATTTCGCCGATCTTTTGGATCTGGAAGGTTTTTTGATCAAACCGTGGAGCGTTGATGTCATCCATTGCCGTTTTGATCTCCCCGAGAAGACGACGAAGTCCCTCGGCTGCCTCTTTGCAAGGGAACGATAGATTATGGACATCAACCGACTCGGGTTTTCGGAAGCGAAAGACGTGATTTTTGCAATCAGTGGTGAAGGAATTGATGAAATCTCTCACATCAATTCGAGTAATGAAACTATTGTATCTTTGCAGCTCGAAAATGATCCAACCATGGACTATGGGATGCGTGTACAAAAGTACCTTCCCATCTCCAGGAGATTTTCCATCGGCAGTACGCTGTGAATAATTGATGCTGATATCAGATTCGAAGATGATATCGATGCGTCGAGGTTGATCCGGAGTCGATCGAGGAAGCTGGCCAGAATCATTGACGCGTTCCTGTTTGAGACCACTTTGAGGAGCCTGGATGGTCTCTGCTCCAGGAGCATTACCCAGAGGAGCAGCTCTAGGTTGGCTCGGGGCAGTGCGCAAATGGGGAGGAACATTGGTCGCCCCGTTGGTCTGGCTGGAGGATGAAGAGACACGACGTGGTGGACCGGCGACACTTGAACGTGAGAACATCGTCGAAGGCTGATCCTTGTTGGATGAGGTGTTCAAGACGTTAGTAGCTGGTCGCTCTCGGTTCTCAGTCAGGGCTGCCGGCGCATTGGCGGCATCAAACAGCGTACCCAGTCTCTGCTGAGGCTGACTGAGGTTGCGGGAAATACCGCCAGCTTGAGGTGTAGCCAGCGAGGTATGGGGAGCATCGAAGATCGTGGCCCTCTGTCGAGACTGGCTGGGGTTACTAGCGGGTGCAGAAGGTTGGGTCCTAGCCGACGAGGCATGAGCTGTATCAAACATCGTGGCCGGTCTCTGCTGAGGCCGGCTAGGGTTGCTACGCGTTGTAGAAGTTTGAGGTGTCGCAGATGTTGAGTCACTGCTGCTTCTGAGAGTTCTGACTTCCATTCCAGGCGGGACAACAATCCCATGTCTAGACACCTGCTCGGAGGAGCGGGCAGGACCTTGGGATTGTCTCATGGGCGTGCGAGGCGGTCTGCTCTGAGGGTGTCTATCACCCGCGTTAACGAGAATCCCGATATGGAGACTATCTATGTACTTATTCTCTTACCTGGGATTGTACATTGAGACACTTCCTGGGTGACCCATATTGCTTCGAGGTCCAAATTGCTGTCGGCCCTGGGCAGTCCGTGATTGACTCAGACCTTGCGGGCCAGTCTGGCGGAATGAGTGAAGGCGGCCGTCGGCAATGGTCTCCAGACCCTCATCGGTCTTGGCATCAGAATCATTGAAGACCTGGTTCTGGACGGCATCTTTATTTCCTGTCAGTTCGCGGTGCCCTAGCGCACGTTCAGAAATACTTACTGCGCCAAAATTGGTTTCCGGCAGTCAGCTGCTGAGGCTGGGTGTTTGCCGGGATGCTGTAGGCCTGTCGACCATCATCTCTGGCACAGTCCTCCAAGCGACCAAGGCCAAGATCGACCTGGAAAGGGTTGTGTTAGCCGAGATCGTAATGGTTGGCGGAAATGTGATTGCATTGACAAACAACGACGATGAAGGGAAATCTGAAGATGTCAAGAAGACCAGTGATCCAATCCAGGACAAGTGACTAAAGGGAACCGGCGATGGGACGATGATGAGGCTTGCCAATCATTATCCCAGTCGATCTTATCGACGGAATTTCAGCAAGAGAAGCAGTGTTCGACTTACCATCATTGACTTCCTTGCGGCTTCTGCCTTGCGGGCGGCGTCATCATGATGACCGCCCGCGCCGTTAGGGTTCTCATCAGAACCCTCCATCTCGACACCAATATCTACCCTAATTACCTTGCATGTGTGGATGAGGGAGGGTAGAATGCCTTGGGGTTTTAGATGGGTTGGTAGAGTGTTTACAAAACACTTGAAGACTGGTTGAGAAGTGGGTACGTGTTGCTTGGAGTTGAGATCCAGTCAAAATATCGTGACGAGGCAACAAGTAACCTTGAAGGTTTGTTATGTTGGGTCTGCTTGCCTGATGTGAACTGACGTAAACGCAGGCAAGCTGAGGGTGGGTTGATCAAGAAGGAAGGAAGGAAGGAAGGAAGTGGGTGGAGGTGGGTAAAAGAGGGTTGCGGGCAAGAAGAAGGGAAGCCACGACCCAAGTTAGATATGTACTAACGGGCTTGGGTTGTGGGAATTGGTAGGGAACCTGAAGGTAGTAGAAGAGGAAGAAAAGGCCCTCCAATGTTTACCAAATGGGAGGAGGCCTTAAATAAGTGCCTGTGGTGGGAGACGTGGGCAGAAAATAATAGGATTTGGTGGGTGAAGCTCTGTAGGAAAACACAGCACAGGTTGAGGACAATTGCATCCGAGTACGACGCCGAGGTTGGTGATGTGGGCCTCGAAAACTTCGGCGATGGGGGTAACATATACAGTGAGAACCGGAACTCGTGATGAGACGGCATGGATATACTTTAAGGGGCCATCATGAATGAGATCCCCGGAGCCTTATACAAATTCCTCGTGCGATTTAAGGAGACGAATCGTGGTATTGGGAATGAAGGATATTAAAGAAACTGGTTCTGTGACAATTTGCACGTGGCACATTATACGAGGCGACTCATGAACATTCATCTACTCACAGTAAGAAGCGATCTTTGCAATACAGTAGGTTTCAATACAATGAGTATGTTGAAACACACATGAAAACGTGCATCATGATTATCATTCATGGATCTCAGAGAGGCGACTGGACATAGCCAGCTGTTAATACAATGCTTGCTTACTTCATGGAATATTTTATTAATGCCCTTCTCTATCTCTGCATGGAAGGCCGCAGAACCCCAGGAGTGCACGCCTGATTATGTACAACTGGAGTGAATGTATGGACTACTGCACTTCCGTTGGCCTCCTTTGCCATTAAACACATGTATATATGAAAAGAACGACATTCTTGATTATGCAGTCATTTGGATATTTCGGGCTACAACCACACTCCTGTAGAAGTCCCGACGGACCAGCCACCCTCTGTGGTAGAGGACATGGTAGCAGGTACATCTGAAAAGGGTCTCGGAGGATCTTGATAACACCCGCAGTATGACCATAAGATTACACGAGCAAGAGATTTACTACACCTTGGGGTAGTATCCCTGGAAAAGTGTATCACCATAAAGTAGGCAGTCCCATAATAGGAAACTTTGTTTGCCATGAAGCAGCATAGAGGTTCTTCAGTCAATATTAGTCTATTGGAAAATTCGTCTTCGGTTCAATAATCATTCTTAAAGTTACGTCGGGCCAAGAAACCTATTTTCTTCCTGTATTTCGAAATATGGCAGGGGAAACAACGTTCCAGACTTAACTTCACAGAATAGCTCACAGCGACATGAGCTACCAAGAATCGTTGAGAAATAGGGGTTGGCGAGGGGGTAGGGCTTCTTACATCGCATGTTACGATAAACACCACTGAGGTGAAAAACTTGGAATTGGCTTAACAGAGTATGTATCAAGGAACCTCTGTGGCACAAATGATTATGCATGATCTAAAATCACACTGATCGAGACTAAATATGCCTCCCATGAAGGAAAGTTCATACCCTACTAGGTCATATTGGTATGCCAGCAGCAGAGATGTCAATATCTTTCTCATATTTTACAATAGTGCTGCCATCGTAGGGATCAGGCATGGTAAATAAACAAGGAGCCTGTGCTGGTAATAGGGATTGTATATCTACATATTGTACTTTAGGCACATTTGTTGAGATGTCTCTTGATTTAGTCTCTTGTTAGTCATATGAAATAGCCCATCTTGTAGTCCAATGCACAGTGTCATCGATGTGGACAAGACATCAGAGATGCATCTTGGGCTAGTAGTAGTGACGATAGAGAACCGTCGTTACTTTTTCACGATTTTGTCGAACAACTAGGTCGACTCGGGTCAGCAACCCAAGCACACCAACTAATCCAAACTTGCACAGCAGCCAGTGCTGTTGCCGCAATACCAAAGATGATAGCGATGACAAGGGCCATGAAGCCTGCCCAGTACACATATCTCCCCGATTTCTTGCTGTCGGACCACTTGCCCACGGTCGTGATGGGCGTGGGGTCTTCGGCCTCGATCCAAAGGTCGTACAGCCTCTCTCCCCAGTAGGGAAACTTGTGGTACAGCGCGGACACGCTACTCGGTAGGAGGGCGTCCCGTTGGGTTTCGTGGTATGAGTGGTCAGGGGGCAGCGGTTCAAGTAGCGAGGCGTCGAGGTTATTCAGATTTACCTCCTTCTCAAGCAGCAGGCGCGATCTCTTGTCCGCCGAGGGAAACAGAACGTTTAGCGTCATCAGAGTCTCCTTCATCAGCCCCGGTGGTAGGCAACCCCTGAAAGCCAATTCAGCGATTAGCGCAGTCATTGTACGTATAGAACAAGGCACTTACTGTGACAGTGCTTCGGCATCGGTGACTGCACCTTTACTCTCTAGATGTTTGAGGGCAGCACGGATGAAAGCCGGATGGCGGAAAACGTATAGCCTCTTCCAGTTGATCCCGGTAGACAAGAGCAAATGGTCGGACAGGTAGTCGGTCCATTGGATCTCGATATGGGTGTATTGGGTGACATAGCTCAGAGACATTTTCTGCATCTTGACCCTCTGTGTATCTGAAGCAGTTATGCTATCGGGAAGCCGCTGGGGAAAGACGCGACCGATGAGCGCGACGATGCTTTCTTCTGCTTTCCATCGGGGACGAAAGAGTTGGCCGCCGATGGCGCTGTCGGGCAGGGTGGCGATGGCGAACATGATGCGGATCATGAGATCAAGGGCTGATTCCGGAAATGGTCCCAGCCCATGGTCTGGGAGATCTCGGCGGATTTCAGCTCGAGACACATTGAGGCGCTGACGTAGAAAAGCGATGAGTTTCGGCCACTGGTCGGATTTTGTGTGTATTCTCTCTTGGCGACAGGCGGTACAGATCTCGTCGTTGACATGAAGCATGTAATGCGTCAAGCTCTGGAGATTGGAGATGGCGCCGTCGAGGTCCCAAACTGATTGGACAAAACTTTCTGCTGAGACTTTCGGCGAGATACTTGTTAGTTCCATTTCTTATTCAAATGCTTTATATTGGAAAAGGCCTTAGTTTACTGCTGTGTAAGTGATGGTTATCGGGAGATGGCATGTCACATCATTACCTGAGTACGTTGGTTATATCCTTTTTTTTCCTAGCTGGAGGGTGCCGCATGAAGAAGGGAAACAGTGGCGTTCGCTTCAAGGCATCCTGCAAGGCGTACTTGGACGCGGCCTAATGAGGGTTGGGCGTGATCTCAGCTTGCATCGAGCTGAAAGCTGAAACCGCAATGGAATCTCGCCAGCCCGACTGGTACTACAAAGAGTCCAGCGAAGCTCAACCACCATACGTTACAATCGAAATCAGTACTATACAGTTGATTTAATTGATTCTGTCATTCATTCACTTCAACTGTTCCATGTCAAGGCCTCTGAGGCAGCAGGACTCGGATTGGGAAAGTCTCGCTTGAAGTGCGGCTATAATTGCGCGATCGCGAGAATTAAGCGACAGCGCGATACGAAACAACAAAAGTACAGTTATAGCGGTCATGGCTACAATGAATGTAAGTTCACAGGATCATCAATTTCCAGCTCTTTTCCAGCTAACACCAACTTTACCAGGCCACGATCGCTGGCTCCACGCCTAGCAACAACCACGAGACCGACGAAGTCCACATCGCTCTGCGCTTGAACATGAAGGAGAGGCTGATGACCCTCACGTACACGTCGTCCATCAACCTCGTAGCTAGCCGAGACCATCCTTTCACTTCTGATCATTTCAACAGCCTACGCCGATTCAACGGTTTCATTAGAAATGATTACACGAACCTGTTTCCCCGAATATCCCGGCCAATTCTCGATCTTTTCCTCGTTTCTCTGCGTTCAACAGCTGTCACGAAGTTTCCCGGCAGGCCCGAAGTTCGCATCTGTGTGGGTGGATTGAGGAGCCAGCAAGAGATCGTACACTTCCACCAGGTTCTGACACAACCACATCTCCGCGTACATTCCAACCCCCTGAAGCTATGCTTCAACCGGGCGCTGGTTGAGCTGACTGGAGCCGAAATCTTGCACACAGTTCTTGTCTCTTCTGATTCGAACACACTCTGTGGTGGCCTTCTTCACTCTTTCACATCTGGGGACAGCACCCCAAAGCAAAAGTCCACAATCGGTGGCATGGTGGAAGTCAATGGCACGTCATACGCCGTTACCATAATTCACAATAAGAAGCAGCACAGTCTCCACTCCGGAGAAGAAGCGAGTGCAAACAATGCGAGGTTCGCTTCCGAAGAAACTCTTATAGAAACCGAGCATCACGCCTACCTAGAACCACCTCTTGCCATAGATCGATGGGATAATGTCAGCGAGCTCAGTGAATGGGGCAGCACAGCAATGGGTGTCAACGAAGCCTCGAATGCCGGCGGGAATAGGACCATGGAAGTACAATGGTCTCCGAGAGATGAAGAGATTATATCTCTCGACGGATGGGCGCTGATTCCAGTACCCGCAAAATACAAGCGTCCGAACATAAACATGACGCCCACATCCACGGGAACAGAACCCGTGGCAGATTATATTACTCGGGCTCGATATGTCGGGTTTCCCACTAAACTGCCAGTCTCCATTATCCCAGGTGTCAGCCAAAAGAAACTTGGTATGCTGTCTCAGCAGATCTCTTTCCTCGTGCAAGAGGACGGGACTTCGCATGAAGTATGGACGGTTGGCTTGCCACGAAACGAAGGTATGATATTGCTCAAGTAGTTCCTAAAGTCGAACCATGTGAACAAACACTTATTACGTATTAGCACTGCAACGAGGCGATTCCGGTTCCTGGGTGGTCGACCACGCTAACAAAATCTGCATCGGTTCGGTGACAGCAACATCGCCCGGTGTTGCTTACATTGTCCCCTTCTCTGATTTTTTCGAGAAGGTGCGCATGCGCTATGGGAAATCTGCCACTGTCTCCATGCCGGTTCCATTTACTACATTCTGTAATCTTCTACAGGATACGAGTATGAGGGCTCGTTATCTGGACCAGGCAATATCTGAGAGAAGCTTGGAAGCTTCGCCAGGAGACCGTGTTGCTCAAAGATTACTCCCTGCTATAACCGCGGGAAGAGCAGACCTTGTGACCGACCTTCTGAAACAGGAGAGTTTTGATTATGCGGCCATCGAGCGACGGTTTGCTAATACCAATCCCCGACAACCACTTACGGATGACTACGAGAAGGTGCATCTCCCTGCCGAGAGAATTACAAGCTACAGACGTCCACAGGCTCAAGGAGATGCCCAGGCATTCCGCCTCGACGTTGGTTCATCAACAGCAGCGGAGCCCATAACCGCTCCGTCAATGGGGCAGCGAATCCGCGGGAAGGTATCACGGATGCTGTCGCGCGGACCAAACAGCAAGCAACGTTCCTCCAAGATACCAGGGTTTGGCAAACCTAAGGATGGGCAACAAGAAGACATCACCGGCAAACAGCAGTCTCAGGACTCCTCCGGTGGCGCCCAGTCAAGCGCAGGCCCCGGAAAAGGCCTACCACCAGCACCACAGCTACCTTACACTCCCCCTATGCAACCCTTGTACCCGGGAGCGACCTCCTATCCGCACCCTGTGTACGCTCAAGCGATATCCCCTTATCAAATGTCCCTCCCAACACCGCCTCAGATGCAGCAATCACCTGCAGCCGCCTCCGCCCCTTATCTGTATCCTCCACCAGTGCTGACCAGCGCGTACGAGTTGTCAGGAACGATGTCGGACCATATGATCAAGACAGGTAGGTGAACATACATCGAAAAGTGTTGCAGACTGTACATCAAAAATCAGCTAACTCTCATTATCACCGACATCAGGCGAACAACCATTGGCGTATCCTCACGATGGAACAGTACAACCAGTTCCGGTGCACGAAATGGGGGTTTCACCTCCGCCGAATCAGGGCAGTTCTTCACCACATGGAATCCAGCCGAGAAAGGATGGCCAACAATGATAACCAGGCAATTGATCTACTGTGGTAGTACGATGTATTTCCGAGTCAACAAATGGTATTCCTATGGAGGCAAGCAAACTGCTTCTTGTGACTGACTGCAAATAAAATCATGTTCCTCGTGCCTGCCATTCAATCCGTAAACGCCGCTGCCGTGTTCTTTCTTTTGTCTGTATTAAGAGACCCGGCTGATCCCAACGAGAAATAAGCTAATTCAACAAGTCCGCAAACCGTACATCCTTGCCCTTGACGTCTTTGTTCTTCTCCTATCGCTTCTTGACGCTCGGGCGCGGCTTGCACTCGTCGCCCTGGACGGGGTGCAGCATGACCTTGTTGGGGTACTGGGGGTTGTTGCCCTGGTGGCCCTTGCTCCAGTCGTAGCCGACGGCGTAGGCGAAGATGCTGCCTGACGCGTTGAACGTCGTGGCCACGATGCTGCCGCCCACAGTCGGGTAGCCCTTGAGGCGGTGCTTGGCGTCCTTGTCCCAAAAGTGGAAGGTGCCGTCGCTACCGGCAGTCGAAAAGGTCCCGTGCTGCGGGTGGAAGGAGATGTCGTTCACGCTGTACACATTGGTCACGTTGCCCTGCGGTGGGTCGCGGTGGCACTTAAAGCTGAAGTTGGAAGTCGCGTCCTTCTCCTCGACGTACTGGATAGCACAGCGACCCTCAATGCTGCCCACCGCGAAGCCCGAGGCGTCGCTGAAGCAGCTGACCACGCGCGTTTGCCACTTGAGCGGACTCTGGAGCGTTTTGTAGAACTTGAGGGGATCCTGCAGGTTGACTACGTTGATGTAGCGGTCGGCGGTGCCGATGACAAGTAGGTTGTTGCGGACGTCCATCGAGTAGATTCGCTCTTGGGCGGTGACGGTGCCAACGGGTGTGCTCTGTCGGAGATCCCAATACTTGATCGTCTTATCCCAGCCGCCGGTCACCAGCATGGTGCTATTCGATTGTGGTGATTCGAAGAACTTGGCGCACTTGATGGGTTGGTCGTGGGCGGCTACTTGTTGCGCCTGGAGATTGCCACCGAGGTCGCATAACTTGGCCATCTTGTCGGCGCCGGCGGACACGAGCTTTGTACCATCCTGTACAGGCTGTGTGAGTAAATGCGAGGGAAAAGGATACTGGAGTAGATCGGCGGATTTACCTTTGAGAAGTCCACGCTAAACACAGGGGCATCGTGGTCATAGGCATGCTTGCCCTGGCTTTGTCCTGAATTGTCGATCTCGTACACGCGCACTTTCTTGTCCCAACTCGACACGGCCAAGATCTCAGAGGTGGGAGAGAAGACCAGGTCGGTGACGGTGTCCTCCGGGGGCTGGTTGAGAGCGACGTCCTTGGACAGGTCGCCCTGGGTGTTGGTCGACGACGCCGATGCGGCGGGAGCAGAGCCGAACAACGACATCGTTATTGGTATCCAGCGAATATTCGACTGGTGGTGGTAGTGGTGGTTGGTAGTAGTGGTGGTGGTATTTAGAAATGGTGTCGCGCCTGTTGCTTCCACTTTTTAATGTAGGTTGAGTAACCGCGCTGGGAGAGAGCTCCAGTTGACTAAAAAGTATGGAAGGGAGCAGCGACCGGATAAACGATAAGACTCGAATCGGCTAAGCGTAGCAGGTACTGTACTTATATGGGATAAGCACATAGCACTCCACTCATATTAAATAATTATGGCAAAGGTAGTAATCGTTACTTACTTTATTATTCCAATTCTAGGTCATTATCCGCCCCAAAGGTTATACATGTGCCAAAAGTTTGCCCAATGATCATGATACCGTTGATCTGGCACTGTACGAAGACTGCCTGGGTTAAAGCTGTATGATCCTGGAGTCTTGTATCGGTAGGTACCTGAATGCATGCCAACTTGAAAAGCCTTAGTGGATCCTGAAGGCAGAAAGCCCCACCTAAGCTTAAGATCCATTCTGAAAACTCTTGTATAAAAATCCAATCCCGCTTTCCCAATGGCCTTTCTTTCCTCTTTCCTTTCTCCCTTCAAGCCACCCCTCGTCCGAAAAATCGCTATCGAAGCTACACACAGAGAGACTTGTCACAAGTCTCTCCTCATCAGCAGAACCAGCTTTGGGAGAAAGTCCCCGGACACCTTTTCCTGTTCCTTTTAGGGGCCGGAAAAGAAGAGCGGAAACGCGCCGCCATAAAAGCACAGCGGTTTACCTTACCTCTCGTCTTTCCTTCCCTCTTTTATCCCTTCTCTGCCCCGGATTGTTATCCCAAAATCATCTGTCTGCTGTCGCGCAATGTTGCATCTCTTGGCTACGGCGGGTTGAGCCCCAATGGACGAAGATATGAGTCCGCCTCGATTTCGTGTCGGGCCTCGGTTTGCGGCGAACGCGTGACGGTGGCTTATGGTGACTTTCTGGCCGCTTGGAGTCGGGGAGAGTTGGAGCTACAAGGCTGAGTTGGGAACCATCTAGTCGAGATCCAAAAGTTATGCGATTACCTCTTTGCCTTCAGCGTTCGCGTTGATAGGCAGGTGGCAACTCGACGGGGCTTATTCTCGGTGCGAGGGGGGCTTCAAATCATGTTCGTGGTTTTTGCCGAAGCTAGGAAGAAGCTGAAAAAGTGCTTCGGATCTGATATGTTTTACACTCTGGGGCTTCGCTGGAAGCTCTTCCCTTCATCCCTCTGATCAAGATTGCCTTTTGACGCTCTTCCAACAACACTCAACTGCGGTTTCTGGGGTTTTTACGTTCAGGTGATGAGAACCATTTATAGAGTCAAGCACCGAGACACAAAGTGTCGACGACGACAAAAAATGCGTTATGGTATCTGATGAACATTCATCCTTCTGGTTGAACAAAACACAGGCAAGTCTGGCAAGTGCTGGATAGACCAATCCCGAACCCCAAGTACATAGTCGCAATGCTATATCCACTAGAAAGAATACAGCGCCATTCACGATACATACACCTGATTTGAAACTACTTCCGCTGTGCTATTAAGGGGTCTGAACTGCATGGCAAAGTGGGAAGGCTTTAATCAGATGATTTTCTGGAATTCAGACTGGATTATCTGTACTTTGCAACCATGTGTAAATTTGGAAGCATGTCCATCGTATATACAATGGTGATCGTTATATAGTAGTAGCCTTCCCGATATGCGTCATGTCAAAACGCCGTAATTCCCTCGCCCAGAGTAGATCGCTGCCCGTCCAATTGACACATGTGTCTCCCGCCCGGTCCTCTCCCAATACTATACAGTGTAGTGTTTTTATCTACATCAGCCCTCCCAAGACAACCTTGCTAACATTACCGACTTCTTGTTTGAGCCCGGTCCGGCTGGAATCCTCAAACTCCTTGACAACGCCCTGGATGATGATCTTGCGCACCCTGGCGTCGGCCTTGGTGAACAGCTCCGCAATGGGGGGCGTGCACTCCCGCGAGCTGGGTATCAAGCTCATGAGCCGTGTGTAGCAGTCGATGAGCACGTCACAGAGCGTAGCAAAAGTCTCGAAGAAGTCCGGATCAAAGGGAAGGGATGGCGTGAGCAGGTGTGTGTACTCCTCACCAGGCAGCAGGTCGTTGCCCTCGCCGCCCAGTCCGAACGAGATGACCGACGTGGGCGTCTGGTTCACGACGCTGTTGCTGCCCCCCATGGAACCACCGCCACCACCGCCTCCTCCGCCTCCCCCGTTGCCAGACTCGGGGATGTAGCCCAGGTCGCCGGCGCCTGAGGTCCTTCGCCCTTTACCGCCGGGGCCGCGACGGAACATTTGAGGTAGACGAGCGCGCGACAACGAGGAGGCATTGATGCCGTTTTCGCTGTGAATCTGCTGGAAGGAGTCGAACTCGGTAAGGAGAGTATTGAGGGATCGAAGGAACTCGAGCGGCGTCGACGAGTTGAGATCGATGACGGTCGGTAAGGAGAGTCCGAGCAGGAGGTAATTGGTTGCACGGCGGGCGAGTTTCCGCGAGTCGAAGTAGGGCATGCGAGCTAAGTCGGGCTTGTCGAAAAGTAATGTGTTGAACCAGTAAACTCGACCTTCGTGACTATATTTACGAGGTAAAAGTTAGCGAGAACTACCTCCCTTGCATGCATACGCACGCAAGTGGTATATATGTAGGAGGGGCTGCGTACGCCTTGCGTAAATAATCCAATGTCGATATCCTTTTGTTCGCAATCTCTTGGATATGCTGGTATATAATCGAACTCTCATTCTGAGGTCCTAATCCTCCCTGTGTGCTAATGGAACCCCCTCTTTCCGTCGGTAGGGGCGGCGATGCGACGGCGGCGCCGAAGCCATTGGAGGTTGGCGCAGTGCGACTCAACATCTTGCTGAACGAGTCGACGGACGGGGGCGACGAATTTTGCGCTGCGGTGGTGGTTTCCGAGTATTCTTTGGAGAACTTGGCAGCATTAGCGAGGGCGTGCTCGGGTAAGGCAGGCGGTGCACCGTCGTCGGGGGTATAGTGGTGCCCTCCTCCTCCAGTCGCAGCGGCGTTCCCGTTAGATACGCTGCCTCGGCGCCTTCCCGAAAACGAGGCCCGGCGTACGAGACCGGTGAACGAAGGTTTGCGGTCGCGGTCCTTGGTGAGGAGCTTGGGCCTCTCCTTTGCGGGCTGTGCGGTTGTTGCTTCGCGCTCGCCGTGGCTAGTGCTGGGTCGTGATCGTGGGTCGGAAGCGTGGGTGGTGGTCAGGTGGTTGTTGCCGATGTTGTTGTGGTTGCGACGACTAGTAGCCCCAGAAATGCTGGCGGATCTCGAAAAGGGAGCCGCTGATACATTTTGGTCCTGCATGCTTGCTGACTGAGTGTCCTCTTTCGGGGCGATGGACCCCGGCTGGGCTCGAGTGTTAGCGCACTAAATCACTAACAAGTCCCCGTCCCTCCTTTCTCCCGTGCTGCGTGGCCTGCAACTGGCTCCTGCACAGAACCTGCAGGCAGCCCGTGTGCGTGCAGCAAGCAAGCGTCTGACACCCGGACTTGAATCGAGCCAGGCCCTTTGATTGATTGGACGTGGGAGGGGGCGGAAACCGACACAGATCAATGCCGGATTGTCGAGTTACAGAGAGAAAATACCCGCGTCTCGAAGAGGTGTGTGTTAAAGGATTAGAATTAACCAGGAAATGTGCCGCATAAACGGAATAGGGCTGAGAAGGGAAAATGAAATAGCCAGTCAGCCCACAGAGGTCGAAGAAGACGATCAGGCAATAAATATGCAGTACACGACGAGGGGAGAAGGCAACTGGTATCAAGACCAAAACACAATATATGTAAGTGAAAATGAAAAAGGTAGCTGATGCCCCCTCGTGGTCTAGAAGCTCGACTCAAGACACACCCAGACAGCGCCCGCGACATGGACTAGTCAGCCATGATTATTGGTCTGAGTTAGTATGTAGGTTGAAGGCTGAATCTGTCTCTGTCCAGGCAAGGCAAGGCAACACAACTGGACGCGGGGATGGTCATGGTGAAGCGAGAGGGGCGCAAATTCAGCCGGCACTGGGTTTGCGATTGGGTTTCTCTTTATGTAGGGTGTACGGCGGCGTCGGCAGCGTTCGGTTTCGAACTGTCAAAAGTGAAGGTGCAAGGGTTGCTGGCGGCCATCCTCACTATAGCGGGCTGCATTATTGCCGTCAAAGAGCCGTGGCCCAGTATTCATCCCACGCTGTCGTTGCATTAGGAACATCACGTTGGCCCTTGTTGGTCGATGTTTGATTTGCTAGGCTGAATTCAGGACCCTGAAACGAAATTTCAACCCGACTTGACGTCGGCATCGTTGCCGGGACCTTGATCGTGGGCGTTTGATAGCCCCCATGACATGGAGTCCTGCCGGTCAGCTCATAGCATCGTAGCTCACAAGTTGAAGCTCTTCTTTTGTCTGGTGGCTGAAACCAGGCACTTCTAGTGAGCCAGGCAAGCATGTGATGCCTACTAGCAAAAGGGAAGGAAGAACATGTCGATACGCTTCAACAGGACCAGACCATCGAAATCTGTAGCTCTGCTGTTCGACGAGCAGTGAAGGCAGGTTGGTGAAATCTCTCATATCTACTATGTAATATGTGTGTGCAAGCATGTAAGCATCTGAAAAGAAGCATCTGAAAAGAAGCATCCAGTGTTCAGTGTCTCTCAGGCTTCTGTATCAACAAATATGTAGCCTACGAGTGTGGTGTGTGTGATGTTGGTATGACACTGTTGGATGTGATTATTACGGTTGCGTTGCATGCTGGCAGGAACACTCCAGCTAATTACATCCCACCACACATCCATGTTTAAGCGAGCCCCCTGCACATCCCCCTCTCGTAGTGGGTGTTTTCCTTGAGAGGCGGATTGACCTATCAAAAAGTACCCCGCCGTCACTTTACTGAAGCCTAGGGTCGGGTGTTATTAGCGTAAGGAACGCGCTACGCGATAAGATAGAACATTGAAGCCGAAGGAAACCCAAACAGCTCTCTAGCTAGACGCGTGCCATTAATCTAGAAGCTGGTAATGCCAATTTCGCTGTCAAGCATCCCCCATCTTCCTCTGCTCTAAGCCTTGTTCGATGTCGCGGTGATGCCCAGGTGAGCAATACAGCGAATCCACCGCCCATATTACATACTCTAACAGATAGCAATTTAGGGAAATTATCACCATCCAGGCCGGCCAGTGCGGCAACAGCAGTCAGTCTCTACCTATATTCCAAACCCCCCACCTAATCTGGATTACGGCCCATTGCCTACGCGGCCTCGGGACTGACGGAGAGAATTGGAACGACTGGACTGACGTGGACTGGCAGTTGGTAGTCAATTCTGGCAACAGTTGTGCCAGGAGCACGGAATCAACCAAGATGGCAACCTGGAGGACTTTGCGAGCGAGGGCGGTGACCGCAAGGATGTGTTTTTCTACCAGAGCGATGATACCCGATACATTCCGCGCGCAGTCCTGATCGATCTCGAACCCCGTGTTATCAACGGCATACAGACCGGCCCGTACAAGAACATCTACAACCCAGAGAATTTCTTCGTTGGAAAGAACGGCATAGGGGCCGGCAACAACTGGGGTGATGGATACCAGACGGGCGAATTGGTGCACGAGGAGATCATGGAAATGATCGATCGCGAGGCGGACGGAAGCGACTCCCTAGAAGGTTTCATGTTGCTTCACTCAATAGCAGGTGGCACAGGGTCGGGTCTCGGCTCCTTTCTTCTCGAGCGAATGAACGACAGGTTTCCCAAGAAGATCATCCAGACATACTCGGTTTTCCCGGATACCACTGCGGCGGGTGATAACGTGGTGGTTCACCCGTACAACAGTATCCTCGCGATGCGCCGATTAACACAGAACGCCGACTCCGTGGTGGTACTAGACAATGGAGCTCTATCCAGCATTGCCGCCGATCGCCTGCACGTCCAAGAGCCCTCATTCCAGCAAACGAACCAGTTGGTCTCGACAGTCATGTCCGCGAGCACGACGACATTACGATACCCCGGTTACATGCATAACGATTTGGTCAGCATCCTCGCCTCGCTGATTCCCACGCCGCGATGCCACTTCCTCATGACAGCGTACACCCCATTTACGGGCGATCAAGTCGAGCAAGCCAAGACGGTGCGGAAAACAACGGTTCTCGATGTTATGCGGAGACTTTTACAGCCCAAGAACCGAATGGTCTCTACACAGCCCGGAAAGAAGAGCTGCTACATATCCATCCTCAACGTGATCCAGGGCGAGGTTGATCCCACCGACGTTCACAAGAGTTTACTTCGTATTCGTGAGCGAAGATTGGCGTCTTTCATCCCTTGGGGCCCGGCCAGTATCCAAGTCGCCTTGACGAAGCGCAGCCCTTACGTACCCATGAGCCACCGGGTCAGTGGTCTCATGTTGGCAAACCACACGAGCATTGCGACGGTAAGTATATTGTTGGGCATCAGGAGCAATCACAAACTAACAACCTTCACAGTTGTTTAAACGAATTGTCCGGTCGTACGACTTTATGCGGAAACGTAATGCCTTCATTGAGGCTTACAAGAAAACATCGCCTTTCTCTGAAAACCTGGACGAATTTGATGAGTCGCGACAGGTGGTTACTGATCTGATTGCAGAGTATGAGGCGGCAGAGGATGCAAACTACCTGAACCCAGAGGAGGGAGCTCAGGCTACGAGTGCCGAGACAGATAAACGACTCGGCTAAAACGGTCCACGTGAAATGAATGAAGGGAGGAATGGCGTTGGTGGTGTTAGATTCACGATATCAATAAACTGTCTGCACATTATCCAGTAGCCCATCTACTGGGCGTATCATAGGTTGCTGCATGTATGCCGAGCCTTTCGAGAAGCGTCTGTGAGATGATATGAGTTGGTTGACCAGGAAAAGGAGCTCAGTCATGACTAGGTAAGTTGAAAATCCTGCCGCCGCATCACCGTCGATCCCATAGAATTGGCGGGCAACCTGGTTACTGCTGGTAAATCGGGTAATGGATCGTGCATTATCCGGCGTGTTTGCCCCTCCATATCGGCCGGAAATCGAGATCCTCCCCAAGAGACCTGCGGTTTGCCAATTAGTATTACGTCTTTGGTGGATTACCGACCGCGCTTTTGGGGCCCGGCTGACACCTTTTGACACTTTCAGGGCTGTCAATTGAGAGCTGGTTTGGTACCTGAATAAGCTTTCTGGCAGAATAGTCCGGCCGTTTGCAGTGAAGCTCTCCACCTACTTGACGTCAGTCCAGAACCCTTGACTGACGTCAATATACACGAGCTTCCGGAGGTAAGCTCCGCCAGCTCTAAGAGCCGCAACGCAACTCATCATCTATCTCGTTCTCGACATACATAAAAAGGTCAGCCCGATCCTTTCTATTCACCCTTCCCGAACCAATCCAACTCAATCAAGCAACTCATCACACGACCACATTCACAGGGAAAAGACCCTCCATCTCCAACATCACAAGTCAACCATCAACACAAACCCCAACAGTAGGTTTTACTTCACTTCCCCTACATCACCCGCACCTAGACGGCGCATGGCACTCGCATTGTTGGAGACACATGGATCGCATAGCAAGGTTAAGTTGGCAGAGCGAGCAAGCACATTGCTATGTTTTATTGCCTCTTATTTGCCTCCCACGATACCCTGCATCCGTGTCTTGTGTCACGATCAACTATCCTTTTGCCTCACATTTGTTTGTATGCCTCTCCAGTTACTAACATAATTCACCAGCAACCATCAACATGACTCAGTCCAAGGCCGATCAGATCGAGGAGGTTCGCTCCAACCTGCCCAAGCCCGAGGCCCCTCCCGTCAAGTCTGACTTCAACACCAACGATGGCTCCGCCACCAACGTCGGCTCCGGCGGCGTCTCCAGCGACATTTCTACCGGTGCTGGCTCCTCTTCCGGCCTGCGCGAACCCGCCTCCACCAAGGAGGCTGACCTGAGCAACGTCGGTCGCGAGGGCAAGGATAACCTGTCCGGACCCCCCAAGGATGCTGCCTACTAAGCTATCCTACTCAAACAATCGGCGTTTTTTTCTCTCATCAACAAATCGTTGGGGATATGTACGAAGCGAATCGGCGCGAAGGGAAACCACATCAATTGGCGTTTATGAGACATGGCATCATGACAACTTGATACATGCAACTCCATTCATGTTGCATATGGCATCTTGATCGATATGAATATCTCGAGACCGCCTAATTAGTCGGATCAATAGAATATCTGACAACCAAACTGCTCTTATCATCTTGTGTAACATTACATCTGTGACAATGCTACTTTCTGCTGCAGGGCAGGTGTCTGCCTCTCCGATGGAATACCGTAAGTAATTGAAGCTGGTGAAACGAGTAATTCAGGTTTCATTCGACTTGCGGAATGAGGCGAGTAACATGTACAAGGAGTATTCTTCTCAGTGTTGGGGATCGGGCGAAATAGAACTTGCAATTCGCGGAAACTTCCACCATCTAACCTAAAGATATGGGAGAATCCGATGAATGAAGATGGCAGTTCAACGTGGCATGCTGAAGTATTTCCTACCTATACCCGTCAAGGTAACCAACTTGCAAACAAAATTTGGGCCTCGAGCCATGAAACATATACAGTATTTCTTAAATTCAAGTAGCCATAACCTACAGCAAATTGCTTCATACGCGACTCGTAGATATACATGTCGAATATTGGCATTGCCCACCATCTCGACCGCTCCCGGTGGCTTTGTGCTCTTCACATGATCACCTCGCCACGAAACAAGAGTATTCATCTGATGATGCCGGAGAATGCACTCTTGAAATCAATTATGGCTGATTTTACTCTGAGAGTATTCGGATGGTCAATGTTCCAGAATCACGTGTTTCCATTGAAGTGAACCACCCACGTAGGCCAAGAATTGCACGTATTCGCCTGTCCGAGCGACACACTGCCACAGTCAAGCGCACCTTGGTGTGATTGATGGGTATAAGGGGACTGACAGCCAAGTCAAGAATGACGCGGCCGGCACAGACAGCTTCATGACACAGGCAGCCTCACGGCACAGACAACTTCACGGCCCCGGCTTGAAACGAGGGCTCGAGTAGGTGGAAAGACGAAAACGAAACCAAAAGTTGCCCTCTCTGTAGACCTATAGAAACTTGGGTGACAATGCGTGTTCATGTAGTTTCCGTGAATTGATACCTTATATAGGCCCGTTATTCTTGTACTTGTATCAGTTTATGCTGTCAACCCTTTGCCCCCTATCCTCTCCGCTTCAACATATACCCAGCGACTCACGATATCGCTATCGACTCGCTCCTAATAGGAAGCAAATGAAGGAACCCTCCTGTATGGTTGACACAAGAATCATGGAGAATCAGCTACCCATAGATGATGATAATAAGGACGACGGAGCTTCGTCAAGGCGTGTTTCAAATCTCACTCAGCTGCGGCGCAAGTCCGGTTGGACGTCGACACAGGTATCGCTCCGGGAGCGCATCTCGCACTTCACGTGGTGTTGGTTCGAGTGCGTCATGTCGACGGGCGCCATGTCCGAGCTGCTCGGAATTCAACTACAGGAGCCGCCCCGCAGCCATACTGCAGAGGTCCGCAATATGGTTTTGAAGTTTTTCGGTTCGGCGTTTTATCTTGTGGCGGTGCTGCTGTTCGGCCTGTTCTGTATGCTCATCACGGCTCGGTTCTTGACCCGACCCGGGACATTAAAGGCTTCATTACACCATCCACAAGAGGTACGCAAGAAGGAACGATTTGAGAGATGAAGAAAGGGGGATCGTCTGATTGAATCCTCACACATCACCGTGCCCTTGAGACATGAGAGAACGGAAGAGGTCAATGTGATTTACATCCATACCTGTTCATGCTGCGCTCCCCCTTCCCTTTTCCTCCGATTGGGCAGCGCTGTAAGCCAGCATTGAGCTAACGTAAACACTTGCACCAGTCTTTCTTCTTCGGAACCTTCTGGGTTTCCATCGCCCTGATCCTGTACGGAACCCAAAAATACGCCGTCACCTGGTTGATAAAGTTGAGCGGCGGCCATAAGCAGTCGCCCTCATGGTGGCTGACGGTATCGCTCGAGGTGGCCTTTTGGGTCTACGCCGGCGGCGCGCTGCAGCTCGTCATCTTCCAGTACCACGTCATCTTTGACGAGGTGCGCCTGCCCGTCGCCCAGCAGGCCATGCCCACCTGGATCCTGCCAGCATACCCCTTTATCGTCATGGGCCCCGTCGCCACCGTCATCCTCGAGGACAGCGGGCAGCATATGAACCGCGACGAAGGGTCCGCGCCCATGCTGATTGGGGGAATCGTCTTCGCGGGACTGGGATGGTCCCTTGCGTTTCTCATGTACACCATTTACTTCACTCGCCTCATCAATGGGGCGCTGCCCGCGCCGGATAAAAGACCAAATATGTTCGTGGCCGTGGGACCTGCTGGTAAGTAACATCTCTTCTTCAATTCCTTTCACCTATCTCATGTTCCTGTTCCGATGGTTTGCCTACGGGTAAACAAATCGCAGAAAGAGACACATATTCAAGAAAAATGAAGCAAAGCATTCGATACGAACTTATTGACAATTCAACATAGGCTATACGGCCAGCACCCTGGTTGGCCTCGGCATGCAGGCCCCCAAAATCATCCCGGCGACGTACCTGGGCATCACGTCGGGCGTGCCGACGGGCGACCTGTGGAAGGCCATGTCGGTGCCCGCAGCCATGTTCGTGTGGCTCATCGGGTTCTGGTTCTCCGCCCAGGCGACAGTGTCGACGCTGCGGGGCGTGCGCAAGATGCGCTTCACCCTGAGCTGGTGGGCGTTCATCTTCCCCAACGCGGGCCTGACGATGGGCATGGCCCACATCGGCAAAGCCATCGACTCCTGGAAGATTCGGAATCTGGTCGTGGCCCCCGCCACCATCTTGCTGGTTGCATTGTGGATGCTCGTCGCCATTATGAACGTCCGCGCCGTCTGGCGTGGTGATGTGCTCTGGCCGGGCAAGGATGAGGATATGGAGGATCTGCTAGAGGAGGGGTTCCAGGACGAGGAGAAAGCTGGGCACGTAGATTGAATACTTGATAAGTGCATGTTCATACTGAGACTCTAGAATGAAATTCTACCTTCATATAACATAAATGCATATTAGAACATGACTAGCAAAAGATGTTGATTAATATCACCTTATCGTTTGAGCATGGTATGGCTCAAGTAGGTTGACGTCATGACTGTTCAACGTGCAACACCACGCCGCTCCGCGCCTCCGCGCCTCCGTGTTACTCTTTTAATTATGCCACCTTCGAGGCATAAATAAAGGCATCCAGGCCAGGTAGTGAGATCTCGAACCAGTGGCGACGATGCACTTAAGTAAACAGGATACCTTCTCGTGACTGCGCGCACGATGACTAACTTCACTACCTGGCTAGGAAGCGTTTGCTTCCAACTATGTCGCGGTAGCGACGGGAACGGCCACGTTAACGGCCGTCACCGCCTGCCTACGGTATACGTCAGCCCCCTTATCCCTTATCCCTTCGCGAGCACCCCTCGTCATCGGCCAGCACCTTCGACTATGGCCATCAGCTTCGACTACAGCCAGCACCCCATTCCTACCACCCTCGTCGACGTACGCCAGAACCTCCCTTCGTCGTCGTCGGTCAGCACCTTGGACTACGGCCAGCAACCCTTTTCTCTCCCTTGTGTAACCTGAAATCGAATACTTCGTATCTCAGTTCGGCGTCACATGCCCGTTTTTGTTTTGGCCCCTCACCTACTAATAATATAAATATCCAACGCTCTCTGAGCTCTAGGTTGTCGAAACCATCACATTCGCCTCTTAGTAACTCTGCAATAAAACTTGATGGTTAATGCGCCTTAGAATTCTAGCACTATTATAAGATGACTGGTCCTACTCAATCGGCCATCATCTGGCCCGAGCACTTCCTCCCCGGAACGACCGACAACTTTGTCTCCAACGAGGTCATTGCCAAGGGGCTGACCGCGCGGCAGATCTGGGACCTCCTCGCCGACATCAGCGAATGGGAGACTTACTACAAAAACGTGTCTCAAATCACGGAGCCCGAGTCCGGCCCCGTTCTCAAGAAGGGCGACGTCTTCAAGTTCAGCACGTTCGGGTTCCCCGTCCTCTCATGTTCGGTCGAAGAGTGTGTGCCTCCTCAAGGCAAGTCGTCAGCAGGCGGAGAGCCGCAACCGTGCCGCATCGCCTGGTCGGCGAAAGTGTATGCTCCTAATCCTGAAGACAGCGTCGAGGTGTACCACGCGTGGCTCCTGAAAGATCTTGAGGGCAGGCGAGTGCGGATCTCGACCCAGGAGAGTCAGATCGGAAAGCAACTTGCGCTGCTGGCAGAAGCGAAACCAAATAGGATGTTGTTGGGCCACCAGGACTGGCTGGATGTGCTGGTTGCGGCGTCGCGGGGTCAGAAGCTTCTCGGGCAAACCAACTTAGATGCGATCCAATGATGAGGCCAGTACCTTCTAAGTGCATGGTGTTTGAGGATTCATTCAATCAATTGACAAATCACCTTCAAGTTAGTCTTTCCCGCCTCCCTCAGGGCCAAGCCCTTCCTGCTGCTTGGAGCTGCCGTTTCCTGAGGCGATCCGCATGAGCCGGCAGGGTTTGCACCACGCGATCTTTCGAGGTTCTGCCCAAGATATTTTGTCAAGCCTGGCGAACCCCTAATCTGCAACAAATCGGACATGGACGGTTATGTAAGGATAGACAGCCATATTCTGATTTGGGTAATTGCATCCCCTGGTGCTTGACGTTTCTTTTGCCCTGCATGACTTGGGGAATCCAACAAGTTTCGCCAGTAAGACAGCTCCTCCATATTCCCCTGTGAACTTAAACCGCATTCACAAGGGCTCATGTGTCAATAAAGATGTACATATAGAAGTCACCAAAGGAGGGAAAAGAGCACAATTGACACTTCATTTATATTTATACTCTGAGTAATATCAAACCTACCAGGTCAGGACGCTGTGACTGTCGAGGCGGGGGTTGTGTCGATGTAACCCACCTGCAGTAATTACCGGGCCGACAGCCTGTCCCCACAGCAAGGCTTGATAAATGCATCCACTGTCTCAGCGAAGAGACTTCCAAGTGCCGTAGATCGGACGCCTGCACAAGCACAGGGGCATGGGACGACCAGAAAGCTAGTATCGAATCCCGGGAATGGATTTCTTCTATGCAGGCGAAGCCAGCAACTGGCAAGCGGATCTGATGTTCTGGCGTCGTTGCCAAGCCCGCGTCACTGCTATGGCCCATGGCGCCATTTCCTTCTTATTGCTATCTCCTCAATATTCGCTCAATCGTAGCCAGAATAGGAAGGTCTCTTGGCCATTCCCTGCCGTGCCTTGATGAACCGGGGGTTACGATAGGCAGGTCAGACCAGCCTCCCTCACCCCTCATAGGCAATCACCAAGGGGATGCCTTTCCGGAAATCTACGCCGCATAGTACCCCGCGCAGCTGCTGACGCGCGGGAAATTCGTAGACGTAATTGCTACCCTGCTTGTTACTGCTATGCGGTGAGCCGCACCGTTGGGACGTGTAACCAAAGTTGGGTTGAGAGGTGAGACAGACGAGTAGGTATACCTGTGCACATATATAAAGCCGCCGCCTTGCCCGTTCCAATGGCCTCTTCTCTTGGCTTTGTTCATGTGTAGCTTGCCCTACGAGTAACCCAAGACAAGGACTCGAGCAATACCATCATGGGACGAAACTTAGTGTTATGCGCTGCTGCGCTCTATGCTGGCTTGTCCAGTGTCGCTGCGCTGACCCCAGAGGGCATGATCTCGGCCAATCGTTACGGCGATGCTGTACCGAACCCGACTGGCGTATGTCCCACTGTGAAATCTCTCCTTAATCAATCGTGACTGACCTCATATCCAGGATTTCGCTCTTCTTACGGTCAAAAAATACTCCTTTGAAAAGCGCAAGTCCACCACCAAGTGGGCCAAGCTCGACTTGAAGACTGGAAACATCAGCGACTGGGAAGGAGACACCGGCGTCTCGGAGTTCGTCTTCATTGGGCCTTCATCCTCGTCCATTCTGTATGTCAACGGCTCCAATGCGGAAGGCAACGGCGGCGTAAGCCTGTACTTCGGCGACGCTTTAGCAATTCGCGATGCCAAGCTCGTGGCTTCGATCCCTGCTCCGCTCTCCGGCCTGAAGGCAGCATTGACCCCATCCGGCGACATCAACTTCCTTCTGTCGGGCCAAGCCTATCCCAACGGAACTGCTTACAATGAGCAACTGGCGACCAAGCCAGCAAGCGCAGCTCGCATTTACACCTCACTTTACCCTCGTATCTGGGTAAGCATCTGAATCGATCACATGGCTTTGGTCACAACTAATTCTCGCTCTAGGATCACTGGCTCACGCCTCAGAAGAACGCCGTTTTTGGTGGAGTTTTGAAGAAGAGCGCAGCTCCCAGCAATGGAACTTATGCTACCGGAAGCAGCTACTCATTCGATGGCAAATTGACCAACTATGTCACTGGCATCTGCAACGCTACCTGTGCTGAAAGCCCGGTTGATCAAGAAGGTGATGAGACCGATTACGATCTGGCGCCCGACGGAAGCAAGCTTGTTTTCAGGTCCAAGGATATTGACCTGCCTCTGTCCAACTATACGAGCACCCCGCTCTACCTTGTTCCTTTCACTGGAACATCCGAGGACGCCGTGCTGCTCAACCCCCGCGGAGCTGCTCCCTACCCCGATGCGAAAGGCTACTCGACGGTCCCCAAGTTCTCGCCCAAAGGCGACAAGATCGCCTACTTGCAGCAGAATGGTATCAATTACGAGTCCGACCGCCGAATTCTGTACATTGCCAACCCTGATGCCAAGAACGCCGAGATTACCAAGCTCGCCGGCAAGTGGGACCGCTCACCTGCATCACTCGCGTGGGCCAAGGATGGCCAGACCCTGTTCGTCCAAGCCTCCGATCTTGGCCGTGACCGCATCTTCTCCGTCCCCACTACGGCCAATGATGACTTCGTGCCCAAGAACATCACCGACGAAGGCACCCCGGCCGGATTCCACGTCATTCCGAGCGGGATCATCGTCTCGGACTCCAAGATTTGGTCTAGCCGCGACATTTACACCGTTTCCACTACCGGCGAGCCCCTTAAGACCTACCTCCAGGCCAACAAGGTCGACCCCGAGCTAGCTGGCCTTGGCCCCGAGGACGTCTCCGAGTTCTACTACTCGAGCAACAGCTCCGAGATCAAGCAGCAGGCCTGGATCGTCTACCCCCAGGGTTTCGACAAGGCCAAGAAGTACCCGCTCGCTTTTCTCGTCCATGGAGGTCCCCAGGGCAGCTGGGCGAATTCATTCTCTCTTAGGTGGAACCTCAAGACCTGGGCCGACCAAGGTTACGTCGTCGTTGCCCCGAACCCGACGGCCTCCACCGGCTGGGGCCAGAACTTGACAGATGCCATTGCTGGAAAGTGGGGATCATACCCTTACTGGGATCTAGTTCACGCTTGGAAGTACGTCAATGAGACACTGGACTATGTTGACACTTCTCGTGGTATCGAGGCAGGTGCTTCTTTTGGTGGATACATGACGAACTGGTAAGACCCCCTAGTTACCCTATGGCCGTACTTTTAGATACGTAACTAACACCTTGGCAGGATCGCCGGACAAGAGATGGGCCAGTGGTTCAAGGCTCTTGTGACCCACGATGGCGTCACACAGACCCTGGACGCCTACAACAGCGACGAACTGTGGTTCATGGATCATGACTACCTGGGCCCCTACAACGCCAGCGGCATGGTCCCCGGCTCGCCCTACTACGACTGGAATCCGCTGCTGTATTCTGACCGCTGGTCGACCCCCCATTTCGTCGTGCATAACGAGCTCGACTACCGCCTGCCCGTCAGTGAGGGCATTCTCCTGTTCAACATGCTCCAGACCAAGGGGATCCCCAGCAAGTTCCTCAGCTTCCCCGACGAGAACCACCTTACCACCAAGCCTGAGAACAGTCTCGTCTGGCACAAGGAGATTTTCAAGTGGATTAACTTCTACAGTGGCATCAGCAATGCCACAAGCCCGAATTAATGAATTAATGTAGTATATAACACAACTCTTCACCTAGGGGCCATAGTAATAAACTGGTCAACCCTCCTATATATAATATCACCAGAATTACTCCATACCTAGTCACATCATTTAAATGAATTGTAGATACCACTGTAAGTTTTAGGCGGCAGTATCTAGAATTTATCGTTCCGTAGCTGTACATTCGTTCAACGCTCTGTTCATGCGAAGCATCTGATATATCATAAGTAGCCCGTCGCGGCAGTTACATTACCCCCTTATTCAAGTTGCTTTCGTATTGACCTTTGGATCGCCATGCTATCCCATTGAGGTGAAACAGCCTATTTGTCCGACTTGGGTTCACCCACCCAGTGACTTGAATATGTCCTATCTTCATGTAATGATGATAGTATCTGACTGCTATCCATACATGCAATGCAATAAGGAGTTGGGCGTCATATGATGGAGAAATATCTTTCCAGGGACGATATGTGACATGGCTGAAGAGGAAGATCCATTTTAGGGAACTACGTCCTGTTGATATTCGGGCTGTATGACTCATGTGCTTCAGGGGGGTGGACTTGGGAGAGACTTGTAAATGTTGTAGATACATGTTTATTATTTACTGGATGTCTATTCTGTTGAGCTATGAGAGGGATGACCGAGATCATGATGGTGGTTGTATGGTATCTTACGTGCCATGGGTCAGGTTGCGTGCTGATGATGTGCTGTACTGGGAGATGGCACAATGTCTGTGGATGGCCTCCCAGTACGGGCCTAGGTGAACGGTCGCCTACCTAGGTACTGTGAAGCCCTTCACCGTGATGCTCTAACTGTCGTTCGGGTCCAGCACCTGCTCATGGTGAAGTAGGTTGATCAAGTGATGAAGAAGTGAAGTACCCTTCCCTGGGTAACACAGTGATCTGAGACCCGCTCTCAGTGGCAGCATTGAATGTTGCCACACGTACAGCTCAGAGGAGAAGGGAACCAATCAGAAAATTCGATCTCGAGCGGGTCCCCTTGATGTGCCCGAACAGGATGCGGCTCTGCTATCCGTAGGCGCACCCGAACAGTTTCCGACCAATCAGAAAATTCCTCACCCTACATTTTGATACTGAACAATGCCCTGAGTTATTCAGAAGCTCGCCGGCGTGAGTTCTCTCAAAACACCAAGCTACTGATTGCAAAATCCATACTGCCCCAAGAAATGGGTACTTAAGGACTTCTTCTCTCCCTCCCAACTTGCAACTGTTCCTTCCTTCCTTCTTCAACCCAAACTTGAATGATCCAACAATCACAACAAGCCTCTTCTCACACAAGATTGGTATTCATCCTTCTTCTGCAAACATCTTCATCGTTGCACTTCTTCATCATTTGATCAACCTTCTTCACCATGAGCAAGCTTCATCAAATCGATCATCACACATCTTGTCTTGAACAAATCGTTGCTTCCACTTTCCACCTTCAACAAAAAGCCTTCCACATTTGGCACACCATAGCATCTTGCCACACGAATTTGCATTGGCACAATTGTTGAACACCTCATCCCCCATCGACATACCATGCCACCACCAATAACAAAGCAAAAAAGCAAAAACAAAAAAAAACATTGGAAGCAATGACCAAGATGTCGTCTCATGCAAGCTGACTCTACCATACCTTGTAAGTTCACATCAAAGAATGTCAACATGGTAAGCTTTGTACTCATCAGTACTTCTGACCACCCTCACCTGCAGCTTTCCACACAGTACCCTCCATCAAATGCTATTCACACACCATCACCATCCAGCACATCAGGTTCTGGCATCAGCATCTTCTCACCCTCCTCCTATCTTCAGTACAGTTCCTCTTCCCATCCAAACTACATCAGTACTTTGGCAAGCTTAGCAAAAACAACAGAACTCCAGCGTCACCTCGTGGCTGCCAATGGCTCTTCTGTGCATTGCGATTTCATCCTGACCTCATAAGACGAGCGTACTTCGGTGCTGCACATCGCAGAGGTTCAGATGATTTAATGCCAATTCGGAACATGTCTTTTGGATGGTGAGGGAATTCGGAAACAGATCATGGGGGACAGAGGTCTTGCTGCTCTGTTGGTTTTGATCACTACTGTCTGTTGACATTGTGAATTGACAAGTCTTGGACGCGTCTTGAAAAAACCAGAGTTCTCAGCTTCTCTTCATGGCTTATGGTGGCGATGCTTCACCCACCTTCCAGGTAAGAACTTCCTAAACACTTGCACCCTCCGCAATTCCCCTACTGACAGCTGTGCCAAACATACCAGGTAAACTTAAAGGTCTCACATACACCTTTCGACAGCCACTTGCTACTTCTTGGAGGTGGCATGAGGGACGGCGGCGGGCACATACTTCAATCTCTGCATTTGCAGCTCAAATGCAAACACCACACACTTCCTTACCATAGCATTCAACTACTCGCATCAATAGAACTGCAAAGCGATTGAAGACATCATAATCATAATTTCTGCCTCGACTTGTTGATTTGTTGATATTCTCGATCTGTCTCTTGCTCCTCTTGGTGTCTTGACTTGAAGTTATCTCGGGCCGTTGATCGCGAGCGATGATCCATGTAAGCCGTCCCAGGTATGTAGCAATTCACTGTCCAATCACGCCCTTGATTCAAATATGCCATGCTGTCTGTTGACCATGCTAGAGTGATGGCCTCGTTTGTTTGTTTGTTTGTTTTGTAATTTAACGTCGCCAGGTAGCGGTCGATGTTCTACCTTCCTGGGGGTATGTGAAGAATGATGGCCACAAGGTCAGGTCTCTTCCTGACAGTTTAGCATTGAAATAGAAGGTTACCAAACTCACTCAATTTGTACATGCATATGCTGGTCCGGGCTGTGACGCCGAACAAATTGACATGCCAAGAGTAGCGCTTCGCTAACAGCAGCTACAATCAGTACATGCAAGCCAGTCTAGACCCAATCCTCGCACCGTCCCCCGAGACCTTTCCTAGCCATCTTCTACACGGCGCGTCCGTGCTGCGCCGAAATAAGTCACAGTGTCGTATGATCCGCTTGGCAGCGGAGTTTTGCTCGCGTGGTGCCGTGACGCCATTCCGAATCCGACTGCCGGAACCCGTCGCTCCGCCTCCGCCCTGCAGACTTGTCACCTCGTTACAGCATCTCGGAACCAACAAAATGGCTTGTTCGTAAAGCCAAGACCCTGTGCAGGTGGCTGTGGGCGTACTAATTGGAGGAATCTCGGATCGACAAAGGACATATTGCGTGGGGAATGGTGGGATATCGGGACGCGCGATGCGATCACCCACCCATACTTCCCATGCCTGCAGTTAAGTTGGGTGCAGTATTTATAGCAGGGGATCTGCACTCGTGTATGTTTCACAGAAGATTTGTTTGACAGTGGTACCCAAACAAGTCAGCCTCCCCTGAAGCATCCGACCTCGACAAAGTCACCGCCCGCCGAAACCTCATCCATCGAACCGGACGACCACACACACGATGCGCACCAACGCCATTCTCGGCCTCGCGGCCAGCGCCGCATCCCTGGCCTCGGCGCACACTATCTTTGTCCAGCTCGAGAGCGGCGGCACGCGGTACCCCGTGTCACATGGCATCCGGACCCCGTCGTACGATGGGCCTATCCAGGACGTGACCTCGGACTCGCTGGCCTGCAACGGCCCGCCCAACCCGACGACCCCCTCCGACAAGATCATCGACGTCCAGGCCGGGTCCACGGTGACAGCCGTTTGGCGGCACACCCTGACGTCCGGCCCCGACGACGTGATGGATGCTTCCCACAAGGGCCCAACGCTGGCGTACCTGAAGAAGGTGGACAGTGCCACGTCCGCTGCGGGGCCCGGTAACGGTTGGTGAGTACAACTACACACATTTTGGTTTCGTCAGTAGTATTTTGATTCGGTAACTGACTTGAGGTTTTCCATCCTCACAGGTTCAAGATCCAGCAAGAGGGTCTCAACGGCGGCGTCTGGGCAACCTCCAAGGTCATCGACAACGGCGGTCTTCACTCCATCAAGATCCCGGACTGTATTGCCGACGGACAGTACCTCCTGCGAGCCGAGATGATCGCCCTGCACGGCGCCGGGTCTTCCGGTGGTGCCCAGCTCTACGTAAGTCATTTTCACGACAGAACGTTGATCGGTTGAAGCTCTTACTGACAGAAAATGTTTCTCTTCAGATGGAATGTGCCCAGATCAACATCAAGGGAGGAAAGGCAACTTCGTCTCCCCAAACTTACAGCATCCCTGGCATCTACAAGGTATGGAAACACCCCTGGCCCCTGAATGACATTAAGAACTAACACGAATGGTTTTTAATAGGCAAATGACCCCGGTTTGTTGATCAACATCTACTCCATGGGCAGCAGCAGCTATGTGATTCCCGGTAAGCATGCCCCCAGCTTCCATCCAAACCCCAAAGTGCATACATACGCAAACATGAAATAGCCTCAACTAACAATGTCTTTCTCATCGCTCCAGGTCCCGACCCCTTTACCTGCGGCGCCGGCAACAACAACCCCGGATCCGGCAACCCCGCCCCGACCACCATCGTCACGTCCACCAAGGCGCCGGCCCCGACCGCCACAACCAACCCGGGACAGGGAGGCGGCTGCAGTCCCGTGTCCCAGTGGGGCCAGTGCGGCGGCAAGGACTTCACGGGCTGCAAGACGTGCTCCGGGTCCTTCAAGTGCGTCGTGAGCAACGAGTACTACTCGCAGTGCCAATAGGGGGCGATCCGCGATACATGACGAGAGGAAATACATGTATATATGGTATTTTGAAGAGATATGTCGATAGCGAGTGGTTATCTACTTCTAGGGGTAGAAGTATAGGTACTGCGCAAGTTCCTCAACATATAGAGTATCATTCCATCCTTGATAATTTCGTGATTTGTTGATCTAACCCGGGTAGTTCTCGCTACTCAAAGAACCGTCCTTCGAAAAGGAAGATAGCTTGGCTGCATCTAGACAACAACTTGTCTCGATGCCGCAGTCGTAGTGAGAACCAGCTCCATAACTCCAGTAGTTGTCTGCTGAGACCAGGTGCCTTGGTTCCTCGACTTCAGCAACCGTGCTCCGCCAGGACTTCGCCCAGGACGGAGGTCCACCACTCGAGCCAGTAGCCGGTCCAGAAGAACGCCCAGGCTTGGTAGTACCAGAAGTCCGCGGTGGGGCCCTAGCAGGAAAATGCCACCATGTAAAGCAGCTGGCCGCAGATGGTGACGAGACCGGCGAGGACGGGTGAGGCGCGGCGGAAGCTGCCGTAGTTGGGCGACGTGTAGCTATCGAACCGCAGATCGCCATGTACCAACAACAAGATCAACGAGCCGCCGATGCTGGAACACTTAGAGAGGACTAGGGTGCCATTGGATTCGACTGGGTTGGAGTGGCCTTTATCCCGGTAGGCTAGGATGAGCGCAATGGCAATGGCGAGGACCAGACCGAGGCAGCCTCGGCTCGTGTCGGGCTTGGGACTCTTGGCGGAGCTCTTGACGGAAGGAGTGGTAGAACTCATTGGGTTGAGGCTGCTGGCTCTTCTGGCGTTGGGGTGTGATAGGTGCAGCGATTACTGGCTTCGAAGGTGGCTACTGCGCTTCTTGACTGCTTGCCCTTCAATGGTACGGGCGATGACGGCGAGAATTGTGTATGGTGATGAAAAGCGCAGTTTAGGCAAAGTTAGTGGAGGGTTCGCGGACGGGAGTTAAATATGTGCTGGTCACAAAGTCATTTTGAGAAAGAGAGCGCAGATTGCATCTGCCTTTGCGTTGAATACCCCCATTAAGCTTAGGTCGGTCTATTTGAGCTGCTTGTGGTAGTTCGGGGTTGAGAGAATTTAAAGGCAAAAGCCTTCTAGCAATAAGGTTGACGTTTTATTTGGCTCCTGCTGTAAGTCATTGAGTGTGGGATGGTGATAGCGGCAAGCCGCCGGATAATGTTGATCTCTCTGCTATAGGAAGTCATACGATCCTCAAGGGGAATCACCCCTTGCAGTTGTAGCCTATGAAAATCGAAATCTTTGGCTGGTTGTGATTGCTCGGAAGGATGGCTCTCGGTATGACCGAAGACATTTGTTGATGATTCATGCAAAGTATGAGCATTGAAGATGTTGACAAATCTAGTGAAAATGACAAAAAGGAAAGGGAAGGAGAAAAGACAAGTAGACTCAGTTATGATGCCTCTCATCTCATGATTGTATTCTGCTGCTTTGGGTTGAAAAATCATGGACATTGATCATGAGATCATGTTTATTTGCATATCAAAATAATGTTGTTGTTTGGCTTCGAAACAACCAAAAAGAATCAGAATCGATCTCCAGACCTCCAAAAAGAAAATAAAAGGCTGGCCACACCGTTCTACCTATTTTTCATCAGTGGCATAGGTGCCATTTACCACTACGCTAAGGGACCAGGCGGCTGTACTGTATTCCTGCCTGCTCTGGTGCCCCTCGCCAGTCAACAGCTGCTTCACTAATGGGCTACTTATGCGGATGAGCTTGGTTCTTCCTGCTCCTATTCAAGCTATGATGTTTCAGTCACTCCTTTTTCACCTTCATGCTATGTTGTCTTGACCTCGACCTTCACTGCTTCCCAAGCCCTGAACTTCTAGGTGAGTTGTAGAGCGAAATATCGAAGCCTCTGTTATTTGAATGCCCCTAACTCATACCGGAAATATGGGCAAGAGAAACAAAGTATTCAAGTCATCTATTATCCGAACAACTGGAATTCGTAAACCTGTGACACGAGGCAAGACCGAAGCCTCTGGAAAACTGCCTCCTTCTAACTCCAACCTCCCAATGGGGCTGCGTAGGAGACAGACCAGCCAAAACCTAGATCAAGATCCAAAGACCCTCGTTAGTTGGAATCTGCTTTCTGTATAAGAGGCACTCCTCGGTAGGACCAAACTACAATGTGATTGTTCAGTCGGGTCAAAAAGCTGTGGAACTTGCTCCCCTGTGTCTGCCCTGGAGGCAAAGGTAATGTGCATCATGCAGCCATCGATAGGCAGGCATCGATTTGTTAATGAAGAGTGTTTCCTTGGGATGCATTCAGACTAGAAACTTGTTATCAATAGACAAGGAGATCTCCTTCGGTACATTGTCGTCAGACAAAGAAGACCACCAAGAATAGTTCAACCTCCGGATCAGTCACCTCTTTATTCATGTTTCTCTAAGACAAAGGCTTAACATCTCAAACCCCACGATGTAAGGGCATGTTATACTAACATGTCAACCTGCTACGCTGTATAGATAGAGCAGTGACAGCTGACTCAAATCACACTCGTTGAAAACCTGGCAGATTATTGGTAATACTGAAATTGGAGAAAGTCATCGTATACTGCACCGCACACTAGTCAACCAGAGAGAAGTGTTGAAGATGTCGGTAAATATTACTAGAACGTCCGTCCTGGAAGATGGAACACTGCCATTCCCTACGAGGGGACCCAAAAGCATCCCTATTCCTGTTGCCACAGAAGCGCCGTTTACCAAGAACGCCCTGAGGGGGCTCAACCTGCTGCAGACCCGCTACGATGAACCGATCAACTCGCGCAGTCTCTCGAGCTCCCTCGAGTACCTCTACGATCATCTCCCTGGAAAGGTCCAGGGGCTCATGACTTGGTTGTCGCCCGACGATTTCGAGATGTTCCCGGACGAGGTAGATAACTTTGATACAGAGGGCTACCGGCAGCACTTGGAGAAACAGCGACGCTTCTTCGACAGCACATACGAATCCATCCGCAAGCACGAGTACTACATCCAGCAGGTCAACACGAAAGACGACCACTTCGTTACTGTCATCCTGCACCTCACGAAGGACGACCCGGAAAATGCCGGCAAGAACGATCCGTTCACAACCGTCGACTGGTCTGCCTACGTGGACCCGGCCACGGGCCGCACTATCTCCAAGCGCCGCGTGGCCAACGTGCGCGCCCGCATCGCCGAGTTCCTGCGGCCCGCCCTCGCGAACATCGAAGACTGCAAGTTGCACGAGCACGAGCTCTGGGTGCCCCGGCCCCGGCCCGCGGACTTGGACTGGAGCTCCGGCCTGCGGGCGTACGTCCTCTTCGAGCAGCTGACGCGCCGCCTCGTCGACCTGTCCTGCGAGGGGCGCACGTACTGCCCGGAGACCATGTGGAAGCCCACGTGCGCCTGGACGAACCTCGAGAAGGCCCGCGACGATATGGTCGGCGCGGCGGCCCACCAGGTCCGGCGCTACCTTGGCTTCACCCCTCGCGTCACGCTGTCGCTGCTCAAGGCGCCCAAGCACGGCAAGGAGGATCCGGCGGCGCTGGTGCGGGCGAAGTTGTACACGCCGGCTGAGGTCGGACAGTACATAGACGACGGGAACGATGTAGAAGAGGAAGAAGAATCTAGTCATCTATCGTCTTCACCGTCGGACTCTGAGGACTCAGACGAGGAGGAAGTCGACATGCAAAAAGTCGATAACGCCTTCATCGAACTCGTTGGTGGAAATGATGATGACAATGACGAAGAGGATGACGTGGAAGAGGAAAGGCAACAGAAGCAAGAATCCAAGCCTGTACTTAGCGAGGTGTCATCGCCTGAACCCCAAGACGTGGAGATGAAGGATTGCGATCACAACTCAGTCATTGCTGTAGACGAGAAATGCGATGAGGAGGCGAATGCTGTAGTAGAAGACGAAAAGGAGGGCAATGGTGGAGATGATGTGCTTGACACTCCGGTATTCTTCGGTCCCCAGTGGCCCCACGACATTCCTCGTCCCCCGTCGGCGGCTGCCCGTTACTTGGCTAACAGGCTCGACCTTCAGCCACCGCAACAAGATACTACCTCTCCCCTTCCCTCGGCAGGTACAGACTTCTTCGAGGTCAACGTGGAAACACCCACTGCTGAAGGCGAGGAGGAAGAGGTTCCAGTACCGTCCCCAGCTTCGGATGTTGAGATTACTATTGAGAGCAATAGCAACGTTGAAGAATCCCAATCACAACAATATAGGTTCGTTTACTTCTCCCCAAGCCCCCTAACGTCTCAAGGAAGCGACTTACACTCTAGCAGTACCCCATCTCCCAGTGCGGACGGAGAAATTCGCGACGAATTCTGTCGCAGCGATGCCCCGAGCCCCGAGCCCCGACCCCAACCTGAAGCAATTATGGACTCCCTGAGCCCTTCGCCACCACAGTCGCCCATAGTTGTTGTTGCCGAGCCCGAGACACTCTTAACACCCATCCCCAGCCCCATCGTCGTCCCCGCTCTCAGCCGACCGCCCTCGCCGATGGAGAGCGCTAAGAGGAAGCTCAGCGTCGTAACCAACTACGACGACTCCCCAGCCAGCGCCACTCATGACGAGGGGCCTCCCACGAAGCGCCAGCATACCGCTGAGGAAGAGGAGAAGGCATCGGCTTCAGTTGTGCCGGAGTATGACCCCGCCTTGCCTATTCTCGGCGCGCTTCGTGAATCGCAGGTTGATCCTCCCACCGCTGCAGCCACGGCGGCCACTTCGAGGTGGTCTGCTGCCAGCCCGACGGAAGGTCAAATTCCGGGTCTCACTTTGGCACAGGAGCCGGACGCTGCTCTGTCTGAGACGGCGGTGCCTGAGACTCAGGATACACAGTCTGAGGGTGTTGAACAGGTGGAAGAAACGGAACAGCCATCTTCAGGGGATGTTCCTTCCTACATTGCTTAAAGGGGCTCGGGCAGCGGACTTTGTAGAGTTATTGGGTAGTGCTGTATGATAGGGGTATACAGATCGTGGTTCGATACAGTGTTAAGGATATCCGGGTATTATTTCTGTTAATAGCAAGAACTCATCAGAGCTTTTGAAGCCTGCCAAATTCAAGGTGTTTCGCTTCCTCGTTGTTATTAAAGGTCGTGAGTGAAATTCCTTAGACGTCATAGCCACTGTGCCATGGTATGAATCATTAGCGAATGAATGCAAGTTCAAGTGTAGACTTAAACACAATGATACCCATGAGAGAGGTTGTGCCCGAATTCAAATCGCGACGTTTTGGACCACTTATGTAATAACTTTACAAACTGTTCTCCTCCTGTTCCATCGCATCGATACACTCCTTCCACTTGGCCCAAGCCGCATCGCCCCCAGGCAACCCGCCCACGAGAGGCAGCCTTGTTCCATCCGGGTCCCCGAACCCGCGGAGCCGGCTGATGGCCTCCTTGATCCCCACGGTGCCCGTCTGCACGATGAGCTCCTCCATGGCGCTGAGCTTGTACTGCAGTTCCCGCCGGCGGCGCACCTCCTCTTCGGTAATGCCCACGGTCTTGACCGAGAGCTCGTACAGCTTCACAACCGTCTTGGGGAAGAAACCCGCGCAGCCGTCGATGGCGCCTGCGCCGCCCACTGTCACGACGGGCAGCAGCTGCTGGCCCAGCCCGGAGAAGGTCTGGAACTGGGCATGGTCGATGTTGGGGTTGGAGGCGACTTGGGCGTGGTACGACATGTCGCCGTGCGAGAGTTTGCAGCCGACGATGTTAGGGTGTTTAGATAGTGTTGCGAATGTTGAGGGAACGACTTTGACGTTGTTGGAGACTCCCGGGTAGTGGTAGCTAACGACAGTGTCAGTAATTAGATCACGGTACTAGTAGAACTTGTTCATTGGCCTTGGCCACCCTGAACAAAACGGGAATCGACTCACATTAGAATGGGAATTGGGCTCCCGTCAGCGACAGCGGTATACCACTGGATGATACCCTCTTGCGTGCTAGCACCAGCGAAGAAGCCAGGGACAAGACACAGACCCCACTGAGCGCCGGCCTCCTTGGCGCTCTTCAGTTGTGAGACTGTCTCTCCAACATTTTGCGTGGCCGTGCCGGCGATGATTGGGTAGTCCTTGAAGCCGGCGCCGTCAAGCGTCTTCCGCACACTCGAGAGAATATCGGAGCGTTCCTGGTTGGTCAGGTGGATAGCTTCGCCCGTGCTTCCCAGTACGACGAGCCCCTTGATGCCGGCTTTGGCCAAGTAAACCGAGTGCGCCGCCTGGGTGTCGGCGTCGTACGGCGAGGCGATAGCGTTGTAGCTCGCCGACTTCTTGGAGTGGAAGAAGGTGGGTACCGGCACGTAGATGCCGGCCGGGGGAACTGGAGCCATGACGGATGGGTTTTACGGTCTTACAAGTGAATCTCCAGGTATAATATGAAAACGCTCAAAGAGTCGGGAGTTTCGTTTGAAGGAAATTGGTGATCTGGCTGTTTCTAGGCATGACTCCTTCCTTCAACTCACTTACTCAGTTGCGTACATGCATGTATTTATGGTCTCGTGGGATATGCGCGGGGTTCTGCAGAGCAATTGACGCCGTTTCCGACTACCGAGGAATGAGGTCGGTATTTCGGGGGAGCATTGCAGCGATCGTGGAGCGAGTGGTCTTGTCGGTGCACGTCCGACCCTGTTTCCTTCGGGCACTAAAACCGCCCGTTAACGCCTCTAAACTGCTCTAATGGATCTCCAACCTGTCGATGGATTTCATTCTGCTCACCTACGCCCGGATATGCCTTGTGGATTTTCTGAATATTTGCCAGACCCTGTCGGATGGTCGCCAAATCATTTCCTTAGGCCTCCGTCAAAAGCCTCCAAACGTATCTTTTATGGGATCATGCTAGATTGACGACTAGGTAACCACGCTCGATTGGACTTCGTAACTGTAGACCATTTGCAAACTAGGAAAAGTGGAAGTTGCAGCTTACATCTTGATGGATTCTCTAGCGACCGACTGAGCGGCTGAGCCTCCATGATCAGACCAGTCAGCGTTTTGGTTTAGGCAGCACTCTGTTATAAACATAAACCGGCAGTGACTCAAAGCCACAACCATAACATAACGACAAACAATTTGAAACTTACAACTTCCCATTTAATGAGCTGGTCGCCGCGCATTTGTCGAACCATTTCAGTCTCTGTTCGTATAACTACTTCGAAGAACATTCACTCGCACCCGAAAATGTTTGCCGACATCTTGCGCCAAAGGAAGCAGGAGGTGGAGAAGCCAAAACCTTCGCAACCAATGCCCGTCAAGACATCTTACGAGTCCCGGGAGGTGGCAATCCCCGACGACTTCTTGCGGGACGAGCGACACACCGCAGACTCCATCAGCTACAAGGTTATCGACTTCAAGAAGACGGACCTGCCGCAGTTTGCGCCCTGCTACGCGGCAGTGTTGGACAACGTGCTTACGCCGGCCGAATGCGAGACGCTGCTGAAGCTCGCTGAGTCGAGCGTACGGGACGAGGACAAGACGGCCGAGGGCAGCTCCTGGCGGCCCGCTATGGTCAACGTGGGTAACGGCTACGAGATGCTCGATTCCAGTTACCGCAACAGCGACCGCATTATTTGGGACCATCAGGATGTCGTAGACCGTATCTGGGCGCGCATCGCGCAGGTGCCCGGCATCATGGAGAAACTGGGCTCCGTAACGGGCGAGGAGCTTCTGGGCGTCACCAAGCCTGGCAGGCAGCCCACGCGGTGGGATTTCTACGCAATCAACAAGCGCATGCGCTGCCTCAAGTACGGCAGCGGCCAGTTCTTCGCGCCCCATTGCGACGGGTCGTACAGCTACAAGGAGGATGACGGCACCGTTTACCGCACGCACTACACTGTGCACATCTACCTCAACGACTCCAAGGCTGAGGTCAGCGACAAGAACAAGGACCAGACCGAGTTGGAGGGTGGCGCCACTACATTCTTATCCAATGATGAGAAACGTCGGCTAGATGTCAATCCCAAGGCTGGCCGTGTCTTGATCTTCCAGCACCGCAGGCTATACCATTCTGGCGACAATGTTCTGGCGGGCACGAAATACACTATTCGGACAGATCTCTTGTACAAGCTAAGAAAGGGCGAGAATGGTGACTTGGAGGTCTGATTAGCGTCGACGAACGGAGGCGAAGGAACATAGCGTAGTAACATAGCCACAGGGATACCTTAAGAAAGCGAATCGGCTTAGCAATTGACATGATGAATTGATGAATGTTTGGACCTCGAGATAATACCAAACCATCTGTAGTATACCTATTTACATCATTATCTAAGCAATGTTTTCTCTATCGCCCATGTGGAATGCTTGTTGTATTGCCCCTGTTGTGGATAGTTTGGGCCGTCTGGTGGTTTAGGGGCACTAAAGTTAGTGGGGTGTCATCCTCACTAACGCAGTTATGGTGCCCACTGTAGCCACTGTAGCCACTGTAGCTGCCATTATCTGTAAGTGTTTCGGGCTTGTAAACGGGAAGTTGGGCGGCTCTCTCCTCCCCCTCTTCCTCTTCCTCTTTCTCCACCACATCTCGAAAGCCCATGGTCCTCAATCCAACTAATAAGAACAAAGGCGCAGGTTAGTTTGTTATACGTTTCGCGGTAATCTCTACCTCAGAAGGGAGGGCTAGAAGGATATGTACTTACCTGTTGCAATGCGCCCCATTTCGATTACAACTGGCATCCAAGTTAGAGCTGCCAGGATTTGCCCGATTTCCCATTTGTTGATGTCGACTTTGGAGAGTTTGTCCCGGGATGCCAGAGTGAGGACGCCACGGATGTGCAGAATCAACCCAAGTATCGTCCACATTCCCACCAGACAGAATAGTGGCAACACGATATGAAAGAAGCGAGATATCGATCGCGACACCACGTTGCCTTTACTACCCCGCAACCACTCCATGAGTCGCACGGCTCCTTTGATGAGATACATTGCGGGCGGCATTAACATGACCGCCCAGACGCATATCACTGCAAGCTTCAAGTACGCGGTACTCTTATCGAACTGATACGGGCAGTAAGGTTTCTGCCAAGGGAGAAGCTCATGCAACAGTTCGCCGAGGACCGTTTTCCTCTTTGTTGTGGGCTCGATGAAGACGAATATAAAGCTCAGACTGGGGTTTTCTATGGCGACTAACCAAACCACTGCCACCCACAAACAGTAGAGCACGAAGGTTGCGGCGCGAAAGAACAAATAGCGGATGCGGACATTCGCCGTCGCGTCCAAGAGGCAACATAGTGCCATGAGCGGGAGGAAGGCGAAGGAAGACACTAGGCTGTTGACAAGAAAGAAGATGGTCGTGTTGCTCTCGTGGGCCTGGTAGGACCGGATCGTTGCAAGCTGAATTCCGAAGCACAGAACGCTCGCGCCAAGGAACATGTCGTATAATGCGCCGCGGTGCACATCCACCAGCCGTGCGATGACGAGCGATACAGGGCCTGTTGTCGTCCGTCTCCTGTTCCATCGTGCAAGAAATACAAGCACCAGGAAGAAGGCCGTCACCAGCGAGGCCTCCATGCCGTACGAGGAGAGTACCTGAAAGATAGTATTTATAAGCTGACATGGACGATTTCCCTGGATGGCATCATGACTGCTGGACGAATGAAGGCTTTTGGACGAAACGACGGAACCGAGCGGACTTACACCAATGCCGGCCAGATCGGGATCAATCTCAATACTCCCGGCAGACCACACAAGACACGCCCGCTCCATGCAAGCTGCGTCTTCTTCAGCGACTCTCCAATACTTGTATCCGTGCCAGTCCATGTTTGTGGCGTGGAAATTGCCTGGCAATGTCACATTGAACCTCTCGTGCTCAAGGTGTTGCTCGTACCATGCCATGGTCGCACTCCAGGATGGTTCATGAGAAACCATTTCCTGCGGTAGGATTGATTTGAGGTAATCCACTAAGTTGTCGAGGGCACCAGGTCTCACGGACTGGCTAAGGGCAATGAAGCTGTCGCACGACCTTGCGTACCTTAGTAGGTCGCTGCCGCCAGACAAGCTTTCCCATTCATTTCCCAACCTAGCCATCTTGATTCTCCCGGACCTTGGATACCGAGTAGCTGGCGTCGAGCGTCACTTCAAATACTCCGTATGCCCTGCTTTGGAAATTGTGGCACGAAAAACTGCAAAGCAAAGCTTAAACCAGGCAAGCAGGTGGACAATGTCTAATGCATATGCTCGCGGATTTGGGGTCTCGATACTTTCCGCAAGGTAAGGCGATAGAGTTGAGGTCATTCGCCCTCGAGATCACTGATGACTTCTCTGTGGATGGAGCAGTAGGCCGAAACTTGACCGAGCGACCGATAAAGAATCGCATTTTGAGACGCGAAACCGTTCAAGTAAAGTGCCACAACTCACAGCCTACCTGCGCCGCCACATTGACTTGGCATGATCGACAAGCTGATCAGGCATGGAGGGCACGACCAGTGAGACGTTCAAGTGATAGAGCTTTGCTGCTGTAGCTTCTGCATCCCCCCGTCTAGTGCTTACATGCAGATCTATTTGGCCTTTATATAGCACCCATGATGTCAAGCAAGGCTTGGCAAGAAGCTGAAAAGAAATTATAGATTACCTAGCCCGGTGTTCAACCATTACCTGACAATTTGGTGTACTCTAGGAACATTTAAGTTTGAATTCTTTATCAGGTACTGTAGAATAGCTACTATCTGTGTTATATAGTTTACCAACCGGGGGCGTCGGATGCGAAGAATCAGATCATGGCGAGCAAGCAGGTCACCTACGCCTTGATTCGTCTTGTCCTCTGAGAAGTGAGAAGGGCAACCTAAATACATGGGTTTTGTATCCGTCTGCAAGGTACTCTGCTTCGATGGTATCTTAGATGGCAAGGGGCCATATATGTCGACGAAGGGGGTGTGGCATTTTGAAGAACAAAGGAAATACTAATACATTCCTGGACAGTGTGATCCTGCAAACTTACCACATTAACTTCGGGATATGGAAAACATCATCGTTTCTCCTTATCTACCAGCCTTTATAAAGACAGGATAGGTCGACTTTTATCACTGTCTATCACATGGGGGTTGCAACAAAGGGGGGACAGGCACGTTCGGTAGCCAATATCTCTGTGGATAGGTTCGTGGATAGAAGCATCAGAATGACGTTAAGGCTTCAGGTTAGCGATCAGTCTGCATAGGATAGTGGTAGGTCGTGTATATGTCTGGGAAACTAGCATGCCTATGAGTATGACGGAGACACCAAATGGCTTCTCCTCGTGGTGAATGTTCCCCTTTCTGCTTTTCTGTATTGAGTAGGCTCGCTTCGTATTTCATCTCCATTCTTTCTTATGTTTAATTGCTAGGGTCTTCGATTCCCAAAGAGTCGTCTAGTGAAACCAAAACTTCCTGAACAGCAGGTTGTATTCAATTGTATATACTCAATTTGCAGCTGACTGCATGTATTGGCATACACAATGATCCATCAGAGAATGCATTACTTCTAGATGAGAGGCTTCTAATTCATGGCCTTGAATTGAATAGTTACAAGAGTAGTACCATGTTATAGTTGGGATCATCTGAGCTGACTCAAGAATCTGGGCAGCTATTCCAGTCATCATGTTACCATCGTCAACGAAACCCGTCACGATGTTACCGTTCCCTTTTTTGAGGAAACCCAGAAGCAGTATAAAATCCAAGTATCTAGATACCAATATCTTTGTTATTACTCCTTCGGGCAGAACAAATCAGAATCAAAGAAACGAAACGTCGAAAGTGAAACAGCTTTCACACCAGACACAAGACCTGTTGACAGCACCATCGCTTTTCTAATTAGCCACAACAATGCCGCGAGAAGTCGCTTACTACATATCGCCCAGCGGTCGCATTTCCTACCCCAGCGGCCATCGTAGCCACCATAGTAGCCACCATGGACATCATAGCGGCCACCATTCTTACCACCAGCCCCACCGGGGTTACAACTCGGATCAGTACAATGCCATGATGTTCTTCGGTGGGGGCGGCACGGGATACCATCATGGACACCACGGACATCATGGATCGTCGAGGCGGCGTGGCGAGGGCAATTGTATGATGATGTAACGAAAGGGAGAGAATAAGGACAAACAATGGCTTGAACACGTAAGTTTGGCATCTAACCATTCACCAGGGCGGATCGTATCCCATAACATTTCCTTGGCTACAACTGGGAGGAATTAGTATATATAAGCCGCGCTCAAGTGGTTGCGGACCAACCCCTAGGCTTACCTAACATGCCAAGAAAACAAAATAAGGAGAGCTACCTCAAAGAGAGAACGTAAAAGAAAACAAGTATCTTATACTATACTCAAGCTGCACAATCTCAACACATCATGCCTATAGCAGTAGGTCGTCGTCGACACAGACCCAGAGGCTATCGACAAAGATCCAGAACCCATGGGTCCAGTCGCCATGGGTCCAGTAGCCACCGATCCAGGAACCATCGACCTAGCAGTCATCGTTCTAGTACCGAGCAATCGAGTAACAATCAATCTGGCGGTAGTCGATCAAGCAGCAATCGATCGATTACCCATCGATCCAGTGATCACCACAATAGCCATCGCCAAGGGAGACACTCATATACCCGAGCACAGATGGGTGTCATGCGATACTTCGCCGGGGTTGCTTCGGGACGTGTAGAACACCTTGGCCGCCGCCCCTCGTGGAACCATGATAGCTCTGGGTACGGTATAAGAAGGCGCAGGAGAAACCGTCCGACGTGCAGAATGATGTAAGCCGAACACATTATCATGGCATGGCAGTATCGGCACAAGTAAATAACGGTGGGGAAATTGCCTAACTGGCCGTCTGGGCAGCGGAGCTTTTGGTATATTGATTTTATTTCGCATATATATGAAGCAAGACCATTCAAGTATAGTTGGCTCAGTACTTAACCTTGGATGACCTTGGCACCCTCGGCCGGTTCTAACACCTTCCACTTGCACTCGATGTTTTCCTGCTTAAACCTCGCAATGATTCTGTCGGCGATCTCTTCGAAGTTGCCTGCAAATTTGGGAATTAGAATGCTCATTATTATAACATCACTTGCACAATCCACGGATGCCGGGATGTGGTGTTTAGAGGCATCCGGAGTGGCAGGGGGTGTAAACTTACTTGTGGCAAGGGCAAGGATGGTGGGGCCAGCGCCCGAAAGGCACACGCCGAGAAGACCAGGCTGAGTGGAGGGCGACATGGACGCGATGATGTCGCCGAGGCCCGGGATGAGGGTCTGGCGGTACTGCTGGTGCAGCTTGTCTTGCATAGCGAGGTAGATCATGTCCGGGTCGGGCGGGGACTGGCCGAGGGCGACGGGCAGGAGAGCGATGCGCTGCAGGTTGAAGGTGACGTCCTGGCGCGGGTAGTGCGTGGGCAGGACCTCGCGGGCCTTCGCGGTTGGCACTTCGAACGCCGGCATGATAGCAATGGCTTTGATCTCCTTGGACCAGGGGAACTTGATGTGGTGACCGATGCCGAAAGGGGGCACGGGCGGGCTTTTGCCCGTGTCCTCGCCGCCGGCCGGCGCGGGCAATACTTCACTTAGAGGGATCTCGACACGGGCGACGTCCTCGGGCGCCAAGGGCTTGAGGTAAGTGCCGACGAAGCCGCCAAAGAGGGCGGCACCGACGTTGTCGGGATGACGTTCTACGAATCCGTATTAGCCAATTGGGTATCTCTCCAACGATAGGGAACGCAGACGCACCAATCATGAGACAGAAGTCAAACAGGCGCTCATGGGTCAAGTTCAATTTGCCCACAGCGTTGCCCAGCAGCACACCAGCTACGACGGCGGCACCAGAAGAGCCCAGACCGCCTCCAAGAGGGATGGGGTTGTTGATATGAACATGGGTCTCGACCGGGAAGGCGCGCTGATCATGGCATCTCAAAACATAGAGAGCTACCCTAGTGAGCAGGTTGGCTGAGGGGTCAAGCGGCACCTCGCCTGTCTCAGCGCCTTGGCCCTCGTAGGTGATTTTGCAGTTCAGGGGTTCCTGGGAAGAGGTCTTTGACCGATCAATGGTGACGGTCAGCTCGAGATATATGGACAGGGCCAGTCCAATGACGTCGAAGCCAGGGCCGATGTTGGCTGACGAGCAGGGGGCTCGGATGGTGAAGGTCTCCATTTTGTCGCGGTCTCCAATGCACGAGGGGTTCAAAAAGAAAAAGCAAAACAGGAGCAGATATACGTCTCGAAAAGCAGATTGTTTGAGTCTAGCCTGAATAGAGTCGTACCCAACCAGCAAGCAATTTGGCCATCCAAGTGCTGTTACTCACAGTTCGTTGTCCAAGGTTAGTGTGTTCCTGCGTCGTCAAAGATCTTGCCGACTTCGGGCGGGACAGGCAAAATTGAGAAAGGTGGGGTGAGAAGTGTCGTTAGACTTCCCTCAGCCCTACCAGCCTACCAGTCAAGCATGTGGGGGTCGGGGGGTCGTGAGTTCAACCCTCATCATGCCATGCCAGGACACGACAATGATCTCTTGTGGATCTGCGCTGGCTGGCACCTGTAAGTTCCACCTTCAACATGCGCGCACCTATCTAATACGGTCATAGCCATGCATAGGTTTCGTTGATGCCTGTCAGCTCGGAACAGAGGCGTAGTGGGGGTGCTATCGCAAGCTGGGCCTAGAGGGCGTCAAAGTGCGGACGTATTGAACTGCGTCATGTGGTATGCACATAACCTACGTGTTGAGGTCGTACTGTAATCTCCTCTCTCCAATGTTTGATTAGATTAGAGGGTGACGTGAATCGTTAGACACGGAAGAAACCAGGACCCGACAATTTGTGAGCAGAAATCGATTGATGGGACTTTCCTAGGTTAGAAGATGTTTGGTCTTGTTAATGCCGGTTCGCAAAGCTCGGAATATTGCCCAGCATTAAAAAATGGCAAGACAACCGCTCTCGTCTGCGTCATTAGTAATCTGTGTATTCCATTCACCTACAAAGGATCAGGAACGCAGACCAGCTAAGCTTAGATCCATGCAGCTCGTATATCATTGACGTTTATCAATGTAGAATGAATTGATATGAGTACATGTGTATACTCGGCCAAGGATAGCCGCGTATTTTGAAGTCGTCCTCTGTGCCATACGCACTTCTGAGTTCCAGGTACTGACTGCTCCAGGAACCTGGCAACCTGGGAACCTTGAAGCATGTGGCAACCCATCTCGAATCACCGCCTTCTCTATCAGGGTTAGTGCGGGGTGGACTTAGCGCCTGCCTATTATTTTTGGGGTCACAATAGCGACGAAAAGGAGTGAGCGCAACATCGACGCCCAAATCGATCAATTGGTGACAGCTTGCCAGAAGTTAAGAGTCATTCTGCCCACGCAAAAGGAGCAACAAGCCTGGTGATATTGCTTGCTTCACAACATTCGACCTGCTATTTCTCTTTCGTTCCACGAGGGCCTTGTTTGGTTTCGTTTCAGTCTCCCGCGACCCTTCTAGATTCTTTCGCGCATGTGTCACGACCTGTCAGCATGAACTTTCTCAAATCCGCAGTGGCTTCTGCCATTGCTCAAGGGCCCCCGTTCCCCTACTCCTTTGGTGACAAGGTCGACATCGATTCCTCCATATGGACGCTATATAATGGCACGAAGCGAGTTAGTCCCTCTCAATCGACCAACAACCCACAAAAGGCGGAAGCTTACACATGGATTTAGGAAGATGGCAGCAATTGCAGCATCTTCTCCTTCGATGTCGTCGCCAACAAAAGCCGATCGGCCCTCGCCAAGAATGCGCTTAAGAAGCTGCGCACGATGCGACATCCCGGCGTCATCAAGGTTCTAGACGCGGTCGAGGTACGATACAACACCCAGACCAAGCGCCAGACATGCGTATGCTCACCAGTTCTTTGACAGACCGAAACCTACATATATATTGCGACCGAGCGCGTCGTGCCTTTGCGATGGAACATCAAGAGGAAAAGCTTAAGCCCCGAGACGATGAAATGGGGTCTGTATAGTGTTGCAGTACGTCTGTTCGAGGACAATCCGTTCCCAATACTGCGACAGACGCTAACATTTCCTAGCGAACAATCAAGTTTATCAACGACGAGGGCTCCTCGATACACGGCAATCTCAAAGCCGGATCAGTATACACTTCCGAAAGTGGAGAATGGAAACTGGGAGGCTTTGAGGTACTTAGCAACGTGAAGGATGACGATGCCATCGTATACACGTATGGGAGCCTGGTTCCCGACTCGGGACGATACGCGCCCCCAGAAATTGCCCGGGGCGGCTGGGATTCCATCAAGAAGAACCCGCACTCTTCCATCGATGCCTACAATTACGGCACCCTGGTCTTCGAGGTGTTCAATGGCGACTTCGTAGGCGCCGACCAAGCCGGCCAGACAAAGGGGATCCCGCCGGCCATGCATGCGAGCTACAAGCGACTGGTCAATGCCAACCCGAAGGCGAGGATTACGGTGGGCGCATTCTTGCAACAAGGGCAAAGAACCGGGGGCTTCTTTGACACCCCCTTGATCAAGTTGACCGAAGGCATTGACAATCTGGGAATGAAGTCGGAAGAAGAGCGGGAGGAGTTCCTGAGCGACCTCGACTCCTTGACTGATGACTTCCCGGAAGACTTCTTCAAGATGAAGGTGTTGCCTGAGCTGCTCAAGTCAGTCGAATTTGGCGGTGGTGGCCCCAAGGCATTTGGCGTGGTCATGAAGATTACAACCAAGTTATCTAGCGACGACTTCGAGGCACGAGTACAGCCGGTGGTAGTCAGGTTGTTCGGCAACCCTGACCGTGCCATCCGAGTCTGTCTTCTAGACAACCTTCCTCGTATGATTGACCGTCTTCCGAACAAGGTCGTCAATGACAAGATCTTCCCTAACCTGGTACGTGTATATATAAATTTGTTTCCAACATCTACTAATATCGCAACGCTAGGTTTCTGGATTTACGGACTTGGCACCAGTTGTACGAGAACAGACACTGAAGTCGGTTTTGGTGATTATCTCGAAGCTTTCGGACCGCGTCATCAACGGCGAACTGCTGAAATACCTCGCCAAGACTGCCAATGATGAGCAGCCTGGCATCCGAACAAATACCACCATTTGCTTAGGGAAAATCGCCAAGAATCTGGGGACTGCATCGCGGTCGAAAGTACTTATTGCAGCTTTCACACGGTCGCTGCGAGACCCGTTCGTGCACGCACGCAGCGCAGCCTTGATGGCGCTGGGCGCAACGACGGAGCACTTCACCGACGAAGATTGTGCGACAAAGCTCATGCCGGCCATCTGCCCCTCCCTCATCGACAAGGAGAAGCTTGTGCGCGACCAGGCCGTCAAGACATTGGACGTCTACATGCAAAGGGTTCGCAAGGCAGCGTCCGCTATGCCAGATACCGTCTTACCCCCACCGACTGCGAATGAAGGCGGTGCTGGGCCCCGCATGGCTACGCCTCAACCATCCGAGGCCTCCTCTTGGACTGGCTGGGCTATCTCTTCGTTCACCAACAAGCTGTCTGCCGCGGCTGGTGAGATCCAGACCGATGCAGCCAACAACGGCACCGTGAACCCCTCTAGTCTTAGTGCGCCTACACCGCCCGGCTCTGCGCGTCTGGCGCCCACGACTTCCTCTGCGTCCGCTCTCCACCGCCAGGCAGTCAAATCCCCGCCGCCACCCTCCATGTCCCGCACTTCCTCTACTACGACAGCCGAGGCCTACTTCAAGGAACCCGAGCCAGACTTCGGTGACGAGGGCGGCGATGACGGCTGGGGTGACATGGGCGACATGGATGAGAACGATGACGGCAATGATGATACCTTTTTTGATTCGAAACCAACAGTATCCAAGCCTACCATCAAGAAGGCTGCGTCTCCTGTACCCTTTGATGACGGGGCCGAGCCCGACTTTGCCGGATGGCTCGCGGCGCAAGCGAACAAGAAGAGCGGGGCAGCCGGCGGTAAGCCACTACCCAAAGGACTGGCCAAGGGGGGAGCAGCAGCGGCGACTACAGCTAGAAAGCCCAGTGCGACGGTGGCGAAGCCGAAACCCAAGCCCGTCGTGGCCAAGAAGATTGATACAACACCTAAGGAGGCTAATGACGATGAGGATGGATGGGGTGATGGGTGGTAAACAGCACTTGGTTAGCCAGCAAGGGACATATAGTGAGCGGATGGGATGGATGAGCTGCGAATCCGTGAGGCATAATTGATTGATCGGCATTGGCATGGCAAGGCGTTTTTTGGAGTTTGGAATTAGCCGGATTAATTCACCCTCTTGTTGGTTATAGAGATCAGGTTTTTATATATATACCATGAAATTCTTTCTGTCGACGAAGAGAATGCCTAACATCACAAATGCAAAGCGTTATCAGTCACTGATCAAATATGCATGAACCATTGATTGCTATGATCAACTTGGTGAACTGTCGGTCCTATCTGCGAAAAGTCACGAAGCAAATGGTATTAATCATACCTCACGAAACTGCTTTCCTCTCCTTTCTTTCTCCTCTTTCTACTGCTATCTGGATGGATGCCATGGATATGAACAGATTGACTGCATCCATCCATCCGGAAAACAACGTCTGTTGTCGCTGCTGAAATGGGAGAACCCAAAACCAAACTCGGCGGAAATGGGTCTGTCTGCTATACCTGACATGGAATACAAAGTGTGTGAAACGTGGATGAAAACAGCGAACCGACTCCCTCTCCCTTTTCCCCTAACGCCACGCGTGTCGAAAAGTGAATTCTCAAATTCCCTACCAGACAGACTTCTTCTGCTGTAGGTTGGGGTAGAAAATCATGAACGATGAAAAAAAGAGTAATACAATGAGGAAGATCCGCCGCAGCCTTGGTGCACAGAAATGTTACTGTTAGACAACGAATGTGACACTTGACCTTCCGAGCGAAAGAGAAAAACAACGCTTTTGCAGAATGAACAAATTGGCGAAGTAGAACGTGAAACTGGAGGCGACCAACAACAGGCACGTATTGTCGATTGTTTACTGACGACGCTTTTGCTGTCGAGCCCGCTTTAGCCGTCGTTCACGCTCTCGGAGTGCCAGCTGTTGGTAAAGCGGAGCATCCTCCCACTCAGGATCTTGGTCGTCTTCTGCAACAGCTTCCTCGTTATCGTCATCATCAGAGTCTTCAATGGCCTGGCTCTCGAGACTGGCGACTAACACGTCTTCCCAGTTATCACTAGACGCGCCAGCATCAGCATCACCACTATGAACCGAACCATTGGTTGCACCATCGGGCAGTCCCTCAGCCATGCCATCAGGTCCATCAGGAACACCAGCATCCGCATTAGTGATGTAAGGAGATGGCGGGCGTCGGCGAGGCTGACCAGCTCGATTTGGTCTAGGCATAGGCTTGCTAGGGTGACGGCCCCGGGCACCATGATTGCCATTGCCATTATTGCCATTCTGCTGAGCGACTGAGGGACCGGCTATAGCAGTGGAGCTGTTCTTATGCTTCTTCATCTGTCTCCTCTTCCTGGCCTTGGTGGAGCTGGTGTCCGACAACGATCTTCCCAGCTTACGGATCGGGCTCGCGGTCAGGTCTCGACGAAATACGGGCCCATGCGGAAAGAACACGGAAGCTTCCCACTAGCGAGCCTCCGAGTAATCGTTGAGGGCCACACACACAGCGCCGCGATGGTGTCCGTTATACTGTCGAATCACTTGCTGCGAGTGTAGCTCCCAGAGCCGAGCGTAGTGGTCCGAGCAGGCAGTTACCAAGTAAGCCGAATCAGCGCTGAAGGCGCAGTCCCAGACCCAGCGCTGGTGGCCAGTCAGCGTCGCCTCCAGGGGCCAAGGTTTAGGCTTCTTAGGTTCCTGGGTAGGATTGCCATCGGCATCGAGCGTGGTGGCGGAGTTGGGGAAGAAACTGCTCTGGATGGTGTGGGAGGGGAGAACTCGAGGAGTAGAGGTCTGAGGGTTAATGACGGGAACATCCATGGGGTCGACGTCGGCAACAATCCAAATCTTGGCAGTATGGTCTGCCGAGCATGTCGCTAGCTTCTTAACATCCGGCGACAGCAGGATGCGGGTAATGTATTCCTTGTGGGCGGAGAAATGGGTGATGGGAAGCAGCTGAGTGTGCGCGAAGTCTTGAATCAATGCCCAAATAAAGACATTACCCTGGAACGATTATTAGCTTTAGATGGCAAGACTGGCAAGACCCGATCTATACTCACGTTGTTGTTCGCAGCGCAGAGCAGTGTTCCATCGCTGGCGACCGTGATACTGCTGACGCTAACGTCTTCCTCAGGAATCAGCTCGTGGCTGCAGTTGTTCTCTGCCAGGTCCCAGATTCTCACGGATCCGCGACGATCGCAGCTGATGATCTCGCCCTGGTTGGGATGAATTACGACATCGTTGACGGGGCTCCCGTGGCTGTAGGTACGCTGGACGGTGCCGCTGCGCGTCTCCCAGATCTTGACGTAGCCATCCTCCGAGGATGTGACCATCCACTTGCCCTCACAATGGAATGCGACACCGGTGATGTTGCTGGTGTGGCCTTCGAAAGTCAGGAGGGGATTGGGGTTGGTCGACTTGATGTCGTACAACTTGACGGTGTGGTGACCAGCGGCGGCCAGGTATCGCTTGTCGGGCGAGATGCACAGACGGTTGACCTGCGAGTCGGGGTGTTGGATCGTCCGCGAACAGATTCCGGATAACGCCTCCCAGAACCTGGGTAACAATTTATTGTCAGCATTGCCGATCATTCACATTACCATATTCAGTGGACTATATCGTCGCCATCGGGGCGCGCATACCTGATCGTGTGATCGTAGCCGGCTGCAATTGGAAATGTTAGCTACTTCACCTCGCATACAACAGGAACCCAAGCGCGCTGGCTGGGACGCTTGCTTACCTGTGCAAAGAATCACCGACATGATGAGTGTTGGATGCTGTCGCGAACCAGCAGACTGAGGTTGATGTGTGAGATGTTGCTCTTCCAAAGGAAATGATGCGCAAAGTGGTGCGACGCGTAAGTGAGGCGGCGCTCAGCTTGGGTTATTTCCTGGCAAGTACGTCGCATGTGAAGCATGCGTGGGTTAGAGGCCATTTAGAGCCGCGAGACCCAGCAACCTTAAGAGCAACCTTGAGGGGAGCGCCATATCGATAACGATAACACTAACCAGTCTCCCGGTACGTACCGATATGCCGCTAGCGCCGCAGCTGACAGGGATTGGCTGTTTCCAGGATATGGTGTTTGGGAACTGGCACACCACATTGTGAATGGAGAAGCATTGAAGACAAAGACAGTCGCTAGACATCGGGCTTTGCTTCGGTACTTCACCCAGGTTCCCAAGGAGATTACCAGTGATATGATCCCAGAAATGCACTGCCCCTGAAGAGCGATATGAGGAACGAAGTTCTTTTGGTGCGAATTGTCTCCCAGACTTGAACAAGATGCAATAATTTCAAAATCTTTCCATCTCGAGGGGAATGTATACAACCTATCCTGTGCGATATGAAAGGAGTTGCTTCGCGCCCTCTGGAATCCTCATGTCAACACATACAAGAAGCCATGTCTTCGAAGTCCTTTCAATGTAAAAATCACAGATCACCTTTCCCATCCATGCTGGACCGGGTACGTTACCCCCTGATTGGGCATTGTCGACACCCAGTCTGCCTGACTGCCTGGCTCAGCCACCGCTGCTACATACCCCGCCCAGGCTCTTGTACAAATGGGTGGGCTGACGGCATGATAGAGGCATGAAGGTGCATACGGTAGAGGGCCTTCTTCTCAATTCTTTACCTCTGGTTTCTATCCTCATAATGCTAAAAGGCATTGTCAACCGTTTTCGGGCGCGTTACTGACTTACGATTATCGCGTAAAATTACGATCCTGATATTGTGTCGACACTCCCGCAGAAGATTCCAGTCATTATTAGCCACGTTGTTCTGTCTTGTTTAACTTGTGTATTAACACAATGGAGCCTGGCACTGGGTCTAGAACGCATGTGCAGATCCCAGCTAATGGGTTGACAACGGTGTTTGAACCAAACCAACCCTCTGTTGAGTAGGCTGGTCCCTATCTTGATGATGTTATCTGCTTGCTGACCTCCTAAAGTATTGTGTTCATACACGGATTTACAGGTCATCCAGAAAGGACATGGTTGACTAAGGTGAAAGGAGACGCGGGCCGAAATGACGCGGAATCATCAGCACAAGAAGCCGAAAGGCCTCACAAGATACGGAAACTCAACATATTGTCAAATCCGAAGCCAAACCATGACCGTGAATACAGATCGGTCTTTTGGCCACGGGACCTTCTCCCTACTACAGCACCTGATGCCAGGGTCATGACATATGGCTACGATACTCACATCAGGCACCGCCTTGGCCCAGAAGGCAGTCAGAACTCTGTGTATGACATCGCCTGGGATTTTCTTGTTGCCCTTGAGGCATCCAGAAGAGTTGAGCCAACCAGACCGATTATTTTCATTGCTCATAGTTTGGGCGGCATTGTGGTGAAAGAGATGCTACGAAGAGCCAGTATTCATAGGCTAGGCCGCAGTCATTTGCGCCCAGTCTTTGACTCAACGAATGGGGTGTTATTTTTTGGCACACCACATGGAGGCTCTGATCCACGCGGCTTTCTGCAAAGGTTTGCAGAACAGTTGTTCAGGGCAGCAGGGTTCACCGTTAACGAGCAAATTGTTAATACTCTTTTGCCCTCATCTGAGAGATTGCGTGAGCTTAGAGACGAGTTCACCCCCATGGCTCGTCAGCAAGGCTGGATTGTTCATTCTTTCCAAGAGCAGATCGGTGTCAAAGCTCTTGGCAGCGACAATGTGGTGGATGATACTTCTTCATACTTGAATGCCCCTGACTTTGAAGTAACTGAGCATATCGGGCAAAACCACATGGAGATGTGTCGCTTCGTGGGTTTTCATGACCCCGAGTACCGAAAGGTAGCCGCTGCAATCACTCACATCAAGCCGAAAGAAGTCAAGGTTTCGACCGATCCCAATATTGTCAAAGACGAACCATTCGACGATCAAATGCAACAAATAGTGTTGGACTCACTACGTTTTGATCAGCACGATGCCCGTCTATACAGTATCAAGTCAGCGTATAGCAGAACATGCAAGTGGCTACTCGATACTGATATATATTCGGAATGGATCGATCCCAAGAACATCAACGATCATCATGGATTCTTCTGGATAAAGGGCAAACCCGGAACTGGAAAATCCACAATTATGAAGTTTCTCTTAGCAAGTCTAAGGCACAGGCTGGAAGGCACTCTGATTATCTCATTTTTCTTCAATGCCCGGGGAAATGCCCTGGAGAAATCAACCATTGGCTTGTACAGGTCGCTCTTGCTACAGATTCTGGAGCAGATATCATCACTCCAGCCGATTTTAGGTCCCAGCTTACTGCGGCAAAACTCGGCTTGGAGCCTGGAGTTGCTGAAATCAACCTTTGAGCAGGCCATCCAGAGCATCGCAGATACTCCAGTCATCTGCATCGTTGATGCTTTAGATGAGTGCCCCGAGACTGAAGTCCGAGAAATGGTGTCTTCTTTCTCACACTTGGGTCAACTGGCAGTATTGGATGAGCGTCGCTTCAAGGTATGCTTCTCAAGTAGACACTACCCATATATCACGATGGAAAAGAAGATCGAGCTAGTTCTTGAAGAACACCAAGGACACAGTGAAGACATCTCACAATACGTCGCCAGCGAGTTGAAAATCGGCCAGAGTAAATCAGCCGATGAGATCAGGAAGATGGTAAGGACAAAATCCTCTGGTATCTTCATGTGGGTCGTCCTTGTGGTCCAGATACTCAACAAGGAACACGATACTGGCCGTGTTTACAAACTCCGTCGGCGCCTTGATGAAATACCGAAAGATTTGCACGATCTGTTCCGAGATATTCTTACAAGAGACGCTGCGAACGGGAAAGAGTTGATCTTATGTCTGAAATGGGTTCTCTTTGCTAAGAAGCCTTTAACGCCGGCAGAGTTATATTCTGCCGTTCTTACCGGTTTCGACCCCGAAGCCATCAAAGAAAGCAACATGGAGGATTTATCTGACTCCGACTTCAGTCGATACATCCTAGATTGCTCGAAAGGACTGATCGAAACCACAAAGAAAAAGCACCGCACAGCCCAGTTCATCCACGAGTCAGTGCGTGATTTCTTGCTGAAAGACAATGGTTTCGCAGCCATTATGGCAGAGGTCGATCCTCATAATTTTGTGGCGCTCTCCCACGATGAGCTAAAACAGTGCTGCTTGGTGCAGATGGAGATTGCGAGATCAGTCTTAGACGAAACAGCATCACTGTCAGCGCAGTTCCCGTTTCTGCCGTATGCCATTAACAACATTTTATATCACGCTGATAGAGCGGAAGATCTCGGCAAATCCCAGGCTGAATTTCTAGCCACGTTTTCAACTGCGAATTGGGTTATCCTCAAAAACTCATGCGAAAGGTTCAAGACTCGCAAATATCCCCTTGACGCCAGGCTGCTGTACATTCTAGCAGAAACTGACTCGTCTTCCCTCATTGGAATAAATCCGGTGGCTACGTCATGCATGGAACTGGGGAATGAGCGTCATAAGTGTCCTCTCTATGTCGCTTTGGTGATGCATAATTTCGAAGCAATCAAAGCATTGCTTTGGGCAGTGGTGCAGGATTACACCCCCTCGCACGAAGCTCGAAAACTTTTCGAGGAACTGTTTTCGGAAAAAGAGCACTGGTCCACTTTGCCACGCGACTCGTGCTTTGACGACAAGGGAATTGCATATAGTTTGATGTTGATGGCCCACGAAAGTCTGATGAATTTCTTACTAAGTGCTGGACTGCTGAGCGAAAAGGACTTTGAAACAGATGCCGTCCACGTCTTCAAGTCCGCAGTTCGGTACAGACGCGAGCAGTTCATAATCAGATTGCTGAAACACTACGGCCAAAACAAAGTTGCAGGCCCGATACAGATGCCATATCTTTGGGAAACCTATCCCCTCCACGCAGCGGTCAGGGACAACTGTCTGGATGTGGTACAATTCCTAATAGAGACCTTAGGCATTGCAGCTGTTTACATCACTGACCAATCTTTCATGACACCATTTGAGTTAGCAGTGTATTCAGACAATGGCCCAATGGTCAGGCTGCTCGTCAAAAATGGTGTAAAAGTCAATGATCTGATAAGGGATGGAGAGCCATATCTCACACGAATAATTAAGAGCGAGACCCATGATGATCGGCCTTTGAAGCAATTGCTTCGTATCGACAACTTAGATGCCGATGCGTGCACTAGGGACGGCAAAACGCCTTTATGCTGGGCAGCGATGCTTGGCGAGAAATTGGCCGTAAAAGCCCTTCTGGACTCAGGCAAAGCAAACGCCAATGCTTTAGACAAGAAGGGGCGGACACCTTTGTTGCATGCAGTCCTTAAATCTCATAAGGACATTGTGAAATGTCTACTGAAATCGGGGAGAACAGAAGTAAATACCCAGGACATTGAGGGACGGACACCATTATCGCATGCGGCGGGCCGGGATCCTGATGGTATCGAGCGGTTGCTACTAGAACTGGGCAGAGCAGACGTCAATATTCAAGACTACATAGGACGGACACCTTTGTCTTGGGCTGCGGGTGGTGGCTTCGCAGAAACTGTACATCTGCTTGTTTCATGGGGAGCCGATCCATTGTTGACGGATCTCCAAGGTCGTACTGCGTATGACTGGTATTTGTCTTTCATGCGGGAGTTCGGTCCAGAAGGCTGGGATTTTCTCCCCTCGACAAAGCGGGCACTGGATGATTTGGGTTGCTTGAAATCAGATGGTAATGAATAATATGGGACCGTCAATTTATTGTTAATAAGAAATGATATTCACTGAAAGGCCCAGATTCTTCGTAACAAGTCGCTACGCAGTTTCCGACACGGCATATAATCAATTTGATGAAAGGGCATCCATGAGATGATTCTCAAATGTACTGGGGCTTACTGTCCAGCAGTTGCCCAAAAGCCAATACAGGAAACCTTCCCGCCATTGATAATTCAAATTAGTCGTGGAACCCCTTCTGCCCCGTCATCTTGGCCCTTTTGACTTGTGATGCTTTGAATGTTTCCGCGTACTTCTATGCTCTCGAGACCCGTCCCTGGACAGGATGTAATCGGCGTCAGGGGTCATGCATGGGTCTCCATGGACGGGACATATGCCATACGTAACAACTTTGGTATTGTTGCAATTGTCACAACTTCAAAACGGGTCAGTAATTTTGTACTTGGTTCCATCAGCTGTGCGGTGATTCCGTACTTTGTCTTCATGCTGCCATTGCATTCAGTGCATGTCCCTATCAGCCTCCCAAGAATACAGTGACAACCATCCTCTTCCTCGAGATGTGATGCATCGTGTACTAGGGGCATTGTTGTTGGTAGTTGCGATACCCCTTTGACTTGATCTGGATATTGGTGTGCGGATATGCTCATCAATAGCTCGAATTTGACGAGAGAATGGTAGACAGCAAATAGTGAATTTCTACTTGATAACTCCCGCAAACAAGTGCTTGATCCGATGTTGTAAAGCTTTAAAGTTCAACGTGCATGCCGCTTGAGTTGCGTGACAAAACTATGGTTCGGGAGCATGTTCGCCATTTAAATACAGTAGCCACTCGATACCCCTGAATGAGTCTATCTCGGCTCCAAATACCCCTGTGGGCATCACTGATGACGTCCGCATCGCATGAACGCCCTTCATGATGCACGACTGTGAGACCCCTTTAGCAGAATGGACGGCCAACATCGAAACCTTTCTCATCTAAGACATTACATGTCCAACCGTCGTGGTCTTCGTCGTAAGGCACCAAGGCGATTCTATAATTATCCCTCGGAGGCGGGTCCTCGGAGAAAGTTTGCCATGAAGTGACGTAGGGTAAGCATGTTTCGGCCGCATGCGCTTCAATTTTCTCGGGTAACGCAAGCGGCTTAGCTGAACTCGGGGGACCTGCATTTGACGGGAAGGGGAGATATTGGACGACTGTTGGCACCAGCAATCAAACCAGATCTCGAAAGTTGACTGATAATTCTCAGTGGAATAGCGAGAGATCGAAAGTGCACACGCATGATATGCAGGTGATCGTCTATATGACAGGTGCGACTCTGTTGGAGAGAAAGGAGGTACATAGTGGCCACCACTGGATCCTGGATTTCCTCTCTCGTTCTCTGTCATTCGGCACAAGATACAGGGTGTTCGATGAACATATGGCTTGCAGTTTCAGCATGATAGATCCTGCGCAAATCCGAAGAGACAAGGGGCAAAGGGCACCGAACCTGGCCCAATGAGACGCGCGTTAGCCATGTGTCGAGCTGATGTACGTAGCCGTAGCACATACCGTGTCACCTCCACCCTGGACCCGATCGCCCCTCGAAGACGCGGGATTGGAGACACGTAGCCCTCGCCCTCGACCCTCGGGTTTCCGTGCCTTGGTGACATTGAATGACCAGGGATTTAGGTTCCGCCCGTCCGCTCACCCGCCACGGGTCGGGCGTCATGGCGAGATTTCCACATGAAATAAGCGGTGACCGAAAGACCTATCGACGGCGGTGTTACAACAGAAGAATAAAAAAGGGATGGCGCGACCATTGCATGTGGCTCAAAGTCATCAAAGAGATTTTCGTGAAACGCTCTACACGGATTCGTCATTCTTATCTGCTGAGTTCATCAACGACAACTTGAAATAGGATATGTTCGAGTATTTCGCCCAAGCTGCCATGTTAGCTGCCAACTCCTCTATTGTGATCCTGACTCGGTTCATGTTTGGACCTGCATACATATCAGTCTTCATGTCCCTTGAGAAGCGATATAGACGGTTTTAAGGTACTGGAATACATACGCACAATGCATACACCCCTTACCGCGTGGTAATGGTTAATCCCACCGACGCGCGTAGGGCAGGCTGTTACAAAACGCTACACGGCGGTCGGGAATCAGGACATGTGGTGCCAGGGTTAAATGGAAACATATTTGCGCATAAATTGACATAATGTGGGATGTTCTTCTTGCGGGTATGTTTCAAAATCTAGCAATCAAGGCCAGTCTCTCGATCTCGGATATGAACCAGACAATCTCTGTCCTGGGCCGGAAAGGAAAACTTTCCTCGCAGTACAGCCATCAGTCCCGAGACATTGCGCATACCCCCACAACGTCTTTCCGATTGCGGCGATGCTATATGCCGGCCTTTACAACCGAGATATCTGCAGGCTACCCGTCCGACGATGCATGATCTGGCATGCCGCGTACCTCTCTTCTTTTACCGACTCTTGGAGCTAAGAGATACATCAGACCCGATCTGGGTTCAATATCGAGACCTAGCCTGACATCGTATGTTCAAGTAATGATACTGGTTGCACGCTGTGACAGGTATATCATGGGAAGCCGGGGAACAGCGACTCCTGACCGATGACAGATAGGGGGGAAGGAGATGGACAGGCAGAGAGCCCGGGACGCGTCACCGCGACACAGAAGAGATGAGAGGGATCGTGGGGACGTAATCATGGCAGCATAGATTTAACGACCCAGTGGTTCTGGGCAAACCAAAAGCTATATGACTCATAGTATCATCGAACCGATGTCCAGCAAAGCTCGATACTGATCCGCAGCTGCGAAAAATGAAGACAAATAAAGCAAAAAGCAAACAAGGCAGGTAATAAGGAACCATGCACTGCCCCAAGTCCTTTATCATGTATGTACCAGAGGACGTGACAAGACTTAGGCGTAGGGTATTCACTCATAAAGTGGCCCGCAAGACCTCCATAGTAACAAACAATGGACATGGCCGCGATGAGATGAACACTGCCTCAAGATCATCTACCACCCCGGCTGTTGGACGCAGCCTGGCGACCATTACCACGAGGATGGCGACGGTCGGACCTTCTGTTGCTGGAGCCAGGCTCAGAGGCCGAGTGGGAAGTGTACTGTCCCTGAGAGAAGGCGCCAGGGCCCAGATCAAGGCCCGTACCACCACAATGGGTACAATTTACGACTCTGGGTAGGTAGGTATTACCTACGTCAGTGTGGCTCTTGAAGCGCTGAAGATGCGGCACCGAATGCTTACAGTCTTTGCAGGCCCTTGCAGTTGGAACAGCCATATACCGACTGGCGGCCGTCCCCTATGCCGTACATAAGCCAATCCTCCTTATACTCCTGGTGAGGCTGCTGCTGTTGAGTCTCTTGCGACGACATACTCGATGGTGATGGTGTGTTTGTTTTCTTAATGATACAAATGTTTGGGGGATAAAGATATTGTCTTTTATTCAATGCAATACGCCTGTATCAATCGAACTAATGCTCTGTGGCGATGTTGGGTCGTATTTATACTACTCAAGGACCCCCTACATCTCCTTGGGCCACGATGATCGTCGCCCCTATAGCTTCTGACCAGGGCCATACCTTTACTTTTCTTGCCCACCGCCTCTGAAATGCAATTCCCAGGGATGCTTCCCGTTTCGAAAATGGGCGGGCGTATGATCAGGGACCCCAACCCCTATCCGGGGGTTGAATTGGTGTGGAAGGTTGGTGGCTGCAAAGCGCAAGGCAACCATCGGAGCGGCGTTTGAAGCAGTTGGTTATCTTATCACGCCGTCAAGCCCTGCAAGGAATCAAGCTAGGGCCTCAAGGACCTCTAGAATCCTTGAAAGTGCGTTCGATCATGATCCCCAGCCAATAGAGTCGCACTTCCTGGTGCTCTCGCCAAGGGTGGCTGACCTTTTCCGTGGTACCTTACGGTTAGATGACGCCACCTATCAGCATCCGACAGGGAAGGCGCATTCAACAGAGTATCAACATATACGTACATGCTTGAGCTATCTGATACCGTGTTCGCGAAAAGACCTTGCATGCCTCCAGAAGCCCCTTTCCTGCCGTTCATCTTCCCGTTATCCGCTACTGTCCGGTCTAGATTCCTGCTTGACTCTTCCTCTACAATTTCCCTAAGTGTGGATGCAAGTGCGCGTGAACCCTCCTTTGGTGACGCTTCCTCGACTTGGACCTGGATCTCCGCTCGGCTCGGGGCAAAGATCGGCTACCTGCATCGTGGCCTCTGCCGCATCAATCATCGTTTTATCTAAGACACACTCTTTTTCGAACGTTGCGAAATTCTTTGCTAGCGAAGAGTAGCGGTGTCTTCTTTTGGTCTCCCTCCACTAACTGACATGCCACAACATGGAGACATTCTTGGTACGGCATACCGGCTATCAAGAAACATGTCACCAGGCCGGAAGACGTTTCGTACCTCATGTTCTTTTTGCACATGAAGTCGTAGCGGAATTAATGTGACATCAGAAGCATACGTCATATTTGATGCCGCCGTTGTCATCTGGACTTCGTATGTTGGAAATGGGATGGCAGGTGCGAAAGGGCGTTCGTCTGATGTATGAAGCATTTCGTGCAACATGGAAGACCCATTGGTCCGACTGAAAGGTTCCATTGGTACAGAACAAGCGCCGTCGAGAAAAGCTACGTAGCCTGTAAGTGGTACAAACCCCCTCGGTGAATTAACAATTTTCCTTGTTTGCCTACCTTGTACGCTTTGGATTCACTAGTCTTATGTTCCCCGATCTGATCCAGGATGCTGCAGCTGACTTCTGTCCGCAACTTAGATGTAGAGCCTTATTGGGAGTATTTCCTTGGAATATGTCTTGACCGGTCGCTCTCTAGGTATGGACTGAACGTCCACATCCGCCACCTCTCTCCTCCAATGTCATCTTGCCCATGTCACTTGCCCATTTGCAGTGTCCCACCACCACGCGTGCCATCGATCTCATCTTCCGATGCCCATCTAACAACGTGGTGATACGACACGATTGATGGGGGCGCCATCTGTGACGCCCGTGGATTCACGGAGTTGGCTGCCCCCATGAATGGCCGTTACCGGCGGTCGAGCATAGTGTGTATCACATCTATCTACTTTGCGGCTGTGACCAAGGCGAATTCATGAAATTGGTTGCCTCGTCTTCGACAATCAGCGATGAAACAACAATTGGCCAGGCAACAACGCATGTGTTACAAGGGGGCGACCACCGGAGTTGTTGCGGGCCAAGAGCCCAGGAAAAGTGTTTCTCCCACACCCTCTGCCCCCGTCATTGAGCAAGAAATGACCAGGTTCATTAGGGGCATCATTTTGGATGCACAACCTCCAAACTCGATTGTGTTTTGGCACGCGAGTGCAAAGCGATATCTGGGCTCTCGACTTACCCAACATAGCCAGTTATATCATTCCACGATTGATGTCCTTCCGGTGAAGCATCATGACCCCTGTGTTGGTGGTCAGACGATTTAGTTCTGCCTTCATCTGATTAGATCTCAGAAGACACATGACCGGCAAGTCATGCCCTTCGTGGCGTCGATCAGATCCCTAGAGGCAATGGGTGCCGGGATCGATCTACAACGGATGGGGACATCGTGAACTTCGCCGACGGGAGCCATACATTACTCAATGATCCTATTGGCCCAGTCAACCAAAACTATATCGGTATCTAGTGTGACGCTCGATACTTCATTCTGTCCTAACGGAGGCGCCGAGGGTACGAGGCATCACCAGGATAGCTGCCAAGGCTTGGGCGGCTTTTTGTCTGCCGCTAGCCGGGCAATGGGAGTTGATATCTTTATGATCTCTTGACGAAGATTGATTTCATCGGATCGGGTATTGTCCAGTACAAGTCAATTCGTCCCTTTGCGCGTCATCCCTTTTCCCGGCTCAGAACCGTCGGAGTCTCACAAACACAAAGGCACATGGCTCACTTTTTCTTACTAGTCATCAGTGGACAATCTCTCGATCACAGGCCTCGGCAATCGTCCGAGCAACTGGTAGAATCAACATTCTAGTTCCCTAGATTTTTGGCTAATTAGCCAGACATGATTCGTAGATGTCATACGTTTCAAAATCTCTCCATCTTGCGAAGTCCGACAAACGTTGACGATCCAGGCCTTATTGTAGCAGCGAATTCAACTAATAAAACAAAGTCGGGCGATCCTTTCGCTTATCTGCATAAGAAATGCCGAGCAACGACCTCTCGTTAGCTAGCTGAATCTCAGGGTCTTCGTGAGGCCCCTTGAATCGAATACTTTGACCTACCTCATTCTGTTACCAACCTCACCTTCACTGATCAACTTTACCAATACCCCGACAGACTCTTTTATGCTCCTGGGGATGAAGCAAACCTTGACGGGAGACCAAGCTCACGGCTCTACTAGCGTCCATGTGTATATGATAATGCGAGGAGGAAAACCAAGACTAGGCGAGTATACCGACTGTAGCAGCTTCCTCTACCCAGCGACTGTACAGTGTAGAATATACCCTTACTGACTTAATAATTCTCGAACGTTTATAGGCGGGAGCAAAGAACGAGTGGAGTCTTTCCATCAGTATACACTGACATTAGCCAGGCAGCGCGCATAAATCATGATTATAATTTAACCTCACCCTAGCAAAACAACTGTATAGAGCTACCCTGTTACGGGAAGAAATTAGGTTTATTCCATCAGAGAGAAACAATAAATCTACAATGCGGGGGTAGATAACGGCATCCCACTGATTGTCAAGTAGGCCAAAAGTTAGGGGCAATCACATTAAGCGGCGCGATTCCGGACAGGGGGCCAGGGGTCTAAGGTTCCTGGCCATGATTACTAATTAATCAATGTAGGGCTGCCCATGTCTATCATCAGCTTACTCCAATGCCGAAATTCGCGAACGATGCCAGCGTGTCTATTATGCAACGATTTTCAAGGGAAAGAGCTTCTCCCGATAGAGGATGATTATTGGGAAAGCAGTCCTATCGTACCATGTCATGTGAAACGAAACGACATTGCTTGGGGCAGCTTCGTCCGGTCGGCCGAGACATGCTATTGCTGCGAGATTCTGCGGAGGGGCTTCGTGGGATGTCTTTCTCAACACGGTCTGAAATCTAAGACTGTAAGGTCAATTGACCTCGACTTCTTCTACTAGGCGCGCAAGAGCACGGACGAGGACAGCAACAAGACTGTCACTTGCAAGATGATGGACGATGCGGGGGCCGGGTCAGTACGCGGCTTCCAGGTTGAGTTTTCCACGTTCGACAACCCTGATTGCCCTTTCCAGGACGCTTGGGAGTACGTGCCCACGTCTGCGAGGATGTCGTCTGCTACGCAGTCGGATGAGGCGTCCGAGAAGGCTCAAGCATGGCTTCGGGACTGTGACGATGAGTATCATGGCAAAAGCGAACAAGGCGAGCAGCGGCGCCGGTGGGTTCTTTACCGAGACACCCGACTTCGAGCTTCGTGGGGCCACACCAGCTGGCGAAGACTTCTATCCGGTGTTCCGCGAGAAGATCGAGCGCGAGCTCACGGTGGACTTGACCACCGACCTCCACTTCCCCCTCATGGCGCGGGGTTGGATCTACCAGGAGACACAGGAGGAACGTGTCGAGTTCGCCGAGATTGAGTCATGCGAGGCCATACGCGCGGGTCTCGATGAGTTCGGGCAGGTCTCGTCAGGGCGGCTGCGCATCAAGGGTCCTTTGTTGCCAGCGACGGTGTTGCTGCTACCTGGACTGGGCAAAGGTGGACGACGCATGTACCTACTGCAGTTCGGCGATGGTGAGGATGGCCACACGATCGCCTCTCCTCAGGTCTGGTCGGACTCCGATTGGAGCGAAGATGGTCCTCACAGCGTCTCCACTGGTGCTTCTGTGCAGTGCTTGAGGATGGCGCGATACCTGGAGGACAATACAGATATGCTTCTGGTGCTGCGACACCACGAGGGTAGCGAGGAAGATACAAAAGGAGGGCCGTATTACGAGAGGATTGGCTCTCTGCGGCTTATTGCCGCCACGTACGGCAATGATGGCTTGGAAGGGGCGGAGCGGGCGAGGTTGATCGGCATGTTTGATCATGCTCCTGAACAGACTGTGGACATTTTGTAGTAATTACGACATACGCTGAGAATACGCTATCGGGTCTGTGTCTAACTGCGCTCTAATCCCATACAATTATCCCCTTTTATCATATGCTATTGGTATACCTACGCGTATATGTAGCAGTAAGGCCCGCCTACAGAGCTGAGGTGGTTCTTGACAGCACTTGCCGGCGCCGTGTAGTATAGGTCTAGCGGATCCTCGATGCTAGCGTTCGGACTGGCCGGGTAGTTCAGAAGTGTGCGCGTGCCAGCGATCTGGAAGACGCGTTCGAGCGGTTTCTGGTTCTGCCAGATCCACCAGGTCCGGTCAATTTGGCCGTGATGGAGCCAGAACATGACATCATTCGGGGAGTTCGCGACCTAAACGGGTGCAAAATGTCAGTTCAGGAGGACGTGGCTGATAGTCTGCGAATGAGTGAAGAAAGAATCAAGAGACTCACATCACCGCCTGGGTCTCCACCCCAAGTAAAGTGACCTGCTGTATGAACGCCGAAAAATGACGATGTAAAGATATCCGTCATATTGCCACCCTGCAAACGGTCCTGGAAGGCCCGAATGTTGGTTTGGTACGCCGGGTTGGTCAGGAGGTCGACAGACTGGGCATCGGTGGACCACTGACGTGACACCCAGGGCGAGATATCCCGCTTCACGCACCGAGGCTGGTAGCTCAAGCGCGGAAGCCCGGCGGTAATCCCAGGGAACGTCGGTGCTGTCGCCGACAAGTTCACGACCATGCCCGCATAGGGTCCTGTCTCCACGCATCCGCCTCCACGGGCTGCGGGGATGCATCCATGTCCGCTGATAAGCGCAGGCGTGCAGTTGTGGGGAGCGTACACCCCGTTGCCGCCCTGCGATGTTGCACTGCCGTCCAGATAGGGGGACCGCTCCGGGTCCTGGGCCGACTTCCCCCAGTTCCAATAGGGTAGGTATCCCTTGTAGCCGCACTCGTCTCTCAGGGCGGTCTCGAAGGTCCAGATATAGTACCGGTGCCAGCTCAGGAAGTTGCCAGTGAAGTGGATGGTGTTAGTCGAGTTGACGTGAGTCGCCACGAAGTCATCGTAGCGCGACCGCGCTCCGGGGGCTGCGTCCGGCGGGGTCAGTGCCGGCCTTGCCATAAGGCATTTCACGGCGCCCGTGTAGGCAAGCTTCTCCGTGCTTGTCAAGGTGGAGCTAAGGAGAGAAGCAAGGTGAGATATGTCAGTCTGATGCGTTCCGGGGCAGATAGGGTCTCTTTGTTAAGGAAGGGCAGCCAAGTACGGGACGGGTGAATAGTTGAAATCACTCACTATTCCCGTCTGACGGCCACGTTTTTCATGGTACAGGTCTGAGCCACGCCCTTCTCTGCCAGCTTGCCCTGAAGCGACCCGTCGGCAACGGCATCGCGGAGATTTAACAAGCTTTGCTTGGCGAGCAAATCCGTTGCGTCGGTTGGCTCGGGGACGAAGCACTTTTTGCTGTTCACTACGGCCAATAGGGAGGCGGCACTTAATGCCAGATAATGTGGTTGCATGATTCCAACATGTAGCAGAAACAACAGGAGTGATGTTAGAAGCGAGTTGTCACTTGAGATAAACAAGAACTATGGATAAAGGGAATGAATACCGGGGATGCAGTGAAGAAGAAATAGAACGCCACCGCACTTGGGAAAGCAGACCGAGACATATAGTTGCCCCAATCATGGTTTCGTAATATGGAAGGAACAGTACTGGAGGCACCTTGCTATTAGTGCATGGCGATGCCCCACGAGAATATCGGACCATAAGATTGACAGACTGGCAGCTAAAATGGAAGGGATAGCTGCGTTCTAAAGTTGTCATATCGCGCTTCGTCAAGTGGACTCTATGTGTGCTAAAGCAAGGCCAGAGAACGATCTTCTCCTAGGGCTGGTTCTTGCCAGCCTATGAGCTTTCAGTCAACTACTTCCTCATGGGACCAAGTGGTCTGGTTCTGTGTTACCAACAGTATTATCGTCATCTTACAGAACATGGCAGGGGACTATTATTATTGTCTCGGCAGAGGCTAGGCAGCGATGTTTGTAATTCCCCGAATATCAAAACCCGCCCGGAAACAGATGCCTGATGCTGTAGCCTCGGTGCCACGTGGTTTTGATTGCTTCATAACGAAATGCGAGCACAGGGTGTTTCGCCAATGCACTTGCAAGGGAGGCGCCGCTGTAGGAAGTGATCGCTTGCTATCCCTTGGGAAGGTGCAAGTTACAGTCAGGCACGACCGTTGGAAGAGATGGAATATTACCCCTGCCGGACGCTGCAAAGGCCCTGCATGCATATGCGGTTTCCAATGCGCAACTAAGGCACCGCTTCCCAGGGAATTTCCCGGTTATTGCCTGCACCCAACGCACGATCGTAAGCGAGATGTCGAATTCGGGATCGTTCGCGGAGAAGTGTGCATCTGGAAAACACTCGAAAGGTGCCCCATCATCTTCCACTCTACCCCGTTCCTCCCAGATGTGTCGAGCGGTAAACAACTTTTGTTCTTCCTTTTTGTCTCGAGGTTCCTTGCGGTTCAACTCCCAGTGTCCCATGCCGAGGTAGAATTTGTTTAGTTTGATCACATACGATAATGGAAAAACACACATGCTTGACTGTTCATCAAACAAGATCTTCCCAGCATCTGGCCTCGGCTGTGAGTCTGCGGGGAGAAATTATGTTGCCATTCGCCAAGTACGGACAAGGACCGGCAGCAGGGTAGCGGGCGTACCAGGACATCGGATCCGATTGAATTGGCGGTGGTCTGGCTTGCATGATTTCGCCTCAACCACTGACACGGACGGAAACAAGTGATGGGTCGATGACGGGTTGCAGCAAAACAAGCATCCTCCATTACCAAATAGTTGACTGGAGATAACAAGATCCAGGGACATATAACTCACCGGATAAATGCCCAAAATCGAGATCGGTATAGTGATTCAGCAAAGTTGCCGTGTCGATGAGCTCGGCTACATCCGAGGCACTAACATGATCCAGGGTGAACGTTACCCCAATCGCTGCTCTTCAGAGAAACAATGTATGCAGGTTTCCAGTGCTATAACGCCTTCGCTATCGAGGTATCCCACGTTCGACGGCGCTTGCGGGGTCAAACGGGCACCGGCCGGCTTCTACCCGAGACATTATGCATGCGGTAAGCCGCGATGTGTGGATACGGGGTATATCCCAGATGGTCTTTCTCAATGCTCGAATGCGACCCAGGAACCGGAAGACACAGAGAAAGTAGCATTTGATGTAATGGCAAGTAAGCAGCGATATAATGTCATATCTCATATGCCGATGAACAATGAGTACTACCCTGTGGCTGACCCATGACCTCCTCTCATGGCGACGAATCCCATTTAGCCTCAATTCAGAACCATCAGGCTCATTGCAATATGCAGCATCCCGCTACGGCTTTACAAAGCTTCCGTCCAGCTGCCCTCAGCCCAATGAAACGGTGGCATCCCGTTCCCCCTTGTCTCAACGACCTTTTGCCGGAGCTGAATGAAGTTCCTACGATCAAACATTCTGCGTGCTCGGATATGCATCTATGTTTTCGTATGAAGTTTGGCTCTTGATGTCACAAAACCTCTCAAGCAACTGAAATAGCAAGTATTCAGCGTTTGACATGGACCTGGGGCAATGCTGGGATGCTAGTTGCAGGTCTTCTAGATATGTGAGCGAGGAAGAAAGGGCCATGGGTGGGAAGAATGCACTGTCAAGCTCTTTAGCTCCTCCTACTCCGCGTTTGTGTCACATAGGAGGCGGCTGCCAGCATATGGAAGCTCCAAAAATGGTATTGGGTGTTGGCTAGGCCAATATCCGATCCTTGTCGTCCCCGAAGGCCTAGCATGTATACATGCAGAATATCCCGCATCAGTGATGGAAGATGTCACAACCGCCTTGCCGTCCACCTGATGACATGACACGATTGTCTCGGGACACCGACGCATACCCACATGCTGCGCATACACAGACAGAAAACTTTCGATTCTAGGCTCTTAATACCAAGCACGTTTTCTCTTTTTTTACGCAGCCAAGGGAGTTTGGAACCTGAAGAATAGAGGCCCTTTTGTCCTGTTCTGTCGAATTGCCCGAAAAGCGTCGTTGGTTGTGTAGTTTTCGGAATCATTAATGCTCTTTCCTATCTTGGCTGACAATAGCTGTCTCTGTAGGGGTAAAATGCGAGTGTATATTACTCTACCTAGTAGGCAACGTTGTTCCGACCAATCGGCGCCTTGTTCGTCGGGGTCGCACCCCTATCTCGGCAGATGTTTGTTGACCTCTTTCCCCTCCATATGCAACTTCCACCTGCAAGTCTCCGCGAGGCACAATTCGAAGTGTATATTGCCCACCAGTTATTCGCAATGCACATGCTTCCATTCTCGGCGGTATTCCCAGATATTGCTTGCGTCCAGCCCCTACCTCGGGATGAGGTCAAAGCACCACCGTAAATGGGGTGGGTGCTATACTGTATCCCCGCCCAGGGGTCCCTCCTCGTGGCGTAGGACGGCTCTTTGTTCCTGACGTCTCTCAAACATTCTGGCTTTTATCACGAAACTCCCCTCAGCTCACCATCCACCCAGGGCCGAGAGTTTGATCCTCTCTTGAAGCCCCCCGGAGCCGTCACGCGACAGGAAACGTCAAAGGGGAAAAAGAGTGTATTAGGAAGACCAATACAGCAAGAACAGCCGAATATTCAACATGGCGTAGTCGCGGCAAGGGTTGTCACTGCCGGCCGAAGAAGGATTCACATATCCTGTCATCCATCGCCAATTTCTAAATCTTCCATTGCCTTCGCTCTTTACACTCTCTATCACGGAGGACTCAAAGTCCTCGAATCACACTTCGCTACTTCACCATAATCCATCCCTGGTATACTACTGCTACGGACGAACTCTTGCTTAGCTGTCCAAAGGCGGGGTGGATATTCTGTCGTCATGACGATCAATACAAGACAGGAGGGCCTGGGGCCACCTCCCCCTGGACCATCCCCTACGGCGAAGGACTCCAACGTCGACATGATCCTCTCGGTTTCGGGACTGATGATGGGCATATCCTTTACCATTGTGGGATTGCGAATATGGGTCCGGAATTGTATCATCAAGACGCTTGGTATCGACGATATGGTGATGATCGCAGCCTTAGTAAGTAGGCCCCTGCGGTGTTGCTTTCAATTTTGATCAACCCGTTTCTGTCGTCCACTAAATCAATATGTCGAGGGCTACTAACGGGTACTTGGTCATGACCAACAGACAGCTGCCATAGGCTCCATGGTTTGCTTCATCGGCGAGTGCGCGACGGGCGCCGGCAAACATCTATGGGACATTGACTTCACGCTATTTCCCGCATTTCTCCGCTGGCAGTACGTACACGGGATCCTTTTGGTGGTCGGCATCAGCTTGGTGAAGATTTCCATTGGCTTCTTCCTGCTCCGCCTGATCAAACACAAATGGTATCGCCGGGTCATCATCTTTACTCAAGGTACGCAGCTCAACACCTGATTAAGGTCCCCGTGGGAAGCGGTGCAGAGAGAACCAACGTGATGGACTAAGAATCGATCTTCTCTGGCTGCAGCTTTTACCGTTATGTTCACCATATCTTGTGTATGCACATTGATCTTCCAGTGCGTCCCCCCTGACGCTACCTTTGCGATGGTCCGGCCGCCCACCGCCAAATGTTTCGACCAGAGCACATTCACCAACATTGGCATCTTTAATGGGGGTAAGTGCGAAACAATCATGGCGAATGGGAGATGAAGGATGGCCGTTGCTAATTTATACCAGCGGTTAATATCACCACGGACGTCATCTTCGTGATGCTGCCGATCCCCATGATCCTGAAACTTCAAGTCAATAACCGAACCAAGGCGAGTTTGATAGTAGCCCTGAGTCTGGGAATCTTGTAAGTGCGCATAGTACGTATTGGATGCGGAGAAGTATGGCTTACACCGGATCAAGTGCTTGCATAGCGGCTATTGTACGTGTGTACTTGGGTGCCCATATCTTTGAGAACCCGGATTTCACCTGGTGAGTCTCAATCAACGCTTTTTCTCGGTGGCCAGATTCAAATTGCTAATTGGTCTACCTTCCACAGGTCGACTGCTTTCTTTCTATGGAACACGTAAGGGCACATTTGTGATTAGTCCTATCTGTTTGCAAGACTGTGGAAGGCTAACCCTCGCTGCCTAACCCCTTCCTCAGGGCGGAACTCCACGCCGGGATCGTCGCCGCCTCTTTACCAACGCTGCGCCCCCTGTTCAAGAGCCTGCTCGAGACGACGTCACGTCATATGCGCTCACACGGCTACACGTACGGGTCACGGTACGGGCCCGGCGGCCGGAAGAGCGGGAGCAATGTCGGTGGCATGGGCAGCAGCAGTACCACCGGGGGCATTATCACCAGGAATAGCACCTTGAAAAGCGCCGGGTATCGACGTCACAGCAATGCCGTCGACGACATATACGCTCTCGACATGATGGAAGGCCTGGGCCGTCACAAGACCTCTGAGTCTCATGGTATTGGGATGGGGTACAATGCGCGCATCACCAGCCGCGAACCTACGACCCTTAGTGGCGGGGACAGCTCCGAGGAGTGCATCTTGCCGACGCCGGCGAATGCTATTACGAAGCGCACGGAGGTTGTAATACAGGAATCTTGAAGTTCATTAACGGACAAGGTTGGGTAATGTGTACATAGTATGTTTCAGATGTACCGATATAGAAAGTTCTAAGGAATGTGGTTCGCATTTGAGGCTGTGATTTCTATGACTGTCATCCTGTACGTTGATCGCATGAGAATATACCCTGCCGCTAATCTTCAGCAATCGGAACAGGAGTGGTCAGCGCAAACTGCACTGAAAATCATCTGGGACACAAATTCGATGATGTTGGAAACGCAGCGATACATCGTGTTCATGGAGGCTCAAAAGAAGCAGGTTATCTGAATCCTCATATAACTGCCGAAGAGATCATATTTGCTTATGGCAGCAGAAGAGATCCTTAGTGGACCAGAGCAGGGGGTGGCATTGCCTACGATTGGCTCATGTACGTCTCACCCGCATCGCACCCCTGAAGCGTAAGCTGCATACAATTGCAATCTGATAGACCGACCGTCCACGTTGCCCAGCCTCCTGGCCTCTACTCTAAACACCGCCCCCACGGGCTGAATTGACATTATGAGGCCATGTCACGGCAGACTAGCCAATGGGCAGCACCTGAGTAGGGTTCATGTTAGAGACCCTGGCTGGCCAAGCGCCAGCCCTACTATCTTCTGGGGGCTTTTGTGTTTTGTTCTCTGCACGTCTGACCACCATCCACTCTAATTCCATGCAGGGGCCGATGGCAGAGACCCGATCACTTGCAGTTCACTGAGTAAATAGCCCACAATCCCTCTTTTCGCGAGGTATTGCAGATCGAACTTTTTTTCTTTCCCTTCCGTTGCTGCTACGACTGTTAACTATCATGGTCGTTGCGCCCGCCGCCATGTACGACGAAAACAGCGCGCCCGAGCTGGTCACGGCGCTGCCCGCACAAAAGGAGGTGGCCGTCCACCATGTCCACCTGGAGCCGGTGACGAAGGCTTACCCGCAGGAGCGCATGGCGAGCCCACCGAGTAGTGCCTACCCCGTGTCGCAGTCCTGGTATCCGCACACGGACAGGCATTCGACGATCCACACGCCGGGAGAGGAACCGCCGCCGAAGGGGAAGGGGAGGCCGATATGCGGACTGACACAGCGTAATTTCATGATACTCTTCATCGTGGCGCTCTTAATCTTGGGCGGCGCAATTGGTGGCGGCCTGGCCGCGTCTCTGTACGTCTGCTATTGCAGATTCGTCTCTCCTGTTATGAGGTACAGGGGATATCTAATTATCCACACAAGCGCTAACACTACATCGAATTCTTAGGAAACACAGCGACTCCAATTCATCGCAGCCCCAACCTGTGGCTTCATCGACTCCTTTCTCTCCCTCTGTAGCACCTGAGCCCTCTTCGTCCCCAGCCGCGTCTGCTACGTCGTCGTCCCCTTCAGCATCCCCAACTAGCATTACCCAGCAAGACGTACAGCTGGACTGTCCCAACATTGACAGGAAAAAACAAACGTTTGACAACAAGTGGACCTTCGAATATTATTGCGGGAAGGACTATACCGGGTCCAGGTACGACATCATCTTTATAGCGTCTTACAACCTCGAAGACTGCATCAAGGCCTGTATAAGCTACAACACGAACCGACGTAGCAACGAGTGTACCTCGGTGCAGTTCAACGCCAGTGAGTTACGGTCTTTATTCATAACAAGCCTACAAATTTACAAGAGCACTGTATGGAGGTGATGATGATGTTGAATATATGCTGACCTGGGAGCGCGCGAGCAACAGATATGAAGGCGTGTGCAGTGAAGAACGCGACGAGCGACATCGCAATGAATGGTGCGAGTCCGACACGGCAGGTCCTGGCAGTCCTTCAGCAGTAATCAAACGTCCACACGGGTTAAATCATGACAGTTCAAATAATCATCCTCTTAATATTAAATTCGGGCAGTAGCCCTTGCCTCCAGACCCTAATCACAGTAATACCTCCAGGCAATGAATCAGGTATGAATCAGGGTTATTTGGGGTGTCTTCAGCTCCGGCTCATATTGAACTCAAGCCTTCCCATCCTGAACAGAATTCAAACTGAGCCTTTAAAATATGATATGTAGATCGTATCAGAACAGTCCACGGATTGTCAAGCAGAATTCGTCGAGCTCCTCCTCGTTGGGCGATTGCCCACGCAGCCGCTTATCGCGATTGAGATGGTCCCACCCGAAGATTTGAACCCGCCGGAACACCTCCCGAGGGTCTATGTTGCTATGCCGAAGGCAATGCTCTTGACTTTGGTATAACCATACCTCCAAGGCAGGAGCCCTCATCTGCCACACATACCAAGGCGAGGGGAGTAGCGGCTTGGTGACCCGCTCTAGACGCATCGTGTCATTGTGCCAGTTGATGTGCACAACGCCTATCCGCCGCCGCTGCCGGCAGTACAAATAGGTGGACCCCCAATGGTAGACCCGAGGGGTATGGGGATAACGCCGTAGTGCTTCGGAACGGCTCTCCGTATTGAGGACCAGAAGGGGAGATACGAGTGATTTGGTCGGGATGGCCCCGCGACACCCCTTCTTCAGTCTTCTGGTTCCCTTCTCCTGCTCAAGGATGCAGTCCCAAACCATGAGACATAGCTCAGGTGGCAGAAATGGGAAGCATTGAAACTCTTGAGATGGCTTTGGCTCTTTGGGGGGCACATCCAGAGAGAGATCGGGAGGGGGGGGGGGGGGTTGGTAGTTTTACCAC